>OZ010598.1:76393695-76431195 GCA_963932145.1 Acanthosepion lycidas
TCGCTTAATCCACCTGTTAACTTTACTATCAAAACTAATATCAAAAGATTTAAAAAATAATCCATAAACATGTTAACAAACCATTCACAAACCATTCACAAACAGTAGAAAAAGTTTTTAATGAAAACAGTGTTAAGATCAGCTATAACTGCATTAATAACATAGACACATTCATCTCCAATTATAACAGTATTATACTAAACAAACATATTTCCAACAAAGACAACGGGCATTCTTTTAAAAATAAATGCAACTGCAGTAAAAAAACATCTGTCCCTAAAAAGGTCAATGTATGACAGATATTATTATATACCAAGGGAACATACATACCGATAACGATGTTGAATTATGTTGATTCTATTGAAAATCCTTCGAAATTTCGTTTTTACCATCATCTTAATTTAAAAAGCAAAATAGCATTGCTCTCTCTAAATATTTCTGGCAATTAAAGAATTATGGCAACTCGCCATCAAATAACTAGGAAATTATATCTAGAGTTAAGGCTTATAAAGGAAATAAATGCAATTTGACTTGTTGAAAAGCTGGTTATGTTAAAACACTTAACTAATCCTAACTTTTTAAACAAGAGAAATAAATTACACGTAGATAAATTTCTGATTAAATATATTGAGGTGGATTATTTTTTAATTCTTGTTTCTAATTTTTATTTTTAATTGGTTATTTATTAATTATTTTTTACTTTTTATTTTTTTATTATTTTTAATTTTTTAATTTTAATTTTTAATACGAATTACGGTCTATTTTTAATATATTACTGTGAAATACATATTTATTTTTTGTTTAAATAAGCACAAGTAATCACCCTTAAATTATATATTTTTTAAAAAAGGAAAATATCAGTATTCCCCTCTCAAATATATAATTATGTAATTTTCTTTTTTTATCGTACATAAATAAATCCACCTTATTTTAATTGCCAAATATATTTTTTTAAATTTTAACCTACAAAGAAAACTGTGTTCCTAAAATAATATATAAATAATTACTTCGGCATTGTGATTCAAATTGTGCAAGGGTCAGTTCATAATTAGCATTTGAAAAGTGCCTCGTGGTATTTAAGCAGAGTCTTGCGAGCTGTGAGAGATAATATATTTAATAATAGCTATATTATATTACATTGAGCACTGTTTTATTAACACCAGCACTATATGTGCAATATATATATATATATATATATATATATATATATATATATATATATATATATATATATATATATAAGCAAATATATGGATATAGATCCGACAGTATGAAGAAAAATATACGGAAAAAACAAACAAAAATCCTTATATGCAATTATGCTGTTTTAATGTTAATATAATGTCAACGTCGGACGTTTCGGTCTAATAAACCATCTTCAGGACATATTCATAAAATGTTGAATTGATAATGTTAATTATATTTTATGAATATGTCCTGAATTTGGTTTATTAGACCGAAATGTCCGACGTTGACATTATATTAACATTAAAACAGCATAATTGCATATAAGGATTTTTGTTTGTTTTTTCCGTATATTTTTCTTCATATATATATATATATATATATATATATATATATATAGATAGATAGATAGATAGATGGACTGCAGCAGAAATAGTTCCAAGAAATACATAATGGTAAGGCATTAGCAAGATTAAGATAGCATTGTATTAGGTATGTGCAAATATAATGACGTAATAATGTCGTTTTTTGACGTTAAAAATACGTCAAAAAACGACATTATTACGTCATTATTTCTGCACCAACCTAATACTTACCATTATGTGGGAGGTATTTCCGGGAGGATAATGTATGACGTTTTTATGACTCATCAAGGCAAAGCTGAAAATAAAATCTGGAAAATTCACATTTTTTACTTTGTTTATAATAATTATTGCAAAAGAACGTCCAATTGTCCGACCCTTTCCTCTTGCAAAGTCGGACGTAAGTTCGAATCTTGCTGAAGAACGCGTATTTTTCTTTAATAAGATTTCTCGAATATTCAGGCCGGTAGAGGAAAATAAATATACTGTTTACCAAAAGAAACCTATATAATTGTATAATTTTCTTTACAGTTATTTTTTTAATGAAATTCAATGTCACCATGGCTCAGTAAAAATGAAAAACCTTCAAATGACAAAAAATATTGTAATGTTATGGCGTGGCCGGAACTCAGTTTGAGCAGAGCTCAGAATAGAATGAAAAATAAAATAAAATGATTCTTTTTTTTCTTTATGTGCCGTATCCCTTCTGGACGTAGGCTAATAAGGCTCTCCACAACTTCCAGTCCTTCGTATCTGTTGATATATTTTATTTTTTGTTATTTCTCCTAAACCTTGTACTGCCATCCAATTACTCAAGTAAATTATGCGCTGTTTTTTTTTGTTGTTTTTTTGTCCGCCTTCACTTTAATTCGTCCTGTGACAATCAAATCTTCCAAACCCACTTTCCTCATTATATGCCCTATATATTCCAGCTGGAGGTTCAGGGTCAGTTTGTATCGCAAAAGACGTTCAAGGCCATATCGAGTGTCACACCTTTCATTATAACTGGAGTAAGCTCATAGTCTACTCTGTGATGGCGAAATGGTTGTTCTGGAAATGGCACGTGTTAAAAGCCAGTACGTTCCAAGGTCAGAAGAGGGGATGAGCAGTGACATAAGTCCGGTTTAATGTGGGTATCTCCGAGCCCGTAGGCTCGGCCCAAAATATAGCCTTTGAACCCGCCAAGACGAGTTCAGGCCCTGTCTACCTTCCCGGACGAAACCTTGCCCTTCGTCAAAGCCTCGTCCGGGTTCCTCTCTACTAACGCAGAGATACCCGCAGATGTCGCTTACAGTCAAAGACTATCACGACTCAGCTAGAGTCGGAGGTCTTGCTCAGTATTTGTCAATCCACCCACGAGGACCGAATGTAGCACAAGGCCGGTTTAATGTAGGTATCTCCAGGCCCGTAGGCTCGGCCAAAAATATAGCCTTTGAACCCGCCTAGACGGGTTCAGGCCCTGTCTACCTCCCCGGACGAAACCTTGCCCTTCGGCAAAGCTTCGCCCGGGTTCCTCGCTGTTAACGCAGAGAATCCGACAGCTGTCGTTTACAGTCAAAGACTGTATCACGACTCAGCTAGATTCGGAGGTCTCGCTCTCCCGGGTCTTCACGTAGCCGTAGTATATGTATATACTGGGTGAGTCCATTTGTGTAAAATGGGTGTACCCCTCAACAAAAGCCATCTTTATTAGTGGTGTAACTTTAATTGATGGTTAGTGTTCTAGGGTTATCTGGAAGCGATAGATTGGCTAGAGGAATTCTTCTTTATGGAAATTGTTAATTATCCCGAAGACAACGATAGAGAGTAAGTGTAAGGATTTCATTATTTGTTTTACTTATTTGAGGATTCTTTAAACGAAATTTCAAAATGAGAAAACCTCCAAAATTCCGAAATTTTTTAAGGTTCTCAAATGACTTGCAACAAATCGAATTTTTTCAGAAAGCACTGAAAATATAGCAAGGCGATGTGTAGCTGTCGGAATTGGCCTCATACTCCCTTGGGAGGATGTCTCCTGGGCAGCTGCTTAGCTTAAGTTGGCGCCATTTTTTATAGCGATAGTCGCAGCAATATCTTCGTTCGTGGATACTTTACTAGATCTTTTGTGCTCGGAAATGATGCAATTCAAAATATCCAAATGTCCTGCATATACATATTTTTTGTAAGTAGCGATCATGTTCTTTGTACACTTATAGAAAGCACAAAATATTATTTTTATGGGAAATCTAAATTTAATCACTTGAAAAAAAAAAAGTCTGAAGATTACATGACAAACGTCATTACCTGAATTTGAATGCAAACAAAATTTATTATATTTTAAATAAAACTTCATTAAGAAAAGATTTATTTTATATAAAACTACATTAAGGGTATATGTATAAGTAGTGTTATGAAATGTAAAGGGATATCGTGTTTATTTTGGGGTTTCATTCCCAAGCTGTTCTATATTCGAGATGCTATATAAAAATTCAAGAGGCCGTATTACAAAACCCGAAAAGATCTGAAAAGCGTAGCACGTCTGGGGCTAAGAAATTTGAATAAATGATTCTCAATATGTACTCCTTTCGGATCTGATGAAAGTTATTATAAATACAGCGAAATATTTTCGAGTTCTTCGATCGTATATCTTAAGAGAGAATTTTGAATAAATGATTCTCAATATGTACTTCATTCGGATCTGATGAAAGTTATTATAAATACAGCGAAATATTTTTGAGTTCTTCGATCGTATATCTTAAGAGAGAATTTTGAATAAATGATTCTCAATATGTACTCCTTTCGGATCTGATGAAAGTTATTATAAATACAGCGAAATATTTTCAAGTTCTTCGATCGTATATCTTAAGAGATAATTTTGAATAAATGATTCTCAATATAACTCCTTTCGGATGTGATGATATTAATATAAATACAGCGAATTATATATAATCGCAGACCTTTCTTATCCGAGTATACCTGTCTAGTGCGGCACCTAACCAATCCCTGTTGCAGACGCTTGCTCTGGCACATTTGTGTTTGCTCATCATCGACAGAGTCCGGCTGTGGTTTATCCTGCAAATGTGCTGAGCGGATTATAGCTACGTCTAGAGCCTGATAACATAAACAGCCTGAACATGGTCAGCATTCTAAAATACTCGGTCACGATGACTTGTGACTTCCTGCTAGCACAACCAAATAGTGCCGTCTATCCAATTTCACTCACCAAGCTTGGTTCAACCCGTGGTGTGATTTTCCAGGCACTCCCTCAAAAAGACAACAACAACAACAACAAAAGTCAGCAGTCTGCCAAATCGACCATGGTAAGATTCGAACCCAACTCATCTGGTCGGAAAGCGAGCGTTCTAACCACTTTGCGGCGTGATCATCATAGGTCAGCATTAATGAGAAAGTGAATGAGTTATCATCCCTTGACTTTGGTATTTACAATGATATTCACCCTGTGCAAGGATCAAGAGCCACTCAAGGTAGAGTGTAACAGACTAAGAGGCACGGCTTATGGGGAAGATAAAGGTTAACCCTAGACTTGAATACGGCTAAGATTGTAGAAATCGAGGATGCATCCTCTTGGGAGTCCCTTCCTAAAAGTAGCGGTTCTTGAGAGAAGTTACTCGAATGGAACTTATATCTCACCAATTGAATACGAAGGGGACTGGAGTAACGTACATCTCATGGCGTGTTTTGACCATGTTAGAACTGGTGGAATTAAGGAAGGTAGTTCGTCTGAATATTTTCCACAAAACATAGCGATAGAGAAGCGAGAGACTTGCAATGTTTCATCTGCGAGAATGTGTTTGCAGTGAGGGAAATAATTCGTCACTCGCAAGGACTTCAAAGGAAAAAGTGATTAAACTACTTTATCCCCACGCGACACTCCTGTTTGATTGTCACAAAATAAGACGGCAAAATATCTCGATTAATTCTGGATGTAATTTTAATTAATTATCTGAACTTGACGACCTAACTGACAATTTAAATGCTAACAAATTTGGCAATACAATTTCCAGTACGATATGATTTAGAAGTGTGAACAAAAAACTATTATTAAATAGTTTCAAATTATCGGCAAAATCTAAAGAAAGGTTTGAAATGTAATCGAACCTGACCAGTCATCTCAACTTCAGTCACATTCCCACTGACATGACGTGGCTTCCCTCTGTCTTTTCAAAAAATATTTTCGTGGCAACTGTTCTAATGAGCTTTTACATGAATTTAAGCGTATTGCTAGATTGGCAACTCGGTGTCACCGTTTTACTGTTGAAATACCTAGAATTTCTCTTTAAGAGTTTCTTTCCTCGCACTTCCCATCTGAGGAGTCCCCTTCCTATTTCTTGCTTCCCTGATAACTACAATCATCAAACATTTAAGTGCAACGTTTTCTTGAACATTGTTTCTTTTAGTCTTTTCCCCAATCCACCCTATTCTCAGTTTTCTTATTCTCTTTCACTTTCACTTTCACTTTCACACTCTGTAAACTCTAAGCGTTCTGGTGATCTTACTTCACTTAGCTTTGGGTGAAACGATTAAAAAAAAGGAAAAATATATATATATATATATATATATATATTTAATTTGGGATCGTATGCAATCTTCTCCCACAGTTTTTTTTTCATTGTTTTTAGAACATAGCTTATCATGTCCCGCCACAGCTTCCTGTCTTTTATAACCTGCGACAAATCTCTTTGAACCTACTGGCAGTATTAGCACGTGTTTTTCAGCTATTTTTTTAATAACCAAATGCAAGTTAGGTTCTCTTGTTTTCGAAGTGTCCTGTGAGTTTTATATTCTTCAAGCTTCCTTTCCTCATTATGTTGACAAATAACTTTTGTTGTCGCTTTCTAATTGTAAAATAAACTACACTCGGCAGCAAGGCCTCTGATAGGAAGATTGGGGGTTTTAGCAGCGTATTATGACATCTTAATTGCTGTCCTTCCAGGTCCACCCCGAGCCGGTGTGATAGCACCTGGTCTCGGCTATGGGCAAATATTGAACTGCAAACAAAACCAAAACACTATGGAAGTATAAAAAATATAAATTTTATAGTAAAAACACGACCAACACATTTTTATATAAAAAATTGCTAACACAACATATTTATAGTATTAACAAGAATACATTTTATCAGTCGTTGAAGGCATACAATTACGTTCAAAATATATTTAATAGAAGCCATATACTTGTGTTCAAAATGTTTAGATTTCGGGGTTATGTTACCTATAGTCAGTTATTAGTTAGAGAGGGGAATTAACAGAAGATAACTGATAACTGACATAAATGTTTCGGCCATTGAACGCTCCAGCCTTCTTCAGTTGGTTAGAATGTCCAACTGAAACCTTTATTTCGCTCGCTGGGGTAGACTGTTCTAGTTCCATGTGCCATGTCTAATGGATATCAGTTATCAGTTGGAGAAGGGAATTAACAGAAGATAACTGATAACTGAATCCATTAGACATGGCACATAGGACTAGAAGAGTCTACACCAGTGAGCAGAATAAAGGGTTCAGTTCGACATTTGAACGTCCTGAAGAAGGCCGGAGCGTACAACGGTTGAAACGTTGTGTTAAATATGGCAACAAAGATGAAGACAGTAGTCCGAATAATGTAAATAGTGTGTGACACCCCGCTAGTCAAAACCAACCAACCAACCAACGTTTATGGCCCTCCACAATTTCTTTTGTGGCTTTCCCTAACATTGCTTGCTTATGGTTGTTTTTCTTATTTGTTGTCGTTCTTTCTTTATTTACTCGTATCTATCATGTAATTTCTATCTTTCTATGTGTTATGTCACACCAGGATTCGAATGATTATGACAATCTTTGGGTCCTGTCACTGGATCTAACTGACGCCCTTATCCATTGGGGCATGTCTTTGAGAAGAGGGGAATTAACAGGAGATAACTGATAACTTACATCCATTAAACATGGCACGTGGAACTAGAACAGTCTACCCCAGCGAGCGAAATAAAGGGTTCAGTTCGACATTCCAACCACCTGAAAAAGGCCGGAGAGTACAACGTTGTGATAAATATGGCAACAAAGATGAGGACAATAGTCTGAATAATGTAAATAGTGTGTTGATATCCCGCTAATCAAAATCAACCAACCAACGTTCATGGCACTCCATAAGTTCTTATCTTTTCCGGCTTTCACTAATATTGCTTGCTTATGGTTTCTTTTCATCTATGCAGTCGTTATTTCTTTATTTACTCATATCTATCATGTAAGTTATGTCTTTCTATGTGTTGTGTCATAACAGATTTCGCAAGATTATGACAATTCACACTTTACTATATTTTTTTGCTCTTAATAATTCTTGCTTCCTTACTGAATTTTTCATTTTCATGGTTCTTTTTCCTTAATTCATTTGTTCAAATAAGTCCAGTTGGTATTTCACAGTTTTTCCTTTCTTGACGTAACTTTGATATAACATGTGAGTGTTCCGTATCATGTGTCGCAATGTTTACAGCTCTCCCTTTCTAGTTGTTAGCGGTTATAGATTCCAGTGTTCTTTCAAACTTATTTTCGTCAAATGCTCCGTCCACATACAGTATCGGACATTTCGTAATCGCCCACTCAACAGCGGACATTGTGACAACTCAATTCCAGGACGACTTACTACCAACCTACTCACCACAAGGAAAACTCAATTTTGGCTTAGAATTCTGTGGCGAATAAAAAGAAAACAGCAATCAGCGAGTAAATTCAAGCTCTCCCAGCTGGTATTTCAACCTTGAGTCGTTCCTTCTTGAGTTCTGTCTTAAAATCGCACTAACAGACTGTTCTAGCCGCCAACCGTGAACGTCACTCAAACAACCCCCACTGGGAAAAATAGTTGCTTTTATATTTGTCCATATACCCATAATCCTTTGCGTCTTCATGCGATCCCATAATGCATTGCGTCCCTCTCCCATAATGCATTGCATGTTTATTGCATAAAAATTCAATGCAAGTCCCACCTCATTCTTTTATGTTATCTGGCCGAGGACGGATTGCGGCAGAGCAGTAAGTGATTTTTTCTCTCTCATTTCAACTGCAGTAGCTTTACATGCTAAGCAAATACGGGCTCTTTTTTGGCGGGGACAAGGCAAGTTGCAACCAGTTGTGCTCGTCCCATGTTCTGTCTCATCACGTCTGCCAAAAGTTCATATCTTCAGACCAGTGTTGGCTGTAATAGTGTGCACATCTCTTGGATTGGCTTTGAGTCGTAGTGATTTTGAAAGTTTGGTTGTTTATCTTTGTGGTTACAACAACTTATTTGGCTGACTGGCATTTAATTTTCAGGATCTGACAAACAACTACGCTGAAGCAGCAATAAGAAGACCGGATACCGTGCTGGGGATAGAGCACTCCACAATATGGCAATACATTACGGTGCTGTAAAAGGTGCAAAAAAAGAAGAAGCGGAGATGCATTTTTAAGCAATTAATTCAAGGTCATCTCGCCTACCTAATATGAAGACATATATGAAGGCAGATGAAAGAATTTTGCAGATTTTTTCTTCTTTTTCACAATGACCTCCAACTGAATATTTTAGGAGAAATTCAATAGAATGTTCAACAAGTTTTAAATTTAAAAAAAAAAGTCATGTATTAAAATATGATACTTAATAACCTACTCGTATTTGTTTTTAAAAAAGTCGACGAAAAAATGTCATAGTTAGTATATCATTGAGTTGTCCTCGTGCTGAATGGGCTGGCAGTGAGTTGTCCTGGAATTGACTTGCCACGAAGATTAGTCGACGGGGTTGAATCGGCGGTATTGAGTTGGCGGTAATGAGTCGTCATGCATTCCCGTGGTATTCTTAACATTATTTGCTTCTTTATAAGACAGTTGTCGAGTCTTGTACTTTAATCCATTTACTCAAGCACCTGTTTGATTCTTAACAACTTTTGTTTTTTAATTCTATCTGCAACAACCTTCATCAGTGTCTTTCTCAATTTAGCAATGTATTTTTGTAGCTCGTATATTCCTTAAAACTTCCTTATTCGACACATGTTATGTCCAGAGTATTCTCAATATTACTTTCTACTTTTCCAGCCTCATTTTGTCTTCGTTTTTTTAGCGGCATACCAGCACTTTATGAGCCATTTAATGCTGAAATTTAATTTTCCTGGGAGCATTTCTTTTACAAAAGAAATATTGCTGGTAATTTTGTTTTTCATTTACATATATATATATATATATATATATATATATATATATATATATATATATATATATATTAAGCATTACGCCCCGAGCAAGGCGGGAAGCCACTAGGATGCAGGGGGTTGCAGAAGATTTGGAGCGAGAGCAGATAGGAGTGATAGAAGAAAGGATGAGGAGAGGGATAGTGGATAGATCAAGGTAACTGGAAATGTCGATTGACATTACATTTGAATAGTTGGAGATTATAGCTCTCAGGGAAACAGTAATAGGGAAGGGTGTTTCACAGGCGAGAGGTGTGAGGTATGAAGCTATTGGAGTAGAAGAGACGGCTACATTTAAACGTTTCTACAGTGTAAGGGTGGGAGCGGGATGCCAGCCTCGTAGGGTGCTCGAATTCATGGAGTCTGGGAACCGATGAAAGCAGCTCAGCGGAGCAATTACTATGAAAGTATTTGTAAAAAAGACAGAGATTGCTGCTAATATTTCTTTTTCATTACAGAAATGTATTGTGTGTAATTGCTTTACTTATGAAAAATGTATTGCTGGTATTTTTACTATAAAATTTGTTATACTTTCATAGTGTATTCTCTATTGTTTGGGAGTTAACTATTTACCCATAGCTGGGACCCTAATAGGTGCTACCACCCCGTATCAGTATTATAAAGCATCTGACAATAACAGCAATTAAGACGTGGTTTCAAGCTCATCGAAATCTCCGAATCTGAAGCCTTGCTGCTGGATGTAGTTTATCGTCATACCCTGGATACTTTTTTTTTCTCCATCCAAAAACCTTTTTTTCTCGGAACTTTCTTCTACGTGTCCATGTGAGCATGATATTCTTCAGGCATGTTTTCCTCATTATGCGTCCTCAAACTGCCAGCTCTCTCTTTCTGAATGTAGCCATATTTTTGTAGCCTCAGTTTGCCCCTTGAACTTTCCTATTCTTCACATGCTACATCCGTGATATTCTCAAAGTTATTTGCTTTTGTTATTATCGTTTTTATTCTTCTTTCGATCTTACCACCAGCCTCATTCATGATATGTTAACAGAAAAACCTCTACCTTGAGCGGCTCACGAGCTTTGTATTAGATGAAGTTTCGTATTAGAAATAAATCTAAAAAAAGATTTTTCATATTACCTGTTTTCAGTTTTGATTGTAAAGTTATGAGAAAATGTAAATATAAATAAAAGGCTTTCATTTCTGTCTCATTATTTTTTTTTAAATTTTACGTTAATAAACGAACATCATTTTACCTGTTTTATTTTAGCTTTCGTGATTTTATCTTTTGTAGAGCTTTTATTCCAACAAAGCATCTAATCGTGTTAATGTTTCCTATTGGTATTCAATACGAAAAATCAATATGACTTGTTTTCTTTCTGTTTTGATAAGCATCGATGTTCATTTTAATAAAAGCCAATATGTTCAAACCTGTTTCTATCACTTGAATCCGATTTTTTCTATAATACCTTGTCACGCCTAAACGTCTTTCATGATCTTGTCGACAGAGAAAACATCACTAATTTCACCAGCATCACATCGAGTTTAAAACTTGCGAAAGATTTGTCGATTTAACAATACTTTGCTTTTTCTATTGATACTGTTTCATACATCTCTTGCTTTATGTTATACAGCACGTATTTGATGAACGCACGTCTACGAATTTCTTAGACCTCCGTATCGAGTCGTTACATGACACCTAACCACTGTTGTACACAGAGTCTTGCCTGGAGCGTTATGGTCTCGAGGACGTTAAGCGTCCATGTATCTTCAAGTTTAAAGCAAATTGGAATGTTCTCCATATATTGTTTAGTGATGTCAACGAACACTCGTTGCCACTTTTGTAATGTCAACGAATACCCGTTGTAGTAATGCTCATTGTAGTAGATACTTTGTAATTGCAGATACATCTATAGTAACGCCGTTGAGCAATACTGGTGTCAGACGCCTTCGAATAACACTCGCACTAATAGTAATTGCTTTATAATACTCGCTCGGCGGGTAAACACCGTACAGTATTCAGAATAGAGAAATAGTATAGTGAATAAGATAGAGAATAGTCGATAGTAATAAAGGATAGAGTAGAAATGATGATCCGTATAGTAATAGAGGATAGACTAGAAATAGCGATTTGTATGGTAACAGAGGATAGACTAGAAATGACAATTCGTATCGTAACAACGGATAGACTAGAAATGTCGATGCGTATCGTAACAGAGGATAGACTAGAAATGGCGATTCGTATCGTAAAAGAGGATAGACTAGAAATGGCGATTCGTAATGTAACAGAGGATAGACTAGAAATAGCGATTCGTATAGTAATAGAGGATAGACTAGAAATGATTCGTATCGTAACAGAGGATAGACAAGAAATGTCGATTCGTATCGTAACAGAGGATAGACTAGAAATGGCGATTCGTATAGTAAAATAGTATAGACTAGAAATGACGATTTGTATCGTAACAGAGGATAAACTAGAAATGACGATTCGTATAGTAATAGAGGATAGACTAGAAATGTCGATTTGTATCGTAACAGAGGATAGACTAGAAATGACAATTCGTATAGTAACAGAGGATAGACTAGAAATGACGATTCGTATCGTAACCGATTATAGACTAGAAATGGCGATCCATTAGACTCCAAGTTAATTCCTATATATATATTTCCTCTATGATCACGTGATCTACATAATTCAATAATGGAATAGCCTGTGTTTCCTCAATGGCCTTCTATGTTCAGACTCAAGATTCGGCAGTGACACTTTATTCCTATATAAAACCTCCCCTTTGAGATGACTTCCTCTGGTGTTTATATTTCTTCAGCTTCGGTTCCATATTCAAATGTTCCGTTGCTGTTCTTTTTCTTTTACCGTACCCTTCTTGGGTCACCAATTTCTGGTGGCGTGGTTACGTGAAACATGTCATACAATATTTCCATCGGTACCTCTTTTCGTTTACTTACTAAATCAGTGAATCTTTGTTTTAACTGATTAAGGTGTTGCCTAGGTTCCCACCTTTGTCCTTGTACCATCTTTGTCATTTTTCCGATCCGTTTTGTTATAATGCCATCTTCCTAGAATTTTTTCTACGTGGGTACATTAAAAAAAAAAAAAAAAATTATCACCAGGTTTAAAACATTCATTTATATTATTTTGATTCCATGATGTTCCCGTCTACCGTTCAAGTAGTAATTTGTTAAATACGGACTTAATCTTCCTGGCGAACATCAACTCTGAGGGTGACATTCCAGACACAGTGTTCGGGTTTGGTGTTATTCTGTAAACACTCAAAAATTGTAGCATTTCTTCATCTGATTCCTCTCCCCACAACTGTTCTAGTTCCCTTTTAAATGTATCCAACAACCGTTCCGTTTGTCCGTTTGATCTTGGGTGATAAGGGAGAGTTTTAATATGTTCTATTGCTAATGATTTGCAAAAAAAAAAAAAAAAAAAAAAAAAAACTTAAATTTACTAGACGTGAATCATTATCTGAAACGATAGTCAGGAACACCGAACCTTGCAAAATCTCGTGTAGGAAATTTATCGATACCGCAGCAGAAGAACATTTTATTAGGTTGGTGCAAAAATAATGACGTAATAATGTCGTTTTCTGAGGTATTTTTAACGTCAAAAAACGACATTATTACGTCATTATTTTTGCACCAACCTAATAATATTTCTGACCATTTAGTGTACCTATTGACTACCACTAGATAGTATGCTCCGTTTAACGGTCCTGCGAAATCTATATGTATTCTGGACCATGGCATATCGGTTTTCGTCCAAGGTTGAACTTTGATAGGAGGTGAACAACCTCTCCATGATTTACAAAATTTTCGGTATCTTGATCCATTTTTGGACAGTAATTATAACACCTCATTAAGGATTTCATTCTAGACATTCCTGTATGCCCTATAGGAAAATCTTTTAAAATTCGTTTTTCCAACAATGCTGGTATCGCAATTCTTTCTGCGTATATAAGTTCATCATTAGATAATGAAAGATGCATTATTTCCAATAATATTTTTACATTAAATCTTAATTTCTTCTTTATTTTCAGTAAAAAGTCGTCTTTTTCCGGCTTCGTTCTTATTCCGTCCAATGTTATAGGCGGTTCTCTTACACTAATGTATAATACATTATTAATTTCATTTTCGGCCCTTATTGCTGCAATTCTCGTGTCTTAAGTGGTTCGAAGAATTTTGGTATTAGTCTAGATAATCCACCAGCATGACTTAATTTTTTGGATGGTAGAAATTCATTTTTATAATTATACTAGAGCAGGATAAATCCGCAGCGCTGCAGTCTATTTGCTGTACGTGTGGGAATACACTTTTTTGATCCATATATGGATAATAATGGACGATGGTCTGTATGAATTCTCTACCATGTATGAATCTGTGAAACTTTTTCATAGCAAATATGATTGCTAATGCTTCCTTTTCAATCTGGCAGTAGCTTTTTTTTCAGCTGCAAGTAATGATTTTGAAGCATGGACTATTGGTTTAGTTGTTCCGTCCTCATATTTGTGTAGTATCACTGCTCCAATACCCGAATCACTTGTATCTGATGCAACCACAATCTGTAATTTAGGGTCAAAATGAGCCAGTGACAAATCCGATTTTAAGACTATTGATCTTTTCGAAAGCACTTTGACATTTATATGTCCAATCCCATTTGCTATCGTTCTTCAGCAGGCTATTGAAGTGTACTATGAGTGGTAATTGTTAATAGTTTTGAGAAAGTTTCGTCAACTAGTACTTTTAAATAAGCGTCTTTGAGAGAAAAAAAAATACGTCCATTCAATTTGGCAAAGATTTCCTCTGGACTTGTTAACGGATAGTGATGTTGTTTTAAACTTTCATTTAACCCCGTTGAAAAATCAGCACACGTGCGGATTTTATTATTCATTTTTTTTTTAACATAGACTGTTGGTGATGCCCATTCGGAGTAGTCTATTTTAGAGATAACACCTAATTTTTCTAGTCTGTCTAATTCTTTATTATTTGGGTCTAATGCCGCCAAAGGTACACTCCTTTTTGGCTTAAATGTTTGTGTTATTAGGTTGCAAAAATAATGACGTAATAATGTCGATTTTTGACGTATTTTTAACGTCAAAAAACGACATTATTACATCATTATTTTTGCACCAACCTAATACATTCTTTTTTTAACTCAAACTTAGCCTTTGCTTTCGTGCATGTCCGTAGACCATCTGTGAAAACTTCTGGAAAACTCTTTTTTAGTTAATTTCTGAATTTTTCAGTTGCTGTATTAGTGCTGGTCATAACAACATTTATCTTGTTGCGAAAAAGAATTAATTGGAATGCTCCAAAGATCAAATAATGCAATCAAGTCTATTCCAAACAAATTAGCAGATTTTTTTAATACAATGCTTTAATTTAATGCTTTTTTTTCCCACGAAAGGAACGTTACATCGGAATTCACCCAAAAAGTTCAATCTCTTTCCAGAGACTCCAAGCGCAACTTTATCAGAAGTCAATAAACTGGGTTTACCTATTTTTCTCTATGTCTGTCCATTTATAATAGTGATATCAAATCCTGTATCTAGTTACAATTTTATTTTTCCATCATTAATTTACACAAACACAAATTTCCTCTTCTGAGATGTCTTGTTAATTTCACTTTTAGACTTCTCGTTACTACATAACTATCAAAATGCTTACCTCCAAATTCATGACAGGTATTAGATATTGAGGGGCTATCGTTTTTTTTTCCTCGTTTTTCCGGGAGTTGAAAAACGTTTGTAGTTTTTTCTCTTAATGAGGAAAGAGGGCTTAGAAATATGACACACACAGGACAAGGCAAATATTTATAGGGGAAAGCAACGTATAACATAACTAACGGACTTTAGTAAATGGTTGGCAGAACGGAGTTTAGAAAGATAGCGAAAAGATAATTTGTACTAAAAACTATAAAATACTGGAAATTGTGGAGAACCCTCAGTAACCACTTGCATCCTATTGACTTTTATTGCTTTATCTCGTGCTAAATGATTTAAAAACGTATATAAAATAATATCCGAAGTTTATGGATGAAGCTATATTTACTGTATGTAAGAATACAATTATGGCAGAAGGCCGAAAAAAGGGGAGGCGTTAAGGATGGTCATCACTATCTATCCTATACCTAGCTAATCCGATTAACGACCCATTCACTCATTACAATTTGTTGCACATTCGCTAGAAGAAGAATTTGAAGAAGAAGAATTTGAAGTAGAAGAATTTGAAGAAGAATTTAAAGGAGAATAAGAAAAAGAATTTGAAGGTAAAGAAGAAGAAATATTTGAAGAAGAAATATTTGAAGTAGAAGAAGAATTTGAAGTAGAAATTAAAGAATTTTGAAGAAAGAAAAAGAAGAATATGAAGAAGAATTTGAAAACGAAGAATTTGAAGAAGAAGAGGATGAATTTGAAGAAGAAGAATTTGAAGACGAAGAATTTGAAGAAGAAGAGGATGAATTTGAAGAAGACGAATTTGAAGAAAAAGAATTTGAAGAAGACGAATTTTAAGACGAATAATTTGAAGAAGAAGAAGAAGAATTAGAAGAAGAAAAAGAAGAATTTGAAGAAGAAGAAGAAAAAATTGAAGAAGAATCTGAAGAAGGACAATTATAAGAATAAGTGGAATTTGAAGTAGAAGAGGATGAATTTGAAGAAGACGAATTTGAAGAAAAAGAATTTGAAGAAGACGAATTTTAAGACGAATAATTTGAAGAAGAAGAAGAAGAATTAGAAGAAGAAAAAGAAGAATTTGAAGAAGAAGAAGAAAAAATTGAAGAAGAATCTGAAGAAGGACAATTATAAGAATAAGTGGAATTTGAAGTAGAAGAAGCATTTGTAAAAGAAGAATTTGAAGAAAGAAGAATTTAAAGAAGAAAAATTTGAAGGGGAAAAATTAGATGAGATGGATTTGAAGAAGAAAAAGAAGAATTTGAAGAAGAAGAAGAAAAATTTGAAGAAGAATCTGAAGAAGGACAATTATAAGAATAAGTGGAATTTGAAGTAGAAGAAGCATTTGTAAAAGAAGAATTTGAAGAAAGAAGAATTTAAAGAAGAAAAATTTGAAGGGGAAAAATTAGATGAGATGGATTTGAAGAAGAAAAAGAAGAATTTGAAGAAGAAGAAGAAAAAATTGAAGAAGAATCTGAAGAAGGACAATTATAAGAATAAGTGGAATTTGAAGTAGAAGAAGCATTTGTAAAAGAAGAATTTGAAGAAAGAAGAATTTAAAGAAGAAAAATTTGAAGGGGAAAAATTAGATGAGATGGATTTGAAGAAGAAAAAGAAGAATTTGAAGAAGAAGAAGAAAAAATTGAAGAAGAATCTGAAGAAGGACAATTATAAGAATAAGTGGAATTTGAAGTAGAAGAAGCATTTGTAAAAGAAGAATTTGAAGAAAGAAGAATTTAAAGAAGAAAAATTTGAAGGGGAAAAATTAGATGAGATGGATTTGAAGAAGAAAAAGAAGAATTTGAAGAAGAAGAAGAAAAAATTGAAGAAGAATCTGAAGAAGGACAATTATAAGAATAAGTGGAATTTGAAGTAGAAGAAGCATTTGTAAAAGAAGAATTTGAAGAAAGAAGAATTTAAAGAAGAAAAATTTGAAGGGGAAAAATTAAATGAGATGGATTTGAAGAAGAAGAAGAATTTAAAGAAGAAGAAATATTTGAAGAAGAAAGAAGTATTTGAAGTAGAAGAAGAATTTGCAGAAGAATTTAAAGAAGAAATTAAAGAATTTTGAAGGAAAAAAAAGAAGAATTTGAAGAAGAAGAAAGAGAAGAAAATATAACAAGTGTTTGGTAGAAAGGAAAATGACGAACACCAGGGTAATGTTGTTCTTTTTTTTTTTTTTGAAAAACAAAAACCCAAAAAAAACAAAAACGAGGAATCCTATTACAAGGACTCAATAAAATAATGTGTTTCCTTTCGATAAAGAGTTCTGTGGTTCGTGATTGAAGTGTATTTTGACGAGGTTTGGCTGGGTGGATGTAGAATGATATTCAAGTTTCGGCTTCGTTTGAATGGTCAGATAGGAAGTCTAAAAATAGTTGTGGTGAGGCGATTCTTCGCAAGCTTCGTCTCTTGAGGGGCGAGGTCTGCGAAGAAGCCTCTGACTGTTGAGATGAGTATTCCTCTTTTTTTTGAAGCATGTTGGGTTGTATTTATGCCATTCCGTGGATCGAGAAGGCATCAGCGTCCTTGGTTTATGGCTCCTTTCCAATTGGCTGAAATAAGCTTAATTACTTGTCACGTTGACTGCTTGCCACTACGCCCGCTTGTCGGTGACCTTGAGATGATCTACAGCTCGCGTTAGTTTCTGTCCGCAATGATTTGACTTGGAGTATAACAAAGACGAATAAGAAGAAGGACGAGGAATAAAACGACGACAACGTAGAGGAAGAGGAAGAAGAAGAAGAAGAAGAAGAAGAAGAAGAAGAAGAAGAAGAAGAAGAAAAAGAGGTCGAAGAAGAAGAAAAAAGAAGAAAAAAGAAGCAGAAGAAGAATACGAAAAAGAAGTAGAAGAAGCAGAATGTGAAGAAGCAGAATAAGAAGAAGACGAGGAAAAAGACGTAGAAGAAGAAGATGAAGAAGAAGAAAAACGGGAATAATAAAACGAAGAAGAAAACGATGATGGAGAAGAAGTTGACGACGATGAAGGCGACGAGGAAGTAGAAGGCGACGAAGACGAAGCAATACACGTAGAAGAAGTAATACACGTAGAAGAAGAAGAAGAAGAAGAAGAAGAAGAAGAAGACGACGACGACGGCAACGACGATGAAGAAGGAGAAGAAGAAGAAGAACACAAAGACGATGAAGAAGTAGATAACAAGAAAAAAAAAGAAAAGGAGACTATTAAGAAGCAGAAGATGACGAAGAAAAGAAAATAACAAGACGACGACGATGACGACGACGACGACGACGTAGAAGGAGGAGAAGAAGAAGAAGAAGAAGAAGAAGAAGAAGAAGAAGAAGACGATGAAGTAGTAGAAGATCAACAACAACAAGGAAAAAAGAAAAGGAGACTATGAAGAAGCAGAAAATGACGAAGAAAAGAAAATAACACGACGACGACGACGAAGAAGAAGAAGATGAAGATGAATATAATATTCATATATGATTTATATAATAAAATAATTTCCACTGAATTGATATCAATGCTTTTAGTATTTGCTGTGTCAGAATGGTTATAATGAATGAAAATTTGAACGTATTAGTTTTATAGATCCTACCGGTGCCAGGCGTATTACGGGTTTCAATATATAATTAATACGTTTTTCTTAATAAAAAATTCCAGTAAACCTCTCACTGAAATGTAAAATGCTGTTGATGATATACTCAACCTCAGTTCTCATTTATACATTTGGCATACTTTTCGATTTCTCTAGAGAAACATAAATATGTCCTCGTGGGACTATACAATTTCAATGTGTAAGCCTATAGCACACTCGAAAAAAAAGATTTACTTGTAGCAGATAAAATTATTGAATACAATTTTTAATATCTCAAATGAACAAGCCATCAGAACACATTAGCGCCATTACGAGAAGAATCATCCCAGATAAAAGTTAATTAAAGCATATAGATGATAATTTAATAATTATTTTTCTCTAATAATAATAATGTTCAGTAAAGCAATTACTGAAGTTTAAAATGCATTTATGAAAACTCCTCTACAGAGCTCATAAATACACCTTGGTTACTATTTGATTTTTCTACAGAATTGTAAATGGCGCTTCATGTGACTTTACATAGTCTTAGTGTGTAAGCGTGTATTTTATTTCACTGCTAACTGATATGTACCATACTGCACACTAGAAAATCCATTTTACTGTGTTACAGACGAAATACAGATTTACTTTTAGCTGATAGAAATATTGAATACAATTGTGAGATTCTCAAATTAACATGCCGTCAGAACGCATTAGCGCCATTACGAGAAGAAACATTGCAGATAAAAGAAGAGATGGAAATAGCAAAAATGTCTCTCCTTTATCCACGGTTTTCTTTCTTATACACACAACGCCAGACATTAACAAATAAATGTTCTTTTTAAAGACTTAATGATATTGCGAATTCGGATATACTGAAAAAGAAACAATAAAGATTTTTTTTAAAATTTAATGAAAAGAGGAGCGTTGTTGACCTAATGTGGTGAAAAAGAGTCGAAGGTTGAGTTGTTAATGTAAGATACCTCGTGTTACATGTATTAGTAATTGATAGATCTTTTTTATACTGAAAATAAAATGAATAAAACCTACAACAAAAACAAACTGCGCTCTATTAAAAACTGCTCTCTATTAAAAACTGCTCTCTATTAATCACCACAGAGATCCTTCCTTGCCCTCCATTAGAATGTCTGACGCTCAACTTCTCGAGAGCAACTCTCTGCGGCTGCTCGGTCTCACGTTGACTGCTGACCTGAGATGGAACAAATACATTGAGTCAATTGCTTCGTCCACCGCAAGGAGAGTTGGCTCCGTGTGCCGCGCCAGGAAATTTTTCTCCCCGGAATCGATCCTCCAGATCTACAAATCAACAATTCGCCCTTGCATGGGGTATTGCTGCTATATATGGTCTGGAGCCCCTTCTGTTTGCCTCGGGGTTCTTGATAGGCTCCAGAGGCGGATATGCAATATAATTGGCCCTGATCTGGCGTCTCGTCTACGGTCACTTTCTCACAGACGCGCCGTCGTCTCTCTCTCTCTGTTCTACAAATACTTTCATGATCTATCCACTATCCTTCTCCTCATACTCTCTTCTATCATTCCTATCTGATCTCGCTCTATATCTTCTGTAACACCTTGCGTCCTAGTGGCTTCCCGCCTTGCTTGGGGTGAAATGCTTAACCACCCCCCAAAAAAACAAAAAAAAAAAAAACAACAAAAAACGAAAAAAACAAAAACAAAGCGGAGACTCGTTTTGAAACTAAAACAACAATGTGTATATTTGTTTTCCTGAAGGTTATTTGCAATATTGGATTAGTGTATTATAAATTTTCTCTGGATTATTGTCGTTATTTGTTTGTTTAATGTTTGGGCTTACTTCCTCATAATTATGCCGAGAATTTCGCGGTTAAAGGAAGATTTTGAAACCGTCAGTTCTGGACTTTCACGGAGCAAGGAAGTTACGTCTGTTTTTTTTTTCTTTTTGCTCCTGCTACCTTTGCTTGTGGTGGAAGGTTTGTTTTTAAAATAATGAAGTTTCAGATCTTTATTTCAGGAATGATAAAATACCATTATCAACATGAATCTTAATGGCGGAAAGAAAAAAAGATCATATCCAGACGTAACTAAGATAGAGTTATTTTAGTCGTATAACTATTATTATGCTACGTATATTGTTATAATAGTTCCAATTTATTATGTTATTGTTTTAACTTATATAACAGTCGATTGTTAAAAATATTTTATTCTATTAGTAGTTATTGAAGTTAATGTCTTATTGGGCCTAATAAGATTTACGGTAAGAACGAATCTTCTATCCGTCAGATAACTTTTATAACAGTCGATTGTTATAAAGATTCTATTTTATTATTAGTTATTTTTGTTAATCACTTATTGGGCCTAATAAGATCTACGGTAAGAAGTAACTTTCTATCTGATACATAACTGTTATTCCTGTATATTCTAATTGGTCAATTTTTATCACTAGTCGTTGTCTTTGCTAATCATATGCGTAATTTATAAATCAAAATTTACCGTATTTTTATATAGGAAATAAAACAGTGTTGTCTTTTTTTGCAATATATTCCATCTATCTATCTATCTATCTATCTATCTATCTATCTATCTATCTATCTATCTATCTATCTATCACAGTCTTTTTCTTTCTTTCTTTCTTTCTATCTTTCTATCTATCTATGTCAGTCGTTTTCTATCTATCACAGTCTTTTTCTATCTATCTATCTATCTATCTATCTATCTATCTATCTATCTATCTATCAGTCTGTCTGTCTGTCTGTGGATAGAACAATGTATTTTTGGAACGGTGCAGATCTCCTTGAGTAATTGCCTGCCTTTCTGTCGTCCCGTTTCGTATAAATCAGTCAAATCTACGGTTCAATATCTGCCTCGCTAAAGGCATTTCACCAGATAAATTATCTCCAGAAATAATTTCTGCCCCGCAAAAAATCAATGATGATCTATCACGTTTGACAGAAATGAACCAAGAGAAAGCTGACTTTTATTGCTTGCTTGGCGTTTATATTTTTGCATACAACTGACCGAAAGGGCACTGTGTCGTTTTGGCACGTATCATTTCACATGAGGCTACGACAGAAAAAAAAAGGACCTTTGGCACAAAAGGGCCACACAAAAAATGGCCACACAAAATGGCCACACAAAATGGCCACACAAAAGTGGTCATGTTGCACAGTAACTTGTAAAGACGTTTAGATCGCGACAAGAACACTTTGTACAACTGGTGCAGTCGAATGCAATTCAGATTTTGCCGCTACGCTTTTCGATGCTTTTGGTTTAACCGGACATCAACAATCTTATGTATTATTGATGTCGTTTTTCTGTTTTACATATCTATTGATATAGTACTACCATCGAAACTTTCTTCTCCGTACAGTTTCGTCTACCAAATTACACTTACAAGGCTGAGGTCAACCAGTATAATGGTTGTTAGGAACTTCACAGACTCATATTATCAGGAAGTCAATTCACTATGATGATCCACGAACCTGGGTTCATGGCCAAACGTCTAACGCTATGACAGTTTGTGAGATTGTTTATACAGAACGTTCAATAAATAACACAGGGATTTAAAATTCTAGTGATTATAATATTCATTTATTATTCAAATATAGATTTATACAGAAAGAAAATACAAACACTGAAATTTTATTACCATCTGGCTTAGAATATTGCTGCTACATATAGTAGTTTTCTCCTGCTTCATACTTGATACAATCCAAATGTCCTGACCAGGCCTCTCGGCTTCAGTCGCTTTCCCGCTATCGTAAATTTGCTTTCCTCTGTCTTTTCTATAAATACTTATAAATACAATATATAAATGCTTGCTCGGATGAGCTCGTCGCTATGGTTAGGCATCAGGATATTTTATCCCTGTGTTGAACATAGGCCAACCCCGCCCGAAATTAGGCTAGTTTAGCGTTGTTTTTTGTTTTAGTTTCTTCATTCCATTTAACTTAGCTGGGGGATATATGCTCATTGGCCCCCTTTTATTTCTGTTCCTATTTTTCTTTAAGTTTAATTCCATATCCCCTCCCTCATTAGGTGATCAGTGATGTCAATTCCCTGGTGGATGCGGGACGCCTTTCGTTTCGCGTGAGTGTTTTTCATATTTGTTGTTGTGTTTGAATGAGTGCATGTCAGTGTGAGTGCTTGGGATGAATGAATGTCATACTATTATAGTCCCGCGTTGATTTCGGCCAGTTATCTGATATTTCTGCCACATTTAGTGATTGTAGGGGTTTTATTGCTAATATTACTTTATTTAGATTCTTCTAAATAGTTTTGTTTTCATATTGTAAATACTCATCGGGGCTAGTTTTTAGAATTGTTGTTTTATTCCCTTCCTCCCCCCCACAGACAATGAATTGTAAATATGGGGACTAGTTAGGACTTTCATAGAGACAATGAGGTATTATGGTGAATGTAATAAGAAATGTACGTAAGAATATGTTGTTTTGGTGTAAGGAATATTGTTTGTACGATTGGGTCAATGTTTGTGGCTAGCTAAGCTATCGTTAAGAGAGAAGAACGTCCTTTTCCCAATCCGCCCTTCTGCCTTGTGCCACATTTTTTTCTATGAATATTTTAATGACAGTTGTTATAATGAGCTCTCCTTCTTGAATTGTTGTTTTATTCCCCTTCCGCCCCCACCGACAATGAATTGTGCATATGGGGACTAGTTAGTATTTTCATAGAGACAATGAGGTATTGCGGTGGATGTAGTAAGAAAGGTACGTAAGAATGTGTTGTTTTGGTGTAATGAATATTGTTTTGTATGATTGGGTCAGTGACAGAAGAAAACCGTTCTTTTTCCCTATCCCCCCTTCGGCCTTGTGCCACATTTCTGTGTGCATAACAGAATAAATATTGCTCGTCGCCATGTTTAGGCATCAGGATATTGTTCTCCGTGTTGAATATAGGCTAACCCCGCCCGAAATTAGGCTAGTTTAACGTTGTTTTTGTTTCTTTAGTTTCTTCATTCCAGTTGACTTAGGTAGGGGTATGTATGCTCATTGGCCCCTTTTATTTCTGTTCCCATTTTTCTTTTATTTAATTGTCCATCCTCTCTCTCGTTAGGTGGTCAGCGATGTTAGTTCTCTGGTGGATGCGGGGCGCTTTTCGTTTTCGCGTATGTGTTTTATGCATTTGTTGTTGTGCTTGAATAAGTGTGTGTTTGTGTGAATGCTTGAGATGAATGAATGTGTTTATATTGTTGTAGTTCCGCATTGATTTCGTCCAGTTAACTGATGTTTCTGCAACATCTAAGGATTGTGGTTTGTTGTAAGTAGATTTGTACTCATATTGTAAATACACATTGGGGCTAGTTTTAAAATTGGTGTTTCATCCCCCTCCCTCCAATAACATTGAATTGTACATATGGGGACTAGTTAAGATTTGCATAGAGACAATGCGGTATTATGGTGGATGTAGTAAGAAAGGTAAGTAAGAATGTGTTGTTTTGGTGTTACAAATATTGTGATATGTTTGGATCAGTATTTGTGGCGAGTTAAGTTTAAAGTTAAGAGAGAAGAAGAGGCTCCTTTCTCCACTCCTCTCTTTTGGCCTTGTGACACGTATTCTGTATTTGAAGCGGAAATAAATATCGCTCTTCACTGTGATTTCATAATCTTTATGGATTTAAGCGCAGTACTAGATTTGTAATAATGCCGCATCAATTTACAGATGAGTTAGCTGGATGTAACCGTAAGTTCTATGCTAACAGTTTCTTCTCTTGCACTTTTCGCTTGTAGAACACTCTTCTGGCTCCATGCTTTTAAGTTAACTTTGATCTTCAAAAATGTCATGGCCATTCGTTATTTTTTTCATTTTTTCTCTTGTTTAAACCTATTTCTCTCCAAGCAATGAGATTATGACACTAGGACGAAGTGGTTAGACAGAGTGAATGAGAA
Organism: Acanthosepion lycidas; assembly: GCA_963932145.1. NCBI lineage: Eukaryota > Metazoa > Mollusca > Cephalopoda > Sepiida > Sepiidae > Acanthosepion > Acanthosepion lycidas. Next base: position 76,418,521 of record OZ010598.1, read on the forward strand.
TGAGATTATTTTAAAGAGGAGAAGTAACAATAAAGGAACAAGATTCAGGAAGGCAGAAGATATTGCGTTTAAATTTTGGAAGTTTTTATGGGTCAGAGGAGTAAGAAATCGGAAGCGAGTTCCACAGGTGAGAAGTGCGAGAAAAGAAACTGTCAGAATAGAAGTGGCGATTGAATCTAGCTAATAATCTAGTAGGAAGCTTAAATTAATGTCGTCGAGGTACTAAGGGAAAGATCGGATCAGAAGAATTCTCGTGAAGATATTTGTAGAAAAAACAGAGGGAAGCCAAGTTATTTCGATGAGAAATTGATTGAAGTCGAGATGCCAGGTCAGGATCGATTACATGACGGTCCCTTCTTTGAATTTTATGAAGTATCTCGTGATGGCTATATTTCTGAGATAAGGTATTATGTACATTATTTACATTATTCGGACTATTGTCCTCATCATTTTCGCCATATCTATCACAACGTTTCGGCCGTTGTACGCTCCGGCCTTCTTCAGGGACACATGGCACAGTGGATAAAGGCGTTGATTAGATCCAGTGAAAGGACCCAAAGAGTGTGAGTTCAATACCCGTTTAAGGCAGTGGAGAACTTTCAGAGGGAAATTAACAGGAGATAACTGATAACTGACATCCATTAAACATGACACCCGGAACTAGAACAGTCTACCCCAGTGAGCTAAATAAAGGGTTCAGTTCGACATTCCAACCACCTGAAGAAGGCCGGAGCGTACAACGTCCGAAACGTTGTGATAGATATGGCGAAAAAGATGAGGAAAATAGTCCGAATAATGTAAATAATGTATCTCGTGATATGTAGCAGGAACCCCAGACAAGATATGGCAACGGTACATAATGTACGGAAGAATGGTAGATTTATATAATCCGAACGATGGATTCAGACGAGAGAAAAAATGTCTGGCACGACACAGTGAATCAACTTTCTTCGCAGCAGACCTAGCGATTAGTTCAAAATAATCGCTCCAATTGATCTCAGTGGAAGACATGTTGACTGCCTTCCGAATTTTCAAATAAACGGTTAGATTAAAATACCTTTCATCGATTTTTATTTTATTATGCACTGTAATACAAATGGCAGACAATCAATCTACAGCCGTAAAAATGGCACAAGCCGTTACTTTTGACACATCCTATCTATCTTGAATTTTATCGAGGGGGTTAGCGTTATTTATAATATTCTTTTTCATATTGTTTGGCACTTTCTTCCTTTTCACTCATGGAGAATTTTTTTTTTAATTTTTTAATACAGGAAAAGACTAAGAAGTTAGTTTAGCAGATTGTATTTATCTGGTAACATACATAAAACAAGTTTTTTTTTGCTTAGAAAAAAAAGAAAATCGTAAATTTCTATAAAAATCATGCACCTGTCTTGTCTTAGGTATTATGCAATTAGGAAATATCTACCGAATAAAAAACTTGTAGCGACTGTTTGTAACGACTTTTAGAGGAGAATGTTATTTCTTTACTAAGAAGTGGGATAAATCTTAGTGGTAGAAATAAGTTTTTGTGTGAGTCTGGTGCAAACAGTCAGTAAAAAATGCTGACGCTGTTTCAGCGAAATATCTGGTCAGCGACACCTGGCGAAGGAAATTTCTCCAACAATATCCTGGCAGATATTTCGAAAGTGAACAAGAAGGGAACACGCATTGAAGCCGTAATCCATTGTTTTTTATTATTTTATATTTTATTTTAAATGATGTATAAACCGAATATATATTTAACGTTTTGCGTGAGATAACTTAGAATTGCGAAGCATTCTAAAATCTTACTTGAGTCATTCAATTGCTTGAGAACAATAAAACCAAAGCAGAAAGAATTTACATTGTATTATTATAACTTTTCTTCTCCCACGCTGAGTTACGGCCTGTCATTAACTCATATATGAGATAATATTCGGTTTTAATCGCGTGGAATGACGGACAAAGACACATGAGAACCGCTACTTGGTTTCAGTGAGAAAATAAAAGAATGAAAGTAAGAAACGATCTTTACGCGCTCACAAATGATGGCTTATTCAGTTTTGAGCGCGTAGAAAGAGGAAAAGACATGTCTGGGACGCTACTTGGTTTCAGTGAGAAAATGAATGAAAGAAAGTAACAAAGAAACATAGAAGGGAAGGCAGAAGTGTTTAGCGTCTCCCAGACATATCTCATATCGTCTTAACAGACTATTCTGTTTTCATCCTGTACAAAGACGCAAAAAGTCATATCAAAGTCGAAACTTCAGTGAGGAAAAGAAAGAAAGAAAGAAAAAAGATAGATAGATAGATATGTTTGACGTCTGTTCAATAAATTAGAAAGAAAAAAAAATTAACATCTTTTCATTTGTACCCATTTTTTCAAATGGCGACGAGCATTTGAAGATTGTTTAGTTATGATTGTCATTGCAATATATTGTTAAAGTTATGCTCAAATATTTAACGATGCGATAGGAGAATTTTCCATATTGGAATACAAACAGTGTTAGCCTGGTCAAAATGTCTGTTCATTTTTATTTAGAGAAAATAAGACCCAAGTTTTAGACACAAATTCATTTACGCAATCAATGATATTGTTCCATAGTTCATTCCACTATCCTGTGGGCAGAACCATTATTCCTTGCTCAAAGAATTTCCTGTCTTTACTGTCGAAAAACTCTTCCAGATGAATTTTTACAACCACTTCAGATTTGACGGTCTGTCCATTCAGTGAATTTTGATGAGACCGAAGCAGGTGGATATCTGAAAGAGCTAAGTCTGAAAGAGCAAAATCAGGCGAATATGGAGGGTAAGTTCAAATTTCTCTACCAAGCCTAAATAATAATTTTAATTTTTTTCCCAGTACACGTCCGAATGAATGTCCCTGTCCGTGGATAGAAGCTCGTCAAAGGCAACGCCCTTCCAATCATAACAACTTGAAAGCATAACCTTCTTCGACTGTAATTCTCCTATTGAGGATGTTCTTGTTTTGTTCTGACGATAGTATGTGCAAATCACTTTTAGAGACAATCCATTCTTGTCGTCTGTCACCAGGACCAGCGCGTACGACCCCCGAATCTAGCGACCAATTGATTGGAAAGCTTAATTAGGGGCCCCTGGAAGTGCTTTATCACCTCCGCTATCTCATCAACATTTGATTTTTTTTTCATCTACCTTTATATACGTTACAAATTAAACTAAGCACAGCTGACTATTAATGATTAAAAAACTTTCGCAAATTTTGTCGTCATTTTGAACTTTTTTCTCAAATTCGTAAATTTGTTATGCTAACTGAAAAAACACGATATAAAAGTGACTATTTTTTTTATCCATAATGTTAAAGGCGTTAAATTATTCAACTTTTTAACAAGAAAAATCTCACGTTGATGTTAAAAATTACCACACAATATTTAAGATGGAATAATTGATAATGACATGCCTCTAATTTGTATTTAGGTACATTGCAATTATTTTCAATTTTTGTAGTTGAATTGCTCACTTATACTGCATATGATTCGTTAACATAATTATGTTACAACAAAATTTAGCAAACTAGTCATGAAGATAGCGATTTTCCAAGCGCGGCTCAGATGCGGCACAGGGCCGAAAGTATGGGGCACCCAGTGAGGATCTAACTCACTACTCAGTTGCAATTGTTCTAGCGAGGCAAGCTTGCTAACCATTACACCACCTCGAGGTGCCCAAACTAGTCATGAAGATATCTGATAATTTGATCCACACCAAGTGTTTTAATATCTCTGTTCCAGACTTTGTCAAGCCAAGTAAATATATACAAATATTTAGTAAGCTTAGAAAGACCCATGTCCACAAGTGTGGAGTATTCAATAAAAATCAAATAGTCTGCGAGACTAGCTTGCATGGCAAGGCATAAATGTAAATCCCTATAATTTTAATGAAAGGTGTAATACCAAAATATCATGTCTGATTTTTTGTATCTGAATTTCTCTAGCAAGATGTTTTACACTGAGGCTTTCAAACCAGTTTCCTTATTTTTCTTGTCATTTGTAAAGTCTTCCTTATTTTGAGAAAAACCCTTCAGTGAATCTTTGCTGTTAGTTTTTCTTTATCTGTACTGTAAAGTGTTCTTCCGAGGTAATTTCACAAATTAATTTTATTAATGAATCATTCATTTTTATAACTTATATATTATCTTTTGTCACACTTAAAACCCAAATATTTGATGGTCAAAAACCGGATGTCAGTAGGAAGGTGTTTTTTTTTATTGAACCTCATGTATTAATTTTTCATAGAAATTATCATTATCAGGTAGAGTTATTTAAATTTATATATGTATAGACATTTTATTTAATTTACAGAAAATTTAAAGGGATTATTAAAACACAAGGAAAGAAAAAAAATGAAGGAATTAATTTTTTTTAAATCCTCAGTAGACCAATTCTTCCTGTGCAACACTTCATTTTAACCATTTTTTAATGGAAATACTCATTCTCTTTTATTTCTTTATTACATTTTATTATTGCCTAAACGTTTGCAGCATATAAAATATCTTAAGCCACACAGAAAACAATCATAATTTGGTAGATTTAATTTCCAATGCTATTCTATGAATACTACCTTATGAAAAACTGAGATGTAGTAGAGAGGGGGGCGTATTATATATTCAGGAACCAAGGGTGTTACAAGACTTTTTCAACCGCCATGTCAGTGAAATGGGGGAGGTACTGCGTCGGACAGCTGTTCCCCGCCACAGCGGAATCCTTTCAATATTTTCACTTCTCTCTATGTATGTATGTATGTATGTATGTATGTATGTATGTATCTATCTATCTATCTATCTTTCTTTTCCTAATTGCAAGCAAGTTGCATCACTGATATATCTTTTTACGTTTTTCTACGCGATGCAAAGAGAATAGTCTCTTATGTCTATATAAGATATTGCCAGAAGCCACTATTTACATTATTCGGACTATTGTCCTCATCTTTGTCGCCATATTTATTACAACGTTTCGGCCTTTCAGTATCTTTCTATATTTCTGAGATGAGGTATTATGTACACTATTTACATTATTCGGACTATTGTCCTCATCTTTTTTATTTCTTTATTTCATTTTATTATTCTCTAAACGTTTACAGCATATAGAATATCTTAAGCCACAGAGAAAACAATCATAATTTGGTAGATTTAATTTCCAATGCTATTCTATGAATACTACCTTATGAAAAACTGAGATGTAGTAGAGAGGGGGGCGTATTATATATTCAGGAACCAAGGGTGTTACAAGACTTTATCAACCGCCATGTCAGTGAAATGGGGGAGGTACTGTATCGGACAGCTGTTCCCCCCGACAGCGGAATCCTCTCAATATTTTCACTTCTGCTCTGTCCGTAGAGGCACAACTGAGAAATGAAATGTAGGTAAAAAAAAGAAGAAAAAATGTCAAGTTAAAATTAAAAACTGCCACAGTCTAATGTTGATTTATTTAAGATGAATGATCTATTATAACATGTCTCTAATTTGTATTTAGATACATTGGATTTATTTTCAGTTTTTCTAGTAGAATTGTTCATCTATTAGGGTGGTGCAAAAATAATGACGTAATAATGTCGTTTTTGACGTTAAAAAATACGTCAAAAAACGACATTATTACGTCATTATTTTTGCACCAACCTTAATATATTGCGCATGACCCATTATTATACGCGATGCTTTCCAAAAGTTTGAGGCCAATTCAGGATAGACATTTATTAATTTTAAAGAAGTACAAAACTCTAATCACCTTTAAATTAGGGTCCTTTGATTTCAATTCACTGTTGTATCGCTCCAGCAATTTCGTAAGGACCCCATGGATGTCATTCAAAATGAAGGTGTCCACTTCTCTTGTAACGACCTCCTTCATTTTTTTAATGGCTTCAAAACATCTGCGCTTGAGATTCTTCTTCAATTCGAGCAACAACAAAAAGTCACAAGGAGCAACGTCTGTAGGGAGAATGAGCGACAGTTTTGGTGACATCCAATCATTTCCCTGCTGTTACTAACGCGTTTTTTTTTCTCCTGTTCGTCGCTTAGCACCCCGGTAACAAGCTTTGCACAAATTTTGCGCATGTTCGGGTCTTCATGAATAATTCTGTTGCCACTCCAACTCTAAACACTGCCCTGGGTATGACGATAAACTACATCCGTGTCCTGGGTAAGACAATAAACTATATCCAACAGTAAGGCCTCTGATCAGGACGTTTTGAGTGGTGTGGAACTACCTTTAATTGCTGGTGTTCCTAGGTCCAGCCTGACCCGGGATGGTAAAACCTATTAGGGCCCCAACTATGGGCAAATAATTAATCCCCAAACTGGTGTCAAACACTATAAAAGTGTAAAAATAGGTTTAATAACAGCAATAAACTTCTTAAGGAAAAATTATTACCAGCAATACATTATGACCAGTAATATATTTTTGAAAAAAAAAATATTTTTTTTTTAAATTACAGGCTATATATTTTTTGAAAAAATATTATCACCAATACATTTTTGGAGAAAAAATATTACCTGATATAGATTTTTAAAGAAAAAAAAATAATATCATTATAATATGTTACTAGCAATAATAATATTGTCGGCATTAAATAACCCATTGTGATTGATACGCCGTAAAATAAACCAAACCAAACCAAACCAAACCAAACCAAACCAAACCAATTCCAAACAGTATTCTTATTGTCTTTATAGACACATGGCGATTTTAATTTAGAAAATTGCGAATATTCTCAACCTGCTCTGATGTTCTGACATTCACCTCATGTCTTTCTCATATCCTTTCAAATTATCCCAGCGGAAACCAGATGCTCGGCTAATACAATGTAATCTACAGTCTGATGCATTTCACGCGTTTCTGGAAGTTTTTGGCCCCGTTTAACACAACACTTTATTCCATAGCAAGGTTCCAAATTGTTTTCACGCCCTGACTGCATTCAGCAAATGTATTCTATGTGACAAGCAGTGTTTAGTAGGGTGTGTTCAAAGAGCTTTTCCAACCGTCTCCTTCAACCTGGAAGAACAGAATTTGGCAAGGCAACTTGTTAGATGTCTAGTAATTATATCCTAAAAGTACAATAATTTAGGGAAGATTTAATTTCTTTTCAAAAAATGTCTGGAATGCACTTTATACATAATTAGACTACAATACAAAAAAAAAAAAAAAACTTATTTTATATGAATACGGCCTTATGATTATTGATATGTAGCAGAATAGATTCGGGGTAGGGTTGGAATGCGAGGCCTTTGCACTGGTGCTCTCTGTCACGATTCTCTTAAAAATATATAGTTTTCATCATGCTTCTGCACCGAATGGGTCATGAAAATCTGTTGACCAAAGTCAGCATAATTCAACTGTGTAAGACACAAACATAGAGGCTGATGACTGATGTTGCAAAGTAATGCAGATGGTATTCGGTACTCCATTTGTATATTTGGAGAAAATCTACGATCATCCTGAATGTATAACGGGGATTTGTGTTGAACTAACTCCTTCATTTTGTCGCTGATTATCTGTTGGTCGGCCAGATCGAAGTGCATCCTCAAAAGAAAAATGTCCAAAGTTTCGTACAGAGCGCATATCTTCCTACAAGATAACGCCGCTTTCATAACTTTAAAAAAATAAAACCTATGAGGTGTCCATAAAAAACAAAACAAAAAAAAAACAACGTCTGGCAAAATAATCATGGTGGAAGTACCCTGAGCGAACAGAGACAACCTCAAAAGGAGCATCACATCTGAAAATTATGCATTCAATTTGGCGGGACTGGAAGAGCGTTGCCTTTTACGAGATTCTTCTCACAAACAGGGGTATTGATTCGAGTGTGCACAGTAAAAAATTAAACGTAGAGATTTGCCAGAAATATCTAGTATTTGTTAATCGTAAGAATATTGTCTTCCGTTACGACAATGTCGGTCCGCACACTTCTTTTCGGATTCTGCAGGAGTTTTGAAGAGAAATTTGAGCTTCCCCTCCATATTCGCCCGATTTGGCTCTTTCAGATATTCACCTGCTTCTGTCTCTCCAAAATTCGCTGAATGGTCAGACACTTAAATCTGAAGAGGATGCAAAAATTCACCAGGAAGAGGTTTGCCAGTAAAAACAGGAAGTTCCTTGAGCAAGGAATAATGGTTTTGCTCACAGGATGGTGGAACTAATCAGTGAACTATATCATTGATTGAGTAAACCGATTTGTGTTTAAAACTTTTATTTTCAGTTTAAAAAAAAAGGGAACAGACGTTTTGGCCAAGCTAATACTGTTTGTATTCTAATATGGAAAATTCCCCTATCACGTCATTAAATATTCCACCTTAAGAACTTTTTAAAAATGCTGCATAAAAAATCATATATATGAATGTTAGTCGTTATTTAAAGAAGTAAGTGGATACAGATGAAAAGATACGTATTGACAAATTTTTTAAATTCATTGAAACAGACTTTAACCCCCCCTGTCTATCTATCTATCTATCTATCTATCTATCTATCTATCTATCTATCTATCTATCTATCTATCTTTTCCTAAGTGCAGCAAGTTGCATCACTGATATATCTTTTTACGTTTTTCTACGCGATGCAAAGAGAATAGTCTCTTATGTCTATATAAGATATTGCCAGAAACCACCATTTAAATTATTCGGACTATTGTCCTCATCTTTGTTGCAATATTTATCACAACGTTTCGGCCGTTGTACTCTCTGGTCTTCTTTAGGTATTTGGAATATCGACACATGGCACAGTGGATAAAGGCGTTGGTTAGACCAGTAACAGTACACAAAGAGTATGAGTTCAATATCCGGTTAAGGCGGTGGAGAACTTGGAGAGGGGAATTAACAGGAGATAACTGATAACTGATATCCATTAAACATGGCACATGGAACTAGAACTGTCTACCCCAGTGAAATAAAGGGTTCAGTTCAACATTCCAACCACCTGAAGAAGGCCAGAACGTACAACGGCCGAAACGTTGTGATAAATATGGCGACTTTGATATGTCTTTTTGCGTCTTTCTACAGGATGAAAACAGAATAGTCTGTTAAGACGATATGAGATATTTCTGGGAGACGCTAGACACTTCTGCCTTCTCTTCTGTGTTTCTTTGTTACTTTCTTTCATTCATTTTCTCACTGAAACCAAGTAGCGTCCCAGACATGTATTTTCCTCTTTCTACGCGCTCAAAACTGAATAGGCCATCATTTGTGAGCGCGTAAAGATCGTTTCTTACTTTCATTCTTTTATTTTCTCACTGAAACCAAGTAGCGGTTCTCATGATTAAAACCGAATATTATCTCATATATGAGTTAATGGCAGATCGTAACGGTCGTTCTAACTCAGCGAGGGACAAGAAGAATTATAATAAGACAATGTAAATTATTTCTTCTTTGTCCTCATTGTTCTCAGTCAATTGTATGACTCAAGTCAGATTTTAGACGACTTCGCAATTCTATGGTATCTCTCTCAATACAAAAGGTTAAATATATATTCTGCTTATAAATCTTTTAAAAACAAACAATGGATTATGGCTTCAGTGCGTGTTCCCTTCTTGTTGTTTAAGTCTTTGGAAATGTCAGTCGAGATATCGTTGGAGAATTTCCTTCGCCAGGCGTTACTGACCAGATATTTCGCCGAACTGACTTCACAAATTGTTACTGATCTTTTTTACGAAACTCACACAATAATTGGCGTTAGTAAAGAAAAATATTCTGTTCCGAAGTCGTTATAAACTCTCCCTAAATATATATATTCAGTATATATTTCCTAGTTGTACAATACCTCAGGTAAATCAGGTGTTTGAATAGATGTTTATAGAAATCTACTATTTTCTTTTTCTTAAATAAAAACTTGTTTTATGTATATGTCATCAGATAGATACAATCTGCTTAAGTAACTTCTGCACCTCGCGTTCTTTCCTGTACTACAAACTGAAATAAAAAAAAAATCCTCCGTGAGTAAAAAGAATAGTATAAAATAACGCTAGTCCGGCTCAATAAAATTTAAGATAGGATGTGTCAAAAGTAATGGCTGGTAACTGTTTTCAAGACTGTAGATTGATTGTCTGCCATTTGTATTACAGTGTATAATAAAATAAAAATCGATGAAAGGTATTTTTATCTAACCGTTTATTTGAAAATTCGGAAGGCAGTCAACATGTCTTCCACTGAGATCAATTGGAGCGATTATTTTGAACCAATCGCTAGGTCTGCTGCGATGAAAGTTGATTCACTGTGTCGTGCCAGACATTTTTTCTCTCGTCTGAATCCATCGTTCGGATTATATAAATCTACCATTCTTCCGTACATTATATACCGTTGCCATATCTGGTCTGGGGTTCCTGCTACATATCACGAGATACATTATTTACATTATTCGGACTATTTTCCTCATCTTTTTCGCCATATCTATCACAACGTTTCGGCCGTTGTACGCTCCGGCCTTCTTCAGGTGGTTGGAATGTCGAACTGAACCCTTTATTTCCCTCACTGGGGTAGACTGTTCTAGTTCCACATGCCATGTTTAATGGATGTCAGTTATCAGTTATCTCCTGTTAATTTCCCTCTGAAAGTTCTCCACTGCCTTAAACGGGTATTGAACTCACACTCTTTGGGTCATGTCACTGGATCTAACTAACGCCTTTATCCACTGTGCCATGTGTCTCTGAAGAAGGCCGGAGCGTACAACGGCCGAAACGTTGTGATAGATATGGCGAAAAAGATGAGGACAATAGTCGGAATAATGTAAATAATGTACATAATACCTTATCTCAGAAATATAGACATCACAAGATACTTCATAAAATTCACAGAAGGGACCGTCATGTAATCGATCCTGACCTGGCATCTCGACTTCAATCAATTTCTCATCGAAATAACTTGGCTTCCCTCTGTCTTTTCTACAAATATCTTCACGACAATTCTTCTGATCCGATCTTTCCCTTAGTACCTCGACGACATTAATTTAAGCTTCCTACTAGATTATTAGCTAGATTCAACCGCCACTTCTATTCTGACAGTTTCTTTTCTCGCACTTCTCACCTGTGGAACTCGCTTCCGATTTCTTACTTCTCTGACCCATAAAAACTTCCAAAATTTAAACGCAACATCTTCTGTCTTCCTGAATCTTGTTCCTTTATTGTTACTTCTCCTCTTTAAAATAAACTCATTCTCATTCACTCTGTCTAACGACTTCGTCCTAGTGTCATATTCTCATTGCTTGGAGTGAAAAAAGTTTAAAAAAAGAGAAAATAAAAGCAGTAGATAACGATTGGCCATGACATTTTTGAAGATTAAAATTAACTGACGAGAGTTCCAAAAGCGAGATGTGCGAGAAAAGAAACTGTTTGCATAGAAGTTACGGTTACATGTAGCTAACTCATCTGTAAATTGATGCGACATTATTACACAATAAAAACTTCCAAAATTTAAATAAAACGCCAATCACCATCTTCTGTCTTCCTGAGTCTTGTTCGTTTAGTGTCAGTTCGTTACTCCTCCACACTAAAGTCATCTCATTCTCTTTCACTCAGTGTAATCCCCACTGCGCCTTAGTGGCGGTATCCCCTTTTTTGGGTTAAGATTATTAAAAAAAACCCTGTTTTACTGACAATATTCAATGTCCATTCCCTCGTGATCAATTCACACTTGGAACCGAGCTGTCACAGAGTGACATACACGACTCGTAAATTCTATATCATTCTTTTCAAACTTTGTCGTGAAATGAGTCTTCAGCTTGTGGATGGGATCGACGGAGAGGACCGACCATTTAATGGATCCAGTTTCCGGGAAAAACGTTCATCAAGCCATTGACGAAAGAATGAACTTTAAATATTAATAATCTCAAAGTTTCCGAACTGAGCAATGCTGAGATGAAAAAGATAATGCAGGCCTCCAACAAGGGTAGCAACATTCATACTCTGGCTTCCATCTTCAAAATCTATTCAAGAGCCATCAAGAGAACGAAGATTAAAAAAGAGGGAACTGTAGAGTGGCAAACTGGACCAGGCGGTGAAAACAGCAAAAGGGATCATCATTTCAGTTTAGAGTTAAACAAATTCTTCTTATTGTTCAAAGTAGAGACCAACAGTGTTGTAAAAACCACTGAGAATTCCAGTAAGACCTGTTTAATGATTTCTAAGTTAAAACTTTTCAAATCTTGAAAATTTTGCTGCTACACTACTTTTGTTGTTATACCCGGAATATATATATATATATATATATATATATATATATATATATATATATATAGTTAGTTAGTTTATGCAAAACTAGGTAAGCCGTATGGGTAAACCCAAGAAGGATAATATCCAGAGAGCTCAATGTAAATACAGAGCAAATATGTTTGGATAAAAACAGATCACTTTAAGGTTCCATGTAATAAGTTATTTCACCACAACCCTTTTAAAGGGCTCTGGATCATCAGACTTTACTTCCAAAAGTTGAAATGAAAAATGAAAAGAAACTTACACATTTTTGACGGACCGCACCAAGCGTTTGTGAAATTAACGAAGTGAGGGAGTGAGGTGGGAGAGAAGATATGAGTGAGTTAGATGTACCATTTTCAATTCCTTATCCTTAACCCCCCTCTGTGTAGGCTAGACGTCGCTTAATTTAACGCCTTCTATCTAGGTATAGATGGGTAAGGGGTGAGGGAGAGGAAGAGGACCGACTTAAAGGTGGAAGATACAGTTGACA
>OZ010598.1:76433695-76616195 GCA_963932145.1 Acanthosepion lycidas
GAACAGGCTGAGATAGATAAGAGATGAATAGACATATATATATATATATATAGAGAGAGAGAGAGAGAGAGAGAGAATATATATATATATATATATATATATATATATATATATATATATATATATATAGAGAGAGAGAGAGAGAGAGAGAGATGTTTTGGAATAGTTGTTTTTTGTATGAATGATTCATGAATTTATAAATTATATTTGCATCTTTTAACTGAAATTAAAATAACTGATTCAGCGTTCAACTCTCGGATAATAAGTGTGATATTACTGTAATTATTGAACAATATAGTTCATGACATATTCACGGAAAATCTACCAGTAAAAAAGAATTCTCTTATTGCTATATTTGTACAAAAAAAACAGAACCTTAAAATTTAAATTCAAACTCAGCGTTGCGACCGCACGTTCCAAAACAATAACACATTTCTCATAGCATTTTTCGGATTACATCTCTATTTTCGTTGTCCTCTTATTACCGAGACGTAAAAACAAGAACAAAATCTACTTCCATACCTGATGATGTCTGTAGGAACAGACGAAAGCTTGTAAAATTAAAAAGATCTTATGCAACTGGAATTTATAAACGGGGATCATATTATTCATATACAGGTTCGGGGTTGATGTATCTCATTTAGATTGTTTTCGACGATGTATTCTCGCCATTTAAATCATTAACCTCTATATTTGTATGAATGATTCATGAATTTATATATATATATATATATATATATATATATATATATATATATATAGAGAGAGAGAGAGAGAGAGAGAAAGAGAGAGAGTGATCGGAGATGAACAGTGTTAGATAAATATGACGTGAACAGGCTGAGATAGCTAGATAAATAGATAAGAGATGAATAGACGCATATATATATATATATATATATATATATATATATATATATATATTGAACAATAAAAAATATTAAAAAATTAAAATCTGGGTTGTATATTAATATTCTTTCGTTTTTTTATTATTATTTGATTTAGATTCATATACATATATATATATATATATATATATATATATATATATAGATAGATAGATAGATAGACCATGTATTTTCTCAAAGATTTATGTTCTTTTTTAATTAGGGTCGCATTAAGGAATTTTTTTTCTGCTAATCTCGCAAACAAACTAGTCATCCCTAATACAAGGATCATTACCGCCAACTCCGAGAGAAACAGACACAAAATTAGAAAGAAAAATAACCCCAAAACCAATTCAAATGACGGGATTTTACAATGCAAAAATACTTATGTGACGAAGACCTCTCGTCTAAAAGCCTGTATCTCCGGAAACGATGCTCGACATAACTTTGATTTCCCTAATGCCACCCTAATTTTAAAAAGAACATAATTCTTTAAAGGGAAAATACATTGTAAAGTTAATTATAACACTAATACCAACTATAAACACACGCCTAAAACATTACATTATATCCCCATCTTTCTTTGAATCCACTCTTTAAGAATCCTACTTATATCTATGAAATACAAAGAATACATCCTTAAAAAGACCAGCTATAGATTAGAATGATGTGACACTCCGCAGCGATGGCTTGAACGTACAAAGGGGAAGACATTAGAACTCCTACTAGACAAGCACTCATAAAAAATTGCAAATAAACATTACCCTCCGCTGCCCACTTTGACATACAAGAATCTTCAAAAGCTTACATACATATCTACGGTTTTAATCTCTCACTTCCCGACAGTGGAACACCATCTCTCTTACTTGTTTCCCTGATAGCTATAACCTTCAAATATTCAAATATAATGTCATCGACATCTTCTGATGGCTTGATTCTGATCCACGTCCTTCTCTTTATTTATTTCGTCTTAGTAGTCACCAGAATAATTTGAAACATAACCCTCATTATCCACTTAATAATAGGCCTTGCTACCCATAATGCAGCATTGACCAGCATATATAAATAGTCGAATCAAAACAGGCCTAAAGATTGCGTTCAAGAATGAAACAAACAACTGTGTCAATTTTATATTTATATATACTCTATCCCAGATATTGAGCACTATTACCCATAAATGCAGCCTACCTTAAAACTATATATATATATATATATATATATATATATAATCAGCTTTCGCTGACGATCAGCTTATGTGAAGCCTGGGTAAGTTTGTCTGGCTCACTAGGTTTATCTAGGTCTGCTCTACGGTTGTATTGAGCTCTTTTGTTACTTAGTTGGTTACTCGTGTCGGTTTTTTTTCTTTGGGCTTCAGACCTGCATCTGAGCGATTTTTTTCGATAGACTTTCATGTTTCTAGCTCTTTCTTTTTTTTAAACCTTTTTTTCCTTCGAGATTGATTTGTTTATTGGCAAATCAAAAATTCGAAGGTTTTTCAAATGAGTATAGTTACCTATATATATATATATATATATATATATATATATATATATATATATATATATATATATGTACTTGCAGGCTTCGCCCGCTAGCTTTCTCAAAGTAAGATATACTCACTACTTGAAATCTTTGAATCAAAAATTTTAAATGAACATTTCATTCATATATTTGTTGTAAACATGAAAAAAGAAAACATTTCTATTTTTTATTCCGATAGCTAAACATTAGAATTTTAGGCGTTTTTAAAGAAAGAAAACATGGTGGAACGAAATAACATTTAACAGACCCATGTCCTCAGTTAACTTCGATTGAATAAATACAGACGACTTCTCTTATATCAGTAACGGCATTAATTCAAAAGGTTTTTTTTAATGAAAGTACTTTAAAGTAATTGAAGATAGAGTCTGTTGCATGTAAACATGATGCTGTTTTTGCTCTATTCTAATTGAACGCTTTTTTTCTGATCGACCAACTGGGTATGGATATATAATATTAGACAGCAATTAAATTTAATCTATCCATAATTATTTTTTTTTTCACTTTTTGTGACACTGGCACAGGGCAAAATAATAAGATTTCACTCAGTGAGGGTCAAAACCACACTGTTATTTGAAATACAATGAAAGAGAGATAGCTTAAATTTCTGGGTCACACAATGAAGAACGAAGGCCTAGAGAATCTAACACTCACATGGTATACTGAAAGTATGCAAATGAAGATGATACAATTGCCTAGTCTATGAAAATGGTTGGTACAACGAGGGAAAAAAAGGGCTTCTAAATAGCCGGAAGTTACTTAGAGCAAGAAACGGAAGTTCCGGAGAGCAATTATCAGCTTATGCCTTGTCAGGACACGGCATATAGAAGTGATTCGATGGAAGGACAATGACAAAAAGAGATGGCAATGGGTCAGAAGTTGCTTTAGGGATAGAAAATATGATATTGGAGAACTAGTATCAACTTCGTCTTGTAAAGACACAACACATAAAACGGCTAGTGGACTGTAGTACACATAGAAAGAACGTCTATAAAGGGTCGAAAGTTATTTAAAACAACAAAAGAAAGTTGTGGAGCGCCATGATCGTGCACGTCCTGTACTAAACAGCATATAAAATTGAATAAACGATAAAACCGGGAGAAAGAACGATATCAGAGGATCAATAGACACTCAGAGCAATAAAGAATGATGTGGAGAGCCATGATCGACCGTGTCTGCAAGGATATAACACTTAAAAAAGTGAATGGATAGAAGAAGTGTGATAAAGTGTGAGGCCATAATTGTTAAATTTTATTTAGCACAATAAGAGAAAGCTGTGGAGAGCCATGATCGTGCACATCCTGAAATTAAACGGTACATAAAAGAGTGCTAAATTAGGTAGTTGAAACAAAAACAACAAAAAAAAAAAACAACTGAAAATGTGTTCATTGTAATTTACTAAACTGGCAAAAGGACAGGATTATTGTGCACTCTGTGAAGAACAAATTCACTCGTGTAGTAATTGAGCTACAACAAAATACTGAATTAACTTTATAAAACAACACTCGTTGGGACCGTGATTTTTGTCTATGTTCATTTTATACAAGGCCCAAGAGCCACTCGTGTTATAGGGTTAAAAGGTAAGAGGTAACATTTGGTATTTCTTTAATACCTACATAGCCACGCTGAGGTTTATATTGTAAATATACCGAAAAGACACTAGTTACTTTTTTTATGGAATAAAAGCACGGATAACTCGTTTGAATAAGGCCAGTTCGATTGAATCCTCTGTCACGATGACTTGTGACTGCGTGTTAGCACTACCATCGGCAGTCTCCAAAGAGTTTCACAAGGCTTCAATGTTCTCGTTTTCACGAATTTCACACTAGAATTATCTTCCCCAGCACAATATAACGTAATGTAATGGTTAACAAGCTTGTCTCGCTAGAACATTTTCGATTGAGTAGTGATTTCGATCCCCACTGGGTGCCCCCTACTTTCGTCCTTGTGCCATATCTAAGCTACGCTTAGAAATCAATATAATTTTTCGTATTCCTCCGTTCGTTAATTCGAACGAAAGTTATGCGCTGACAATTCTTTATAAAAATGGTCTGTTCTGTTTTGATCGTATGGAAAGAGTAGAAAAGAGACTACTTAGTTTGAGTGAGAAAATGAAAGAAAGAAACTAAGACAAGTAAAACAGAATTGTTTAACTTCTCCTGCCATTATCTCATTATTTAAGCACTATTCCGTCTTGATAAACAAAACACATATCAGAGACGCTACTTTGGTTCAGCGAAAAAATGAAAAAGAAAAAAGAAAAAAGAAAAGAAAATGGAAGATAGGAGTATTTATCGTCTGTTTCAGTGAAATGAAAAACATTTGAATTTCAGTTCTTTTCATTTGTACTCACTTCTTAAAATAACGACAAGCATTCATATTTATGACTGCTATTGCAATATTTTGCTAACGTTGTCAAGCTCAAATATTTAACGATGCGATAGGAGAATTTCTACAGATATTTAATTGCCGTAGAACTGGACTTGAGCTTATTCAATCATTAACTTAAGAATTAAAATTCATCAAAATATTAAAATATGAAAACCGTGAAATTTTCTAGGGTATTCCTAGTGTAAGTGAATTTTCGTAAAAGTATACATACGTTTAAGTAGTCTTTTAAAGACGGCATTACTTTCTCTATGTGTAAGTCAGTTGTTATTAGAAATGATTCATATTCACTTGATAGGGGCAAGAGACATGGAACTTTGAGAATTTTCCATCTCAAAGAGATTTAATTACACCAGACCTTATATAGATCCGTATCTGACCTGACATGCTCCCGACACAGCCTTGTGCAGAATTTTCTCGAATTCGGTTAGAGAGTTGTCTTGGAGGAAAGATGATGCCTTGTAGACGAGACGCAAAAGACAATATACGTATTAGGTTGCTATAAAACTTTCCCATCAGCGCTTATGACAGTCTTAGAGAAGACTTAGAAGATACTTTGAACTTTTTACTCAGTTTTCTATGAGACCAATATGGATTCCTGAAAATCAATGGCATAATCACAAACCAGAATTTTCTTAGAGCATATAAACAAAATTCAGACAGATAATCCAACCGAATCAGACAGTGGGTTTTACACACTGGGCAGACGATCATGTTTTGAATCCCTTGAGGCTTGCATTAGCACAGTGTTAAAAATAATCATCACTGAGATTTGGAGTGTACTGTCTGCACGAGGAACATATACACATATTTTGTGTGTGTCTGCGTTTTTCTTTGATTAATTCAGCCAAGTAAGGTAATAACACCACTAAGATGCAAGGGACTATTGAGAATGAAAGAGAATGGGAAGACTTTAGAAAGAACCAGAAAGTCAGTCTTAAACAAACAAAAAAAACAAGGGATAAAACTCCTGATCAAAAACTAAGGAGGAGTGTGAACCGGTTAGTAGACAAGCAATTTACTAAAAAAAACAAAAACATTTAACCTGAAAAATGTTCAACTTTAGAAATAGCAACATATATAAGCATTGATTTCTGTGGACAACCAAAAACAATCGCTTAAAGGACCCTTCAAAATGGTCTACCCTCAAGAATTCAGGTTACTGTTTGATATATATATTGACTGTAAATAAAAGGTGTTTTAGTTTAAGATTAAACATACAGGTAACATAGCTGGATTACTATAAGTTATCACATCTACAGATCAATACATGTACATATTCTAGAATATAGAATGTATAGGCTGTACTTAGAATCCATATTAATGCAAGCCAAAAGTCATGGGATAAGTGCCTTGTATCATGTTGGATTCACCTCGGGGTCAGTGAAGAGCAGTAACTTGAAATGATTCCATCGATTCTACAAGTAAAGAGAAGACTTTTGGAGAGTTGACAAACCATACTATCACAAAAAACAGTCCATGGTTCTGTGTTGTTTGTATGTAGAGACTCCATGTTAATGAATGTCAGAAGTAATGGGATAAGTGTTTAGTATCATGTGGCAATCACCCCTGGGCCTGTGAAATGCAGTAACTTGAAATGATTCCATCAATTCTACAAGTAAAGGGAAGACTTTTGGAGAACTGATAAGCCATACTATCACAAAAAACTGTCCAAGGCTCTGTGATGTTTGTATGTAGAGACTCCATGTTAATGAATGCCAGAAGTAATGAGATAAGTGTTTAGTATCATGTGGCAATCAACCCTGGGCCTGTGAAATGCAGTAACTTGAAATGATTCCATCAATTCTACAAGTAAAGGGAATATTTTTGGAGAGCTGATAAGCCATACTATCACAAAAAACTGTCCAAGGCTCTGTGATGTTTGTATGTAGAGACTCCATGTTAATGAATGCCAGAAGTAATGGGATAAGTGTTTAGTATCATGTGGCAATCAACCCTGGGCTTGTGAAATGCAGTAACTTGAAATGATTCCATCAATTCTACAAGTAAAGGGAAGACTTTTGGAGAACTGATAAGCCATACTATCACAAAAAACTGTCCAAGGTTCTGTGTTGTTTGTATGTAGAGACTCCATGTTAATGAATGCCAGAATAATGGGATAAGTGCTTAGTATCATATGGCAATCACCCCTGGGCCTGTGAAATGCAGTAACTTGAAATGATTCCATCAATTCTACAAGTAAAGGGAAGACTTTTGGAGAACTGATAAGCCATACTATCACAAAAAACTGTCCAAGGCTCTGTGATGTTTGTATGTAGAGACTCCATGTTAATGAATGCCAGAAGTAATGGGATAAGTGCTTAGTATCATGTGGCAATCACCCCTGGGCCTGTGAAATGCAGTAACTTGAAATGATTCCATCGATTCTACAAGTAAAGGGGAGATTTTGGAGAGCTGACAAGCCATACTATCATAAAAAAAACTCTCCAAGGCTCCCTAATATTTGTATGTATAAGTTCTTGCATGAGATCGACTCCTGATAACCAATGGCGTAAACACAGAACGGGATTTATCTTAGAGCGTATAAACAGAATCCAGGCGGATAATCCAACCGAATCAGATCTAGGAGAAATAACAGATTGTGGGTTTTACATAGTGGATAGAAGATACTGTTTGGAAGCCTGCGATGCTTGCGGCAGAACAAAATCAAGTGGTTGAGACTACTGACCATGTTTAGTTACTGATCAAGCCAATATGTGCGGTCTCTTCAAGAAACTGTAAGTTCGAGATGTAATTTACAGGTCGAGGACACTATAATCAAGCAGGTGTGGAAATTTAAGTAACTGTGAAGTATACTGTGAAGTATTCTAACTGGAAACGGAAACGACGCTGAGACCAAAAGACATATTGAGATGTCCAAAGACGTATTCCAATATCTAGGCAGATTATTAAGAGACAATAATGTTTTGTTGGTAATGAAGAAAAGGGTATTGAACTGCTACGTGATATCTGTTCGTCTATATGGTAGCGAATGTTGGACAATCTCTTAAAGGATGAAGAAAAGACTCGAGGCAACAGAGGTATGCTTCTACAGAAGGATGTTTAGGATACCGTAGACTGAATGATTAAGATGCAAACAAAGAGGAAACATCAGCAAGAGATAGCTGAAATTTCTGGGACACCTAATAAGAAAGGCAGGGAGGAGGCTTGGAAAATATGACACTCACGGGAGGGAAAGAGAGACAATGGAAACAAAGTGTGACATAACAAGTGGGCTTAAACAAGTGGATGACACTACAGGTTTTGGGAGAAGTAGCAAAAGGACAAAATATATTGAGAGCTGCTATGCATCAGGGGAAGTGGAGAGACGAGATCGTTTACGCCCAGAAGGGACACGGCACATAAAAAAAGTTTAGCTCAGCGGCTGTATACACTAAAGGTTTATTCCATGGTAACATTTTATGAACACATACACACATAAATATATTTAGACATTTTTATGTTTAACATTCTTTTTATATATACAAATATTTAAGTAAATGCTCTGTTTATCATAAACAGTATTAAATAACATTTACCGGCCTGAATGTCCGAAAAATTTTCACAGAAAATATTCATCCTCCGACAGGAATCGAACCTGTATCCTATACGGAACCGTCATTTAGCTTGACGTGCCTTTACCTATTTGGTCACGAAGGAGCTTTCGGTTAGCAAGGTCGAATTTACTGTATTTAAACTTTAATCTTCCATGAATCTCTCACGTACATTCATTTCTGCTTATGGCGTATCAAATGTGGTCAAATCGGTAAAGGAACCTCAAGCTAAATGACGGTTCCATATAGGATGCAGGTTCGAATCCTGTTGGAGGACGAATATTTTCTGTGAAAATTTCTCGGACATTCAGGCCGGTAAATGTTGTTTAATACTGTTTATAAACAGAGCATTTACTTAAATATTTGTATCTATAAAAAGAACGTATAAACATAAAAAAAGTCTTAAAATAATTGTCGGACTTTGTCCATTTCATAATGTATATATATATATATATATATATATATATATATATATATATATATATATATATATAATAAATCAGTAAATGACTGAGTCACACATTTTCAACTTTACTCCTACGACCTCAATCATGTTCAATATGCGCACCACCTGTGACACGGCACATGTCAAATCGGTAGTCCAGTTCCTGCCAAACACGTTGTAGCATGTATTGCGTAACATTCTCCAGTGCCTAAGTGATTCTCTGATTAACTTCCTATAAGATTGTAGGAAGAGGCGGGATATAGACTTGTCTTTTCACATCGCCAGAGAGAAAAAAAATAACAAGGTGTCAATAATGTGAAGGTGGTGGCCATTTGAACAGCACATTGTCATTATCACTGGCGCAACTGATCCGACTTCCTGGCAGATTAGCATTGAGACAACTTCGCACAGTCAACTAACTTAGCATTTAGAGATTTTTTTAAAATTTCAAATCATTTGAATGAGAATTATAAAACTACAAAATGATGACAATTTGTTTTTTGACAGCCTGTATAATTCTGAAAAATGCTGACGTAATGACGAGAAAGTAAACCAAAATATCAGAGGAAAACAAAATAGAAATCTTTCGGCCTGTTTTGCTTCATCCGCCATTTTCACTTGGCAGTACACCAACCGGTTAATAACTTTTTTGATTTCTGCAAAGAACTTTGGTCGGGAAAACTGTCTCCAACGAAAAACAAATTCAAGACCTCATCGAAAATAATTAACATGAAAACCTTTGGAATTTTACTCAATGAATAGCGAAGAGTTAGCTTATAGATTCCAACAATCATATATAAAACAAATTAAAATAAAGTGAAATAGAATATAATTCTAATTCATTCCTTGCAGAAGAAAAATTATAAAATTATTTTATGCGACAACCTAACCTAAAACTTATATCTTAACATACTGAACTTGGCATTGTGTAGATAGATAGATAGATAGATAGATGTATATTGAATAAACTCAGCTGGATAGATAGATAAATAGATAGATAGATAGATAGATAGATAGATAGATAGATAGATGTATATTGAATAAACTCCGCTGGATAGATAGATAGATAGATAGATAGATAGATAGATAGATAGATAGATAGATAGATGTATATTGAATAAACTCGGCTGGGTATATATATATATATATATATATATATAGATAGATAGATAGATAGATAGATAGATGTATATTGAATAAACTCAGCTGGATAGATAGATAGATAGATAGATAGATAGATATAAATAGACTGAAATAGATATGAATAAACCTAGATATGTATGGTTAGATTTAGTTATGAATAAACTGATAGATAGATAGATAGATAGATAGATAGATATAAATAGACTGAAATAGATATGAATAAACCTAGATAGGTATGGTTAGATTTAGTTATGAATAAACTGATAGATAGATAGATATTAACAAACTGACATAGATAGGAACAGACGAGTTATTGACTGATTTATTTTTTTACGGCTTATCAATCTTTTACAGGTTATTTAAAGATAGATAAAGTTAGATAATAATGAGTTTCTAATACAACTTTTACTATTCAACCCATAGCTGGTGAGTAGAGAGGATTCATACGTTTTCCAAAGGTATTTGCACATAAGTAAATGTAATGAACCCGACTTGAATTGAAACTCAATATTCCGATTTCTCATTCCTAGCTTTCATCTATTACATCACCCGCACCTGCTAGCTTAGAGCACATGATATTTTCCAACGGTCACTCATCTAGGTATCGACCAGTTTCAATGCTGCTTAACCTGAACAAACTGACATAGATAGATAGATAGATAGATAGATGGAAGCATACACTTGTATATTATTGTCGTTTTTAATCATATTTGGCAGAAAGAATATTTGCACACTATTTACATTGTTCGGACTATCGTTCTCATCTTTGTTGCCATATTTATCACAACGTTTCTGTCGTTGTACGCTTCAGTCTTCTTCAGGTGGTTGGAATGTGGAAAAAAAGATCAATAAAAATAATTGATACAAAACGTTTTTTCAATACATGGCCGGACGATTTCTTATATAAGCATGAAATAGACAGTCGCCGCTGAGTTCTGACTTAAATATCTACACACACACACACACACACACACACACACACACACATATATATATATATATATATAATGAAATTTCGTGTGTGACGTCATTTGTTTACATTTGATACGCCATGAGCAGACATGAATGGATGTGAGAGATTCATGGATCACCGAAGTTTAAAAGCAGTAAATTCAACATTACTTGCCAATCGGTGCCCTGTGGCGAACTCAGTAAAAGCACATCAGGCTATATGACGGTTCCATATAGGATACAGGTTCGAATCCTGTTGAAAGACGAATATTTTCTATGAAAATTTCTCGGACATTCAGACCGGCAAATGTCATTAATACTGTTTATTATAAACAAAGAATTTACTTAAATATTTGTATCTATAAAAAGAATGCTAAAACATACAAAATGTCTTTATTTTTTTATTTTTTTTTTTTTTATATATATATATATATATATATATATATATATATATAATTTCATAATCTATAACCTAAAACCCGCAGTTCTTAGCTTTTTTTAACAAAGTTTTCAATACAACGTACAGCAAAATTTTTTTATAATATTTTTATTACAATATTTTAAATCGCTACACAAAAATCTCCATGTTTCGGAACTTTAAAATTGTCCCTCATCAGGCAATTTAAGATGAAGATGATTTACTTGGGAAATCATAAGACAATTTGGTTGCTCATTTGAGAGTTTTCGCCCTTTATTTTAAGTCTCAAATGAGCTACCGAATTGTTTTCTGATTTCCCAAGTGTATCATTTTCATCATAAGTTATCTAATATCCCCTGATTAGGGGCAATTTTAAAATTCCGAAACACGGAAATTTTTGTGTAGCGATGTAAAATATCATAATAAAAATCTATCTATCTATCTATCTATCTATCTATCTATCTATCTCTCTCTCTCTCTCTCTCTCTCTCTCTATATATATATATATATATATATATATATATATATATATATGACATTTTTTATGCTTATACGTTCTTATGCGTCGGAGGACGCATATCTTCAATGAAAATTTCTCGAATATTCAGGCCGGTAAATGTTGTTAATACTGTTTATTATAAACAGAGCATTTACTTAAATATTTCTATCTATAAAACGAACGCATAAACATAAAAATGTCTTAAAATAATTGTTGTACTTTGTCCATTTCTTAATATATATATATATATATATATATATATATATATATATATATATATATATATACTAGGGAAGAGACACGAAGAAAACCTTTTAATACCAGGGCGTTTCTTTCCTTCAGAAACTTTACCAAGGTAAATGTGAAGACTTTATTTCGTAACTCGTATTAATACACAGAAATGATAGTCATCATCAGTGCTGTTTCAGCTTGAAGCTACAATGCTTTCTCATCTTCAGCAACTTTGTAAAAAAGATCTTCCGGTCCTCGGCAAACCTCTCCCTCTTTCACAATCTCACGGACGTCCTGCAAGTCTCTTCAAGGTGTTTTTTTTTTTTTTTTAGGGAATATTGGAATTTTATCTATAGTTTAGTTATGGCGTTCTTGAATGTGTATATTATGGATGTGCGTCTAATGTCTAAAGCTGTTATTCTCCCTGTTATTAAAGACTCCAACGCCATTTCCATAATATTTACAATCTGTTTCCAAAGCTATTAATTTGTGCTGTTAAATTCCGATACCCATATAAAAATTATTTGATTTCTTTTGGGGTGGGAGTTGGGGAGATACCATTGATCGATGGTTTAAGTATCAATCTGCAGACATTAAATGACCAGAGTGTATAATCTGGATATAGAATGGGAGGCATTTACAAAATTTTAAATAAGAAGTTGCTAAATTTGAAAGATTATCAGCCAGATAAGTCATTAACATCTTCGTCAAAATAACACAGAAGAGAGGCTGAGAACAAACAAAGAGGATGTGAAGTAAAGTAAGATGAGGCCAAATAAACAAAAGAGAGGTAGTATTAAATATATCCGGTGAGAAGACACGTCATTGTCTTACATCCTTTTCTATTTTTGTATATTTACTGAAGTCATTTTCTATCCGTATGCAAACGGTTTTCTCCCAGTACATGTTTTGGATTATTCTAATAACCTTCCCAAATAAATCAAGCTTACCTTGCAGTACAAATAGTTCTTTGTGACCTACTTTATAAAACGCTTTCGCAAAATCTATAAATTACAAGTGCACATCATTTGGCCTTTGTATTGATCTTTCTGATATTACTCTGAGCAAAAATATTACATTCATTGTTCCAGTGTCTTTAACGAAACCGTACTGTTCCTGTCCTATTTCCGTACTAATTCTGCTGCAGGCTCTATTTAACAGAATTCAGAAGATAAGTTTTATAAAACCTATGCAATAAGACGATTCTGAGATAATTAGAAATCCTAACAGAATTATATTATCGGCGGCTACAATCTTAACAACATAAGTTATGCAGATGACACAATATTCACAGCAGATTCAAAAAGGAACTACAAGAGCTCCTACAGAAATCAGTGAAGGAAAGCGGGAAGAAAGGACTAAGCATCAACTGCTGGAAGAAAGAATGCATGATTGTTAGCAAAAGAAAGAGCATAACTTTCAAATCACAAAATTAAACAAGCATAATCACTTGAATATATTTTGCATTTGCATTGTCCTTTTTGATATCACTCGGAGCATAAATATTACATTCCTTGTTCCAGTGTCTTTAACGAAACCGTACTGTTCCTGTCCTATTTCCGTACTCATTCTGCTGTATGCTCTATTGACTAGAATTCGGAGGATACGTTTTATAAAGCTTATACAATGAGGCGATTCTGAGATGATTAGAAGTCCTACCAAGATTCATTATTGGCGGCCACAATCTTAACAACATAAGATATACAGATGACACAGTGTTGATAACAGACACAGAAAGTAAACGAGAGGAACTCCTACAGAAGTTGGCAAAGGAAAGCGATAAGAAAGGACTAAACATTAATTGTAAGAAGAGAGAATATATGGTTGTAAGCAAAAAGGACAACGCAACATGAAAATTACAAATTGGAGATGTCAAAATCAAACAAGTACAAAAATTAAACTATCTGGTAATTGTTTTAACAGAAGACGGAATGTGTGACACCGAAAACCGAAGATTAATTATTTTCTGAGTGAATATTTCATTAACCGTCCTTTTTTAAAAATAAAAACAAAAAAAATTATTCTTGTATAAGTTCTTCTATTTAGCCCATAACTAGACGGAAAAGACGGTTTCATGCCTCTCCCAAAGGCATTTGAGCGTAAGTCAACATAACGAATCCGATTGAAAATCGAACTCTGTCCTCTCATTTCTCATTGCGAGTCGATATATATGACACCATATGCAAATCAGGTGCATGCTATAACAGCCAACGAAAAGCAGTGACCGAAAACATAAATATCGGAATGTCAGTTTGATAACACTCCATCACGGATGTTTAGCGCGAACTGGGCTGGCTGGAAAAATTAAGATATATAAAGAACATTTATGTCGCGGTTTTCACTCCAGCCAGCCAGCCAGCAAAGCACTTCAGCGTACATTGATTCGCTAGGGCAGGGTTAGGGTTAGATCAAAGATGAATGGCAAATTTCTCGGAACGTTTTCTGCATTCATTAATGGCCCTTACAGGAAATGCTAGTCTTTAAATACCGATTGACATTGTTGGTGTCTGCCCTGAAAAAGAAAAGAATTGTTAAGAATGTATTAGGTTGGTGCAAAAATAATGACGTAATAATGTCGTTTTTTGACGTATTTTTAACGTCAAAAAACGACATTATTACGTCATTGTTTTTGCACCAACCTAATACCACTTTATTTGGAGAAGTAGTGAATTATCTGTCTGTCGGCCTTTTATTGCCTTGTTCAGTAGCGTTTTTGTCCGCAACCTTTACGGTTAGGGGGGAAAATCTGTTTGGTTATTCTTCCACCGTGGAACATATTGTTTTTTTTTTCTTATTGTTCGTTTTCTTCTGTTTTGTGTGAGTCTATCGTCCAGTCTGTTGTAATTAATGAATTAACAGACATTATTTTTTGACCGACCCTCGTTCAGCCACACAAATGAAGGGTGAATAATTTGAGGAAAAGTTATTCGAAACGTGACTCATTTCTGTTTGTGTTGGTCTGCTTTGCATGATTCTACTGTCCGATCTCTTTTAATGAATGAAAGAACGGGCCCTATTTTTTGACCGACCCTCGTACCACGATTCAAAAGAAAGCTCTATAATTTAAGGACAAGATTTGGAAAGTTGAGATGTTTTTGGTCGTGTGGACCTGTTATGCGCGAGTCTATCACCCAATCTATTACAGTTAATGAAAGAACGGGCATTACTTTTTGACCGACCCTCGTACCACGACCCAAAAAGAGAGGTTCGTTTTCGTCTGTTTTGCGTGTGTATACAATTCAATCTATTTTAATTAATGAAAGAAGGGTATTACTTTCTAATTAACTATAGCACATAGCATGATAATGAAACAATATGTTGAGAAGTAGATTTGGAAGTCAAAGATTTTTGTGTCCATTTTGGTGTGCCTTCTCCGTCCGCTTCGAAAACTAAATCTGTTGTAATTAAAAAAAGAAATGGCATTACTTTTTGACCGACCCACGTAACAGCAGTGGGATTCCAAGAATCCAAATCCAGAGACTTTTGTATTCATTTTGATTTGCTTTGTTTGATTTTACTCATTGAATCCGTACTAATTACAGAATTACAGACATTGCTTTTTGACCCACCCGAGTACCACGATTCAGAAAATAGAATATTTCAGTTTTAGGTTTGGTATCGTAAGACTTTTACGTTCATTTTCGTAGGGATTGTTTGTTTTTCCAATTAAATCTGTTGTAATTGAAGTTGAATTGACATTACTTATTTTATCGACCCTGGTATTACGACTGAGACCAAATAAGATTAGGACGAGAATTGCAATCTTGAGAATTAAGTGTTGATTTTGCTATGCTCTCCATGTATCTATCTATTTATCCATGTATATATATAAATATATATATATATATATATATATATATATATATATATATATATATATATATATATATATATATCAAGCTTACCTTGCAATAGTTCTTTGTGACCTACTTTATAAAACGCTTTCGCAAAATCTATAAAATACAAGTGCACATCATTTGGCCTTTGTATTGATCTTTCTGATATCACTCTGAGCAAAAATATTACATTCATTGTTCCAGTGTCTCTAACGAAACAGTACTGTTCCTGTATATATGTGTGGCCTGACGACTGCATATAGCATGAAACAGACTGTCGCCTCTAAGTGTTGACTTCTATGTTCACTTTTATATTTACACACGCTCTCTCTCCATATTTATATATATATATATGTATATATATATATATATATATATATATATATATATATATATTTATATATATATGTATTTATATACAAATATATTTATATATATATATATTTATATACATATATATTTATATATATATATATATATATATATATATTTATATATATTTATGCTGTACTTTTACATATATATATATGTACACATGCAGTTTTAACTATATATATATATATATTTATGCATTTATATATATATATATATATATATATATATATATATATATATAAATATATATATATATATATTTATATATATATATATATTTAAATATTTATATATATATATTTATATATATATATTTATATATATGTATATATATATATTAGGTTGATTCAAAAATAATATCGTTTTGTGACGTTTAAAAATATGTCAAAAACAATATTATTTTTGCACCAACGTAATATATATATATATATATATATATATATATATATATATATATATATATATATATATTAATATATATATATATATATGTATTCATATACATATAGTGATATATATATATATATATATATATATATATATATATATATGTATTCATATACATATAGTGATATATATATATATATATTTATATTTATATATATATATATATATATATATATTTATATATATTTTTATGCTGTCCTTTAGCATATATATATATATATATATATATATATATATATATATATATATATATATATATATATATATATATATTTATGCTCTACTTTTGTATCAAGCACTATTTTTTAAAAATATTAACAAAAATACTAAAGAACTTTGGATTATTTAGCTAACGAGTTCTTTCCTATTTTCTATATATTTTTACACACACACACACACACACATATATATATATATATATATATATACATATATATATATATATATATATATATATATATATATATATATATATATATATATATATATAAGCAATTATATATATATATATACTTGGATAAGTATATTTTATTCTGATTAAATGGAGCTCCCCCAGTGTGCGGGGGGGGGCGAACAATCCCTAGCTTTTTTCCCTTTGATATTACTTAAGTTTTAATTTGGACAAGGGAATGCCTCCTAGGGTACTTGGCTAAAGATTTCATTTTGATCGGAGGGGGTCTCGCCACTCCCACTGATTTTTTTCTTTTAATTTAATTTAAATTATGTCTTAAACTAGACAATGGCTTAGATTCAAAATATAGAAATTGATAGCCAGAAGATGGAGGTCACATTGGCAAGATCATTTAGATTAACCGGAGTCTGGGGAGGGGACACACAAGCCCACCACCGAAAAAAATTTCTCTTTGATTTAAATTAGATTTAAATTTGAACAATGGAATGTCTCCTATCTAAATTATATATGTCACATCAGCAATATTAAAATGAGGCATAGACATCGTTCAGCAAGAAATCACCAATCAGTGGGTAGTTTCTTACGGTACATATTTGTTGCTACAATTCAACAGTCATATCAATGTTGAAATCTACTCATTCGTTCATTGAATCAAGTATTGTATCAAATACTTATCACAGGGGTCAGATCAAGCATTTTTTGCACTCACCCCCACTGAAAATTTGTTCACCCTTGATTTAAATTAAAATTAAATTTGAACAAGGGAATGATTTCTATCCAAAACATAGAAAGAGAAAGCCAGAAGATGGAGGTCACTTCGGCAAGATCACTGAGTAATATTGAAATGCATCATGTTTCTACACGACTGATAACAATAATTTAAAACCAATCACAAAGGCACGGGTAATTTGTTTAGTTTACTATTAAATGTTTGTTTGTTTGTTTGTTTGTTTGGGTTTTATGGCATATCAACCACTGTGGGCTATTTAATGCCAAATCCTGTTTATATGAATTTTAAATGCCTATTTTGTATGGAATAAAAAATGTATAGCTGGCAATATTATTGTTTCAAAAACTTAGAGCTGGCAACATTATTGTTTCAAAAACTTAGAGCTGGCAACATTATTTTTCTGAAAACATTATCTGAGACCTTGCTGTTGGATGCAGTTTATCGCCATACCCAGGACGCGGATGTAGTTTACCGTCATACCCAGGACGCGGATGTAGTTTACCGTCATACCCAGGACGCTTTTACTATTAAATCTGTTGTAATTAAAGACATGATTTACATCATAACTAAAATCAGACAATTCTATTCTCACACAGTAACTTGGTGCTATGCCCTGCAATATTTCTTTTTCGATCACCTTGGTATCAGTGTTTCAAAGTTTAATCTTCCTAGCCAATTGTTATATGTACGAGTTCGATCCCACCAATGGTTTTCGTCTATGGTAAATTAATTTTAGCCAGTAAAGATTTACGCGTACTGAACTATTACATAATATCAAGCCTCCTATATGGCAGTAAACTGATGGACAATCTCTTCCCAAATGAAGCAAGAGAAATGTAGTTCTACAGAAGGATGCTGAGAATTCCATGAACTGGACATATGAGAAACGACACATTTTTTTGAGAAATTGGAAACAAAGGGTACAATTATACTTGACATCATAAAAGATAATTGAAATATTTAGGGCATACAATGAAGAAAGAGGGTTTGGAGAATTTGGCATTCACAGAGAAATTGAAGTCAAGAGAGAAAATCAAAAGAAAAAGCACAACCAACATAGCAATAATCGGTAAATGTGTGAGAGAATTAGTTTTTAGCAGAGATCACGAAAATATTTTATTAAGCGTTACAAAGTAGAGGAAATGGTGGAGAGCCATGTTCGTCAACATTTTAAAGAGACACGGTACGTAGAAAAAGAAGTAACCTCTACGTCAGTGGCTCTCAATATTTTTTTGCCTTTTTTCGGAATTAAAATCTCTGGCATCACAAAGTTTTATGAGATAAAAAGTACATTTAAAAATAAAAAAAAATAGAGTGGTTTAAAGGGAGATAACCGCAGATTCGAAGTCAGAACCTAATCATTGATAACTCTCTCCTCTAATTTGCGGACCCTAGTTACTATATTCTTAAGACTTGATATAATGTAAAAATATCACAATGATAAAATCGGTCAATAATTATTTATAACTATTTATACTGGGACTTCTGCATGCATTTACTAGTTATCTATAATAATATTTTACATTTTGAAATATTTATTTTTGGCATATGAATTTTTAAAACTGTTTCTAAATCTTTGATAATCTTTCAACCATTCCACCTCACATTCTGTCCTCTTCCATAGCAAACATTGCTCTACGCGATGGATGGATTTATTTGATTGCAAAATATCTTTAATACTTCTTTCTTATACTTTCACTCGGTTTACATTTTAAGCTCAGTTTCAAAGTTTGATTTCATTTTTCCCTCTTTTTTTTTTACATTTTGGTAAATGATTATAATCTCGTGCTGAATATCAAATTCGGATAACTCTTCTGCATACTTCGATAAAGACATCTCCTTTTTTTCACTTGATAAGGACGCAGGCCATACAATATTTTTCCATTAGATTCAGAGATGCTCCACATATCAGAGCACGGGAATGCTGCTAGTCACGCAAAATGTACAGATTCTTTTGAAATGTGTTTATCAGTAAACCGTAAGAATAAATCGGGTATTTCATGAAACAGCAGAAACGAGAATAAAAAAAAAAAAAGAAGTTTTCTTCAAGTATTTGAATTCAAGGGAGTTCTTCTACACAAGATGCTACTGAAAGCGCGAAAACCAGATCTGCTCAGCTTTTTAACCCATAGCTGGGGATGTAAGTATCATATTATGCTGAATTGTATTTAT
The DNA here is from genome assembly GCA_963932145.1 of Acanthosepion lycidas. Lineage (NCBI taxonomy): Eukaryota > Metazoa > Mollusca > Cephalopoda > Sepiida > Sepiidae > Acanthosepion > Acanthosepion lycidas. The sequence goes on from OZ010598.1 coordinate 76,453,720, forward strand.
TATACTGTTATCGGTTACACTATCTGCTCATCCTAATTTTAAAAGAAAAATAATAAAACCCTGTCCAAAAAATTTATGGAAATATTGTCATCTTTCAATCCATAACTTTAGACAAGGATGAGGATGTTAGACGAACTTGTTCCATATATAGAGTCCCTTTGTTTACTTTCAAATAAGTTGGCCAAAATAGCGTCATTATTTCAAACACCAGACTATTTTTATTCTCGTTGAGATTAATATTAATATATTAATATTAAATTATTTATAAACATTATTAATATTAATTTATAAATAATAATTTATTAATAATAATTTATTATGATAATTTATTAATATTAATTTATTAATATTAATTTATTAATAATAGCTTATTAATATTAATTTATAATTAATAATTTCTTAATAGTAATTTATTCATAATAATTTATTACTATTAATTTATTAATGATAATTTATTAATTTTAGTTTATTAATAATAGCTTATAAATATTAATTTATTATTAATAATTTATAACATTAATTTATTAATAATTATTTAATATTAATTTATTAATAATAATTTTAAAATAAAAAATCTTTACTATTAATTTATTAATATTGATTAATAATACTTTATAATAGGAATTTATCGATAACTTATTACTATTAATTAATTAATAATATTTTATTAATATTAATTCATTTACAATAATTGATAATATTGATTTATTAATAATAATATATTAATATCAATGTATTAATGATAACTTAATATTAATTTATTAATAATTTATTAATATTAATTTATTAATATTACATTATTGATATTAATTTATTAATATTATATTATTAATATTAATTTATTAATATTACATTATTAATATTAATTTATTAATATTACATTATTAATATTAATTTATTAATATTACATTATTAATATTAATTTATTAATATTACATTATTAATATTAATTTATTATTAATAAATTGTATTCATTTATTGATAATAATTTATTAATAGTAATTTAGTAATAAAAATTATACGCTCTTTCTCTATAACATATCTTTATCTTTGTCATGTTGTCTTCTGCTCATGCGTCCTTTTAGTTTGTATTAATGTGGTCACGTGTTAAAAGTTTGAGATTGATCGCGCCATTTTCTTGCTGTTGTTACAATGTAAACACGGTCGCTCCCCCAGCACTGTGTCCGGTGGACGAACAAACGGCAATGATGTGTCAGGGGCTGAAATTCATCGGCGTATTTTTAACATGGTACAGCGCCAGTTCACTACTGCGTAGAAGTGTGTACGATTGAACCGAGAATTTTAATAGGTGCCGGACAAGGGTGATGCACAAAGAAGCAACAGGACTCCAGTCATCCCCTACCACTGATGAGGAGATTCAGCATGCTCAAGAGATTGTAATGGCGAGATTGTGAGTTATCATGGATGAAGTAGAATGTTCTCTGCAGATTCGGACCACTGTTCTATATTCCTCCTTGGTAAACACTGCTAGCTAAGCGGGCATGTTTATACTGTAAGTGCAGCAAGAAAACTGGCACAATCAAGATCAAAATTCCATCACGTGGCATAATACTACCAACCAGAAGCACGCATGTGCAGAAGGCAGCGTGAGATACCTAGAGATATGTTATGGAAAAAGAGCGGATAATGTTTTTAAATTAAACACGTATTTATATAGCTATAATTAAAACCAAGTAATGGTCGTATATGTGCATCAGATATAAGAAGAAGCATGCCAAAAGACGCATATGTGAGTTGTGTGACATTAATAGTTCTTTTACTCTACTCCAAGAAGGTCTGAAATCGACTTAACAATTATCAAACCAGTTTAGACGAACCTGAATATTTACTACAGCTGTTCGATTTCCTTTGCTGTTGGCAGTCCTTTGACTCTCGATCAAAACAAGCCAGGATCTTTGGCTTCGATTGAGGGTAAAAAACGTGAAAGGCGTAAATTTAACTTTAATAGAGTAACCTTTGCCGGTCACTTGAACGCACCGTACGCTGTTTAAAGTCATGTTCCGATCGATATTCGTGTTGAGCTCGTAGGCACCCGTAGGGCTTCATTAGCGTGAATTAGTTTCAGTCTTACCGCTCAACGTACCTTTTATATAATACTAGCTAACATAGAGTCTAAGTTAAGCAGGAATGAAGACGTAAATTTAAGCTGGTTATAATGAGATTACAACGATTCCTTAATTCGGTAATGGTAAACAAGATACTAATAGTATAAAGGGAAATTGTTATATATACACCCTTGTGAAATTTAACTGAATCAACTACTTTATTTTCCTTTCTTTCGCCATGCGGTCAGTTTTAGACCCACTGGAGTGACAAGTTGTAATTAAATTCAATTTTTCCTCAGATTAGGTCATTTGCAGTGCTGTGCTGTAATATGAATCTGCTTTCGGGGTCTATAATGAAATCTGTTTGGCCTTGAAAGATATTGCGTCATCTGTGATGCATAAGCTTTTTATCACGCACAGAAACTTTTGTCTACGCCCATTGTGTGCGATGGACGTTACCCCAAAAGAGCGTAAGAAAATTGCGGCGCTGTACACACACACTGGCAAGCCTTACCAGTGAGCAAATCAAAGTACTATACACTAGCCTGGAAACTCTCCTGATTTAAATCCAATCTAGAATCTGTGGTCAAACTGCAAGGAACGACTTCGTGGAATGTAATGCTTATATTTTTATATTGAAAATGTACTTTCATACTTTGATAGCGTTATGACATATATATATATATATATATATATATATATATATATATATAGAGAGAGAGAGAGAGAGATATACATATATATATATATATATATATATATATATTGTGTGTGTATTTAGGCAGCATCTTTTCATTGATACACGTTTCATTTAATATTATAGACAAGTGTTGTCTATTTATTTTATGCAACATTTTTTCGTAACGTCTGATAAGTTTAATAACATTATTGTTGAACGAAGAAAGAAATTCACAATATTGATCCGAATTTTTTAATACAATCTAAGCTTTCGGCTTACATAAGCCATTATCAAAGATGTCAATTACAACATATTAAACAATATAAGACAGTGATGATAGTCTGTCAATGTTTGCATAGATGATTTCTAAGCAACGATAAACAAGCGCATATAAGACGCTAGAAGCGAAAATCGCACCGCATCTCATATATATATATGTATATATATATATATGTATATATATATATATATATATATATGTATATATTTATATATATATGTATATATATATATATGTATATATATATGTATATATTTATATATATATATATATATATATATATGTGTGTATATATTTATATGTACATATATATATATGTATATGTATATATATATATATATATATATGTATATATTTATATATATATATATATATATATATATATATATATATATATATATATATATATATATATATATATGTTTGCTTATCCCTTGTACCCTAACACAGTGATGGCATATATTTTCATAAAAATATCAATAAAATACTTTTTAAGAAATTACCAAATGAAATTACTAATACTCCCAGGAAAATTAAATTTCAGCATTAAATTACCAATTAGCAGCAGTTGATATACCACTAAACAAACCCTATTTCTAATCGAACTATTGTCCTCATCTTTGCTGTTGTAATGATAACGCATCGGCTTTCATTGTGTGCATATCGATCTGTGTAACCTACAGAATATTCTGTACTTTACCCTTCGTTTAATCTACGGGTGTAGATAAGGATCCCGAGCACTTTGGTAGCGAATTGAGAGGCTGCTTATGTCCATCGTCACATAATGTCGGCTACTTGCAGTTTCATGTCCCGCATTGAGAGGTCTCCTTGTAATTCCGCTGAGCAATACCAAGATCACATTATAGCTCAGTCTTAGCCCACTTCCGGTCAATTTGTATTATTATAGAAGATGCACAGTGATAAATAATTTTGTCCTACTCCCCAAAAATATAATGTCATTGTTATGATGTCCTTTCCTGTGTGATACATTAGCTTTATGAACTTAAGCGTAGCACTAGATTGACGGCAAGGTCTCATTCTCTTATAATAAAAATGGCTAGATATAACCGCAATTTCTATGCTGAAAATTTCATTCCCTCATATTTGACGCTTGTGGAAATTTTTTCTGGCTTCTTACTTTCCTCTCAAACTTTAAATGTTTTGTCAATCGCTGACATCTGTCCTGTTCTTTTATTGACCTCTATAATGTTTTTTTTACATATATTCTCACGCTCAGTAACCCCTTTCGTCTTAGTGGCTTTATTTCCTTGTCTGGGGTGATATGATTAAAAAACAAATAAACTTGTAAATTATTACCAAAGATTAACTGATAGAAACTTAGGGATGACTGTTCGCTGCCGATTAAGCAAGTCGTGTCGGTGCAAACATGACATTCTTTTATCGAATCTCACTTGGATCTTTAACGGAAGTAATCAAAGCGTCCATTCAGATAGCCTCTCAGGGTAATGAGAAGAACGCAAGATTTCGATTAAGAGCGGGAGATATTTTTTTGTTTGTTAATAAGGCCGAATTATTGTGAAGAGTGTGTAGGATAATGTCGATTATTCCGATCGTAAACGGATAAACAGCTGCTGCTAATGCGTTTTGAATAAGAAACGCCAGGCGTTGCACTCTCCAATTAGTTTTTATCTTAAAATAATGGAAATAAATTTTTGGCTGCTAAAACCTAACACGACATTTTCCAAAATTACGTCTGACTAGAATGTTTCTTACAAGTCCTCCATTATACAATATATTTGTTTCGTTTAAAATTATTCTCATCGCATCTTCTTAGTCCAACGCTTCTAAAACGTTGTGTCTGGCTGCACTAATGCACTATGAAAGGTAGTTAGGTGCGCTGAGAGTTAAGAGAATGTTACCAATTGTTTTTAAAATTAAATTATCTTTATTTTCAAAGATTTACAGACACCAAGCGTATGACTTCCATGTGTATATCAAATGTTTGTCATTTGATATTTTTATTTGGTTTTCGTTTGTTTAACAGCATATAAACTCTCCATGGGTCATCCAATACCGAAATTTGATTTAATTTCTTATCTTTTTTACTATTAAAGTCTATTGCTACAATTATTTCAATAGAAAAAATTATTGGTAGATTATTTTTTTTATTATTAACTAGCAGCATGGCCCGGCGTTGCCCGTGCTTGATTAAAAAATCGTAAGACTCATGCAGCAATCGCTATCACTTGACTTAAAATATTTTTGCCCTTACTTGCCTTTAAAGCAGTGCCCTTTGCCGTGCAGATGTTGCTACATGCCTTACTTCTTGCCTATCTCACACTGCGAATTTTTTCTAAGCTCTATACTAAACATTAAATCTCTTACGAAAAAAGAACTAAACAAAATGAACACAAAACGATCAGCTTTTAAAAAAGGACTCGTAACTGGAAAAAACGAATGAAAAAAGAATGTTAGCAACAAATACTTTTTCACACCCAACCCAGTTCTGCGGAATCAGAATCAACGTTGAGTTTAAGCAAGCGAATGAGCCAATTAGAGTAAAGTGCCATGCAGATTTAAATTTTTCCCACTTGTGACGAATGCAGCTATCGATTTTTTTTGCATGCTAGCATGAACATTCGTGTCAGTCAGCTGTTGGCTCTCACGCTGGCCAATAGAATATTCCTGCCTATTCGTGGTAGCCAGCTATAGGCTCTCACTCTGGCCAGTAGAAAATGGCCACAAACTATATGAAAACTGCGGATGGGAGTTAGGAAATGCAACGTCGGTCTTGGCCTACTCGCTAACTTGGAGAAGGTGCATGTAAATTTTGGTGCAAATCCGTCGAAAATTGCGGCCGTGCATACGTCACACACACACAAACACACACACACACACACACACACATCCTGCCTTATATATATATATATATATATATATATATATATATATATATATATATATATATATATATATATGTGTGTGTGTGTGTGTGTGTGATATTGCATATTGAGTGCTGATTTTAATAAAATGGTGCTCGATATAATATAACAGAGCTATTAACTTCTTGCTAATAAATGTACAAATTATTCCTCACCCAAGAGTCCCTGTTTATGTTCATATTAAATATAAATCCCGTCTATTCTAAATAATACTATTTTTATAGTTTTAAGTCTGTTTATTTTCATATATATTTTTTGTGTACTAAAATTAAACCCCATTTTTAATATGAAATAAAAATATTATTCACCGTTTATTTTAAATATAAAAAATAAATTACATCTACTTTAAATACAATATATATATATATATTTTTTTTTTAATTCAAAAACAGTAATCCTCGTGAAACATATGAACTACGTCAGGTATAGCGCTAACCAGTTATTTTTATCAAAATTAAATTTATGTAACAGTCAGTCTCTATCTAAAATAAATAAAGGAAAATAAATTCGCCTGCACCTCTGCCGTGCGCCAACGGCTTAGTGGTAGAATCTACGACTGGCGCCAATTTAGTTGGGTTTCGATCCTAGCTAGAGGCAACCGGATGTCTAGTCACACTGATGACCTGTGATACAGCGAAACAGTCTGTTTGTGGATGAATATGTATATATATTTAGTGTATATATATGTTTAGTGTATCGAGCATTTTATATATACATATAAATTGATATGATAAGAGGAAAAGTTTTATGACAACGCGTTGTGCTTCTTGAGGAATTTTATCAAGGCAAGTGAAGATGTTTTATTTAGTGACTTGTATTTATAAGCAGACGTAACATGGAAACTTTTTTTCAACTTGAAGGCAGACTGCAAATCAGTGTGAATTCTCATCTTCAACAACTTTGTCAATAATTCTTATCAATCTTCTGCAGACTTTCCTATTTTTTTTTACCGCCGAAAATGCTGCAAGTCTTCCAAGCTCTTCAATTTTTTTTTATTCCTATTTCTTTTGATGTTGTTCAATATGTATACAATGGTCGTTCGAGATATTCATTTCATTTAATATTAATTTTCTGCGTATTTTACAATTGATAGCTTCAGTCTGAAAGCATTGTGATGTGGAATTAGAATGAAATCAGTGATGGCACATTCCCCTGAATCCATCACGAAAATTCAGGATATGGAATTGGTAAATAATAAAGACTTCAAATATCTTAATAAATCACTTCTAATAGATTTTGTTTAAGAGATGAGCAAATTGAACAAAAAATAGGCTGCGCTTGACTTTGTTTCACGCAACACCACAACTTGCTACAACGTCAAAACATTAACATGAAAACTCGAGTCTTGTTCTTAAGTAGTCTCGTCATATGGATGCGGTGCACTCTGCCAACCCCATTCAGGAATATTTGATTTGTATCGAGAAAATTGTTCGAATATAATAATTCGAGAACAATTAACCGAAAAATATTTCTTCGAATTCTAAACTGTTTGAAGGAAAATTAATCAAAAGAACAATTATATTAAATGATAATTATTCGAAATGCGTGTTTGAAATACGTATGTGGTCTTGCTTTAAGAGATTAAATGCTGATTTACCTAGAATTAATAACGTCCTTGAAGGATGGCATAGGGCTTTTTTGCAGCAAGAGTCATTCCATTATCCAACAATATGGAAATTCAAAGACGCTGTTAAAAGAAAACTGGACTTACAAGGAATTCATATTGCAAAAGTAAGAGCATGTTGGTAAAATATCAGGAGCGTCAAGGATTATTGCGACTTAAAAAAGAAAAACTTAAAAAAATAGTGGTCTCATTTAACGAGTACTTTTCAGTAGTTAACTATTTGTGATTTAAGTAACTTAAGGTTATAAGGTTTTTTTTTTCAATACATTAACAATATTTATATTTTGAATAATTATCAGTTGTGTATTTCCGCATTTAATTTTTACATTTTTATTTCAATAAAGAATTTTGTATTTGCAATAATTATCATTTTGTATCAGTCAGATCCATTACATTCACTTACGCGCTAATACCCTTGGGAAAGGTATGAATCTTCTTCTTCTCCTGTCAACTATGGTAAATAACAGGACAGACCGGGTTCTATAGGCTTGGATGGCAGCTGGTCTAGCACAGGAAAAAACTGGCAAGATAGTGCGGGAAAAATCTGCCTCGTCAGTCATGTATCGGAAGATATAAGATTACCAAAGCGTATATTACGCCTGACAGATAACTGACTGACTGACTTTCCAGTCGAATCCATTGCATTCACTAACGCGCTAATACCCTCAGGAAATGTATGGATCTTATTCTCCCTTCAGCTATGGTTAAATAGCAGTTCTATAGACTTGGATGTCAAACGAATCCATTACGAAGCCATACGTGATACACGCTTAGACGATCATGTATCTTTTGATACATGACTGCCGAGGCAGATTTTTTTCCAAGAGTAGGTTGCCATTTGTTTCTGTGGTATCCAATTCTATAAATACGAAATTTTACCATTAATTTTCATATTCCTTTTTGTCTTAAGTTGCGAAAATGGTATGTCTGAGACATTCGAATTTCTATGAATATTATTCTTGCATTTGATATTCATGGCAAACTATTTCCATAATTTTTACAGCTTCTAAAGCTATTAACTATAGCTGTCTGCCTACGAAATTGAAATAATAATCCATATTTTTATTTGGTTTCTTGGAGACCACATACATCGTTTTTATTGGTTATTTTCTAAGCGTAGCTTAGATGCGGCACATAGACGAAAGTATGTAGTACTTAATGAGGATAGAACTCACTTTTCAGTCGTAACTGATCTAGCGAGACAAGCTTGCTAACCATTGCACCACGCCGAGGTACCCAATATATCGTTTTTATCATTAACTAAGTTTTACATATGATGTTGTTAACTTTTAACGGTTAACAACAAAAAGAAGTCATTAGTTTCTCCGGCAAGGAAAAAGGACTTTAATTGTTTAAATTTTAAATTAGAGAAAGCTGTAAAATACTCCAGATTCTTACAGCGCCAAAAAGGTAAGGTAAGTTAAACTATGAAGAACATTATGTGGCGTAAGTTTTTTTTTTTTCATTTAAAACGAAAATGAATAAATATTGATGTAAATATTTTTTACTAATCATGATTGTAATTATTGCTTAATTATTTACGCTGTTTATATCCAGACCATTGTCATCATCCTTGTTGATAACCTAACGTTTCGATCGTTCTTTCCTTCGGTCTTCATCAGGGGTATATCGATCTGGGTAACCTACAGGGTATTCCGAACTAAGCCCATTATTCAATGTCCGGGGGTAAACTGTTCTCGTTCCATGGCTTGTGTCTAGGGATATCCCGAAGATCTCAGTTAAAATAGTATGAACAGAACCAGATCTAATGACTATTAACAAAGGGCCATGTAATGGTACTTGAGTAGTACATGCTAATAGTAATCTTTTTTTTTTAAATAGTGAGTTTAATATTGATGGGTGGGAGAGAAGTGTCATTGTATACATCATGGATAATGACGTCAATCGTTTCATGGACAGGGTCATTAGTAAATAAATTGTGTACATCTAAAAATGCGATTATTCGATTATTTGGTTGTTCGGTTTTACAGCATGAAGAATTTGTATAAATTCATTTGTGGAGTTAATACAAGATTTACTTGGGAGGTAGGCAGTAATTTGTTTTAGGGATTTTGAAAAGTAATATACTGACGTAGGTATTTGTAAAATTATAGGTCGGAGGGGATGATCATTCTTAAGGATTCTTACATTACCATAAACGTAGCCAGGTTGATAGTCACATATAATCTTTTGAAGTTTATAGGATCCTGCCTCAGCATTGTTAGCAGCAATGCGTTCATTGATATGGTTTTTAGGTTGGAAGGTGCTGTTTTTGTTTAACTTTTAAATTTATTATGATCGTCCAAAATGGTCTGTAATTTTGAGTGGTACTCATGTTTGTTTAAAATAACGTAAGTATTAGTTTTTTCAGCTCGTCAGATAACAATCAGGTCAGTTATGTGCCATGCGTGATACACGCTTAGGCGATCATGTATCTTTCGATACATGACTGACCATGCAGATTTTTTTCCCCGCAGAATGTTATCATTTCTTTCTGCGGTAGAACAGTTGCCATCCAAGTCTATAGAACCCGGTCTCTCCTGCTGCTTACCCATAGCTGGAGGAGAAGATGTACGAACATTTTACCAAGAGTATTAGCATGACTGGAATTCGAACTCGACTTTCCGATTCCTCCACCAGAGCCGCTATCCATTACTCCCCCAGATAACAATACTGTTGTTATTTTTTTTAGTTGTTTGGCTGTTTTTATTAAAGGAGTGTTTATAATCCACAGCGAGCGAAATAAAGTGTTCAGTTCGACATTCCAATCACCCGAAGAAGACCGAAGCGTACAAACGTTGTAATAAATATGGCGACAAAGATGAGGACAATAATCCGAATAATGTAAATAGTGTACATAATACCTCATCTCAGAAATATAGACAGATACTGAAGGGACGAAATGTTGTAATAAATATGGCGACAAAGATGAGGACAATAGTCCGAATAATGTAAATATTGTACGTAATAGCTCATCTCAGCAATATAGACAGATACTGAAGGGCCGAAATGTTCTGATAAATATGGCGACAAATATGGGGACAATAGTCCGAATAATGTAAATAGTATACATAATAACTCATCTCAGAAATAGAGACTGAAATTCATTTTCGTTTTTTAATGAAAGGTAAGGTTGATCCAAACCTTTTGCCTGTAATGTTCGTTTGATATAAGATACACCAGAGAATATCTCGTTAACATAAGAAGAATCAAATATCAGTTTACAAACGATGCATGTTTTCCCTCAGCGCTTTTCGAAGTAAGCATAGCACTGCTCTTAATCACGGGCAGTTGGAGAATGAAGAGGGTTCATTTCTTTTCTTTATATATAAGGAAAGAAAAATATAGAAAGAGAAAAGACACTATTCCGGAAACTCCTTGTAAACCGAAAGCAAATGATAAATACATACACATTTATTTCTCATTTCGTAGTAACATCGGGTCAATGTAGCTATTCATGTGTGAGAAAAAAAAATGTCATTATGTCGTTTCAATATTTTATCTTAGCACTTTATCTTTGATTTTGCCGCCGTTTATCAGGCAAAACAAAAATAAAACAAACAAAAAGCAGAGTGTGTATTCTAAAAAGATCAACGTTGGTATATATTAGGTTGGTGCAAAAATAATGTCGTTTTCTTACATATGTTACCATGTTGAAAACGATATTATTTTAACGATATTATATATATATATATATATATATAAAGAAATATATTCTTAAGATGTGCTATATTTATGAGATAAAGTGCTCAATATCAGAGATAGAGCGTGTGTAAATATAAAAGTTAACATAGAAGTCAACACTAAGTGTTGAATTATATATATATATATATATATAATATATATATATATATGTGTGTGTGTGTGTGTGTGTGTGTATTTCTGATGTAACAGCAAAAATGTACAAATCGTGTAACAGCAATATTGTCCATTTGCCATATTAACATTTGAACCCTTGTATCTTAGAAATGATTAAAGCTATCTTACTGGAATTCTCCAGGGTCTTTATAACACAACTTGGCTTGAATTTATGCAGTAGGAATGTATAATTTCTCTACAAGGTCAACAGAATAATCGTGATGAATTCGATCATAAACGAAAATGATATGTTCATCATAGTTAAAGATCGGAAGTTCATGAACGATTGAAATAAAGTTCATATATATATATATATATATATATATATATATATATATATATATATATATATATATATATAATTCCTGGATCATTTTCCAACTTATTCCAGATGACCATCGCCCTTTCTATCATTCCTAACTTTGTATTGGAGTAACAAGATGCCTCACAGTTTTCACGTACGATTTCATTTTCAAGGCTTTTTTCACTGCACTTTGCACTGTCATAGCTGAAACTCCTCTCTCACGTGCCAAACGTCTTATGGATTGAGTTGGATCTTTTCTAATTGATCTCTTTACCTCTAAGTTGAAATGATGATCCCTCTTCCGGTTGTGACCTCCTGATCCACTTTTCCTCTCTACATATTCCCTCCTTTTAAACGTATTCATTGTTCGCTTGATTGTTCTTGAATTAAATGTGAAAATGGAAGCGAGAATTGATACCATTATTGAAAGCTTGGATGATTTTTTCCTCTCTCCATTGCTTAGTTGAAAAAACTATGGAGCTGACACAAAACGATTTTAACCTGTTCTCTTTCTAGCTGAATATCGCCCCGTCGGCTGGGGCTGTGGAATACACCGACTGCACTTCTGCAGAGCGGTAAGACCTCCCGCACAATGAGGCGACCTGGGTATGACGATAAACTATATCCGAATCCAGGGTAAGACGATGAACTACGTCCAGCAGCAAGGCCTCTGATCTGGAGGTTTTGAGGAGCGTCGAACCACCTCTTAATTGCTGGTGTTCCCAGATCCACCCTGATCCGGGGTGGTAGCATCTGTTAGGATCCCAGCTATGGGCAAATAGTTAACCCCGAAACTGAGGTATAAAGTATTATAAAAGTGTAAATATAGGTTTTAATACCAGAAGTACTTTGTAAAAATTATTACCAGAAATAAATTTTTGAAGAAACAATATTTCGGGCAATACGTTTTTGAAAAAAATATTACCAGCAATACATGTGATTGCATTCAAAAATATGAGTAACTGAAAAATGGTTCAATTATATATGTATACATACACATCTTTTTTTTTACCAAACTATCGCTATGAATCTATTTAAAAAAATTTGTTCGCATTAAATGACCCACTGAGGTTGATATGTCATAAATCAAAACAAGCAATTTTTTCAATGTTTCTTACGACAAATGGTAACAAGATGGCTTAAAGCTGTATCTGAAAACCTGGAGAAAAGAAAGTTTAGAGTTTTTTTTTAGATATTAAACATTTTCTTGGATGCTTTTACAGATATTAAACATTTTCTTGGATGCTTTTTTATATATATGGGCAAACATGTTTTGTTGAATATGTCAGACAAATAAATAGTTTATGAATTTTTTTATTTTGTTTTTCTAATATACTTATATTTTTTTATTTGGTGAGAGTCAAGGAATGTAAAATTTTTCCGTAGTGTCATGGCACCAGTAATATAAATAAACCAAAATATCAACATATTTACAAGGCGAATAGGCAGTACGAATCATTACATCATGTTTCTACTATAAATCCTGAAAAACGGAAAACTTGCAATATATTACAGATAGCTATTATATTGAGAGTTACTTTCTCCGAGGCTATAGAACCGATTTTTTCCTGCTATTTACCCATAGCTGGGGGAAGACAAGAAGAGGATGCATACCTTTCCAAGGTTATTAGCTCGTAAGTGAATCCGACTGGAATTTGAACTAAGCTCTCCTATTCCTCAGTCCGAGCTGCTATCCATTAGTAACTATTTCCGTGGCTTCATTGTTAAAAATGCTGAAAAGATGGTTCGTGTACCGCGTCCGTACGTACCTGACTCCTGCTAATTTCTCTACGTTGAAAAGAGCCATATCCGGACAAACATGGAATACTGCTGTCATATATGGGAAGTAGCTGCCCTGGCTTTTTTTCTAGCCTCGATAGAATCCAAAAGAGCCGCCACTTCCTTCTGGGTGACGAAATAATCTTCACCCCGTTATATCTTTTCCACAGACGAAACATTGCAGGTCATTCGCTGTTCTATTACTATTTCTATGGAAAGTGTTAAGAAGGAACTACATTGCATCATTTCACCACGATTAAAACCCTCCATGCCACGCCCATTGGAGCGAATCAACCTTCCTATTCCATTGTTGAGATGTGCGTTCAACTGACAGAGTAAGATTCCACAAACCGCAGCTTTGCGGAACCGACTGCCAATAGCATGATTCCCTGATCACTTCAGTCTTAACAGGTTCAAGTCTACAGTTGACTTATCCTCTACATATGTCCCTATAAACTTTACCACTTTTTCTGTAAACCTCTAACGAGCTGCTCTTGGGCTTTGTACACGTTGAATATCTTCTATAAATATAATATCTTCTCTCTGTTTTTTTTGTGTGTCTACTCTTGGTATATTCTATGGTCACAGGTGTCTTGGATACTTTTGAAACAAGGCGTGTAATTATTTGGTTGTCTTCAATGCACTTTCCGAATCAGTTTTCTTCATTTTCCTTGCATGCGTTTTTATCGATTATTTCAATGACACGTTCTTTAAGTGTTAATGAGATAATCGGTAAAATGGCTGATGCCTAACTCCACGAAAGCGCCTCTTTGCGCCAAATTTGTCTCATGCTTTCCACTAACCTGAGGTTGAACAACTACATTGAATCGATAGCTTCATCTACCGCAAGGAAATTTGGTTCTCTGTGTCGCACCGGAAGTTTTTCTCGTCTGAGTCCATCCTTAACATCTACAAATCTACCATTCGTTCTTGCATTGAATACTGTTGCCATATATGGTCTTGTGCTCCCACTGTTCATCTCGACAAAATCCAGATCCGGATATGCAATATGATAGGTCTTGATCACGCATCTCGCCTACAGTCAATTTCTTACAGGCGTACTGTGGATTCCCTTTGTCTTTTCTACAAGTATATTCATGGCAACTGTTCTGACGTGTTACTTTCACTGTTAAACAAAACTGCATGAATTTAAGCGTGCTACTAGGTTGATATCCCGGTTCTATCCTTTAACTGTCCAAACAGTTAAATGTAGCCGTCTTTTCTACTCCAACAGTGGATCTCCCATCGTCTTATTTGCTTCTCTGATAGCTATAATCTTATGCGTCTCGGTGTACTCAATGTCGGCCAGCCATAACTTTGCTCTTCTTGATTTGCTCCTAGAAAGAAGCTCCTGAGTTCATAAATCAGAGTAACGAGTACTCTCTCCAATTTCACGGGGGCTGAAGATTTGCCAATTTCATTAATACTGATCTCCTGCCCTTGGGGTTTATTATACAAACCGTTGATTTCACCCGCATCAGACTGTTTTAGTTTCTCAGGAAAATAGCCTTGCATCACATCACGGAAATTATCTTGAAACACATCAAACGTATTGCTCTAAAGAGTTCCTGCAATACCTAGAATCTCAAATTAATTCTTCACAGAGGCAAACTCCTCTTCCATGCCGAAAGTAATCTTTAACCCTTCTGCTTCGGCTAGATCAGCTGAGACCGATAGCTGAGAAGTCAATTGGTCAGCGTCTATTGGAAGGACAGTATCGATATATTTGCTCATCAAGGCTACCTGTGCAAAGTAGTATAACCGTAAATATTCTGAGAAAGCCTTTTCATAAGACTTTTTCCCTACCGAAAAAGTTTTGTTGGGAAGAAAAATCTAAACCTAATTTCCTATCCTGGGAAAGATGGTTACAACACACACACACACACACACACACACACACGCACACACACATATATAATTATATATATATATATATATATATTTATATATATATATATATATATATATAAAATGCAAGACTCTTCGTTAAATCGAATCGAGTTCTCTCAGTCACTGTGTGTTTATCTAAAAATAAATACGCTTAAATTCAACCTAATCCATGCCGTGCGCCAACGGCTTAGAATCCCCGACTGACACCAATTCAGTCGGGTTTCGGCCCTAGGTAGAGGTAACTGGACGTTAAGTCACACTGATGAGCTTTGATACGGCGAAACTATCAGTGGATGACTATATATATATATATATATATATATATATATATATATATATATATATATATATATCAGTTTAAGTGCATGGATGTGAATGACTTACAGATAATAAAAGAAAGAACTTCTTTCCATTTCTATTAATACATATATGCTACTAAACGTCTCATAGCACCCAAATATGTGTCGTCTTCCTCGGAAGATCCCAGCCATTAGGAATACAATGTGACACGATAACTAGCGGTATATTATGGCGGATTTCTAAAATATGTATTTTATTTTAATAAATTAAGAATAGAAAACGGTTAAGAATAGAAAAATAGTTTAAAAACATGTGTTTTGTTTATCAAAAGTACTAAGGGAAAAAGAAAAGGAAAAAAATAAATAAATAAACGCTTTTTCTTTTATAAGTAAATTTGTGGAAGAGAAAAGGGCATCAGATTACTGTTAAATCCTACCAGTCTTCCAATAAAATATTTGACTAAGTGATTTGATGTGATAAAAGATAAACGTTAAGGAAATAGATTTTAGATGACCAGGTCAAAAACTGTCTTTACGATATTTCGACAACACATTAAGGAAATAAAGAAAAGATAATAGAATTTTCCCTTTCTCCAGGCAATAAAAAAAAGAAAAGAAAAAAAAAAGCCTGACTACTGAGAAAGTTCTAGGTCTATAAAAACATCCGATGGCCTTCACACGAAGATTTGTCAAGATAAAAAGATAAAAAAAATCCTGGAAAATACATCGTTGGAAGCCGAGTGCAGACGGAATGTCCACGGGATGTTTACACATCAATGGAAGCAAAATTTAAGTACCTTGAAATTTTGAACTTACAGTCGCCAATGCTTATCTTTTGTTTTCATCCGGTGTTCTAGTGGACTTCCGATTATTTCAATATAAATACAAGTGATTTTTCCGAGCCGAGCAGTACAGCCGGGCGTGTGCTAGAAGTAGCCACGTGTGTCAGGCACACTGACAAAGAGAAACTCCGTTCGTCTGAGTCGGTCGGTTCGGCATTTGATCTACATTAGTTAGAGCTGAGTGTCACATCGCCTACCCCAACGGCAAGACTAACTCTGAACGAAATAAAGCGTCGATTAAACTCATCTAAGTTGTGAAAGTTCGTTCCTTCAATGGTTTATCTTCCCAGCTTGAGACTTCGACTTTTTCAACCAACCCCCGGCAACATCACAGCATGGAGAACGGCCGCCGGAGAAATTGCATGGACCTCAACAAGAGGTGTCACAACAAGAGCTATATGGGTATTCAGAAACAGTTACTTATTTTTTTGCACAATCGGGAAATGTAAGCGCAACTACTAAGGTTAAATAATAGCAGACTATTAATTTTTAGAGAATTGTATTTCTATTTTGACTTCCTCATTTTGAACTTTGAGGTCAGATACAGGAAAACAAAGGAAGTCGATTTTGATTGACTAAAACTATCATGGGACAAATCAAATAGAGAAAGGGATTTTACGGAGCCAGTTGTTACAGGTCTAACAATGAATACATTTGAAATTCGCGATTGAGAACCTGATCGCCAATGGGGATGGGAGAGCAACAGAACTGGCTAGTTAGAAATGTACACGTTGATGTGTTGAATAGAATAGTTAAAATTCCCTTGTTGAAGTTCTCATTTATCTCCGAACAAAGCAACGAACGATCACCGGCTGTGAGAAGTAGAAAGCGACGTCAATGAGAGTCGAATCGACACCGTCAACCAAGACTGCCCGCAGCACGAAGGGCCTATATAACACTAAATATTAGAAATTGATATCATAATGTCCGAATAACTCGTAAGACATATTTGAAATGAACTATGCATGAAAACCACTGAATATGCAAATAAACTATTCAAGTGGCTAAGAACGATGATTCACCTTAGCACCTATTTTTTATAAAGAAACAATCTCAACTACTAATGTTAAATAATAGCAGACTTTTATTTTCTAGAGAATTGTATTTCTACTCTGACTTCATTATTTTGACCTTTGAGGTCAGATACAGGAAAACAAAGGAAGTCGATTTTGATTGGCTAAAACTAACGTGAGAGAGCAACCCCACTGGCTAGTTAGAAATGTACTCGTCGACCTGTTGAATAAAAATAGTTAACTTAAAATTCCCTTGTGGAAATATATATATTTTTTGCAAAGAAATTGGTGCTTAGAAAAACGTCTATTAAAAAAAAAAATCCCTAAGGTGCCCTACATGCAAGCCAATAATCTGCCACTGGGTGGCATGATACTGGGTGACATGCCACTAGCGTTTACCGCTGATGGCCCGCTGGCGTGTTCATCTCGGCATTGTTACCACTGTCGTGCCGCTAGAAGCCCACCGGTGGTTGTCAACAGAGGACCGCTGGCGCTGTTACCGGTGGCTCGAAAGTGCGCTACTAGCGGCGTGCATGTAGGGCTGATAAGAGAGGAGTTTTTTTTTTTTTTGCTGGAGATGAAATTTAGCTTCCACTCATAGAAAAATGTTTTGATAATATTTTTTCCGGGTACATCCCATATTCACTCTAAATCGACCACACTATATGGAATAAATCGTTTTTAATCTGTTTGCTTTCGTTACGATAGCCATTACTTCATTTTTTTTTAAATCATTTAACCCCAAGCAAGACAGGAATGCCACTGGTACGCAGGGCTTTACAGGGAGGGAAAGCGAGAGAAATGAGTGAGCATATGTAACATTACACATCATTCTTTGGTTTTTGTCAAGCACCTCGTGATAAGTAGCAGGAGCATCTGACCAGATATGGCAACATGCACCGACGGATGGTAGATTTGTAAATGTCCAAGATGGACTGTGACGAGAAAAATCTTCTGGCACGACACAGTGACCCTATTCTCGTTTTGATACACGTTCACTGAGTGTAAATGCACTTGTTCAGATAATGAAATTAATGCCTACCGACCTAGACAAAAGAAAGTCTTAAGCACCCGTTTTTACTAAAGTAAGATTTATAGTAATAAAAACAATCAAGATTAATGTCATTTTTTATTGTTTTTTTTTTATTTTCGTTTGGAGATTTGCTTTACGACAGGGGAGATTAATTTTAATATTTGTAAAAAAAAAAAAAAAGAAAAAAAAAGAAAAGAAAAAACGTGAAGAAATAAAGAAAGAAATAGATTGTTAGACTTTCCGTTATCTAGGCCGGTAGACATTAACTCGACCTTTTGAAAACTTAACAGAACAAATAATTTTTTTTTACTTCTTTTAATTTTTTGTTCTTTTATGTGCCGTCATTATTCAGGATGTAAGCTATCATAGCCCTCCACATCTTCCTGTCCCTTGTATCTCTTACTACGTTTTATCCTTTTGATATTTCTCACAAATCCTGTTCCACTATCCATTTGCTAAAGCCCATCAAGTATGTTACGCGATCATTTCCTCTGTCCCGCTTGCCCTCAATTTGTCTTGTAAGTATCAGATGTTCCAAGATCTCCTTCCTCATTACGTAACACAGAAATTTCAACTACTTCTTCCTGATGTTAAGTAAAAGTTGCCTTTTTGTTTTCATCTTCTCTCAAGGCTCCTCGTTCTCAACATGTTCGACCCATGGTATCCTCAGAATCTTTCTGTAGAACCAAATTCCTGTTGCTTCAAGATTCTTCTTCATGTTTGAGGAAATTGTCTAACATTCACTGCCATACAGGAGGGCAGATATCACGTAACAGTCCATATTCTTTAATTTTATTGTTTGAAAAGAAAAATCATGAGTATTCACTGAAACACGTGTAACTAAAGCTTAGTTTCGTAGTTCAGTTAGTTACGTGCCATGCGTGATACACGCTTAGGCAATCATGTATCTTTCGATACATGACTGAGGAGGCAGATTTTTTTCCCGCAGTAGGTTGTCATTTTTTTCTGCGGTATACCAATTGCCATCCAATGGTATATAACCAGGTCTGCCCTGCTATTTATCCATAGCAAGAAGAAGAGGATTCAGACCTTTTCTCAAAGGTATTAGCACGTAAGTGGATGTAACGGATTCGACTGGAATTCGAACTCGGCTCTCCGACTCCTCAATCCATCGTGCCACCGTAGTAACACGTGTAATAATGTTAAATTAAAATCCATTAATTACGTCGTTTCGAAGGATGATTTTAATCAGATAAGCAGGCAGAATTTTTCTTTTTATGGTGATGTTATACGCGTAGCTTAAGTATGGCACAAGGCCAAATGTATGGGGCACGCACACAATTTGACGAGATTATTTAAGAACCGTTTTAAGGTAGTAAAACCACAGAGGTACAAGAATTGTGAAAGAGATAGAAACAGCAACATTGGTAAGCAGCGAGAGCAGAGAAAGAGTGACCAGGTGAATAGAAGATAGCGACTAAAATAGCATGAAACGTTTGTACAGTAAAGTTGTCAGGAAAACCTGGAAACAGAAGGGTGTTCCACAAGCCAGAAGTGCGCGATAAGAAGCTGTTAGCATAGAATTATTATTATGATCCAGATGAGGACCAAGGAAGAACAACACGAACACAAGAGTAGAGACAATGAAGAAGATGAAGAAGAAAGATCAGGAAGAGGGGAGAAGAAGAAGAAGAAAGAGGAGGAGGGATGAAGAAGAAGAGCAACAACAACAACAAGGAGGATGAGGAGGAAGTGAGAAGAAGGAGGTGAGAAGAAGACGGATTAGGATGGGAAGATGAGGGGAAAAGAAGGAGGTGGAGTAGGGGAGAAGGAGAAGGAGGAGAGAAGAATAAGGAGGACAAGGAGGGAGAATAAGAAGGAGGAGGGAAGAAGAATAAGGAGGAGAGAGGAAAAAGAAGGAGAAGGAGGAAGAGTGGTTGTAGAAGGAGGAGGGGGAAATATGGAAGAGGAGGAAGGTGAGAAGAAGGAGAAGAAGAAGAAAGTGGAGAAAAGAAGAAGAAGAAGAAGAAGAAGAAGAAGAAGACAGGCAACAACAACAACAACAACAATGAGGAGAAGGAGAAGGGGAAGAAGAAGGAGGAATAGAAGATAAAAAGGAGGAGGAGGTAGAAGGAGGAGGAGGAGGGGAAAAGAAGAAGAAGAAAAAGATCAGGAGGAGGGGAGAAGAAGATGAAAGAGGAGGAGGGAGGAAGAAGAAGAAGAAGAAGAAGAAGAAGAAGAACAACAACAACAACAACAAGGAGGATGAGGAGGAGGGGAAAAGAAGACGGATTAGGATGGGAGGAAGAGGGGAAAAGAACGAGGTGGAGGAGGAGAGACGAATATGGAGGACGAGGAGGGAGAATAAGAAGGAGGAGGAGGAGAGAAGAAGGAGGAGAAAAAAGAAGGAGGAGGAGGAGCGGTTGTAGAAAGAGGATGGGGAAAGATGGAGGAGGAGGAAATGAAGAAGAAGAAGAAGAAGAAGAATCTAGTACATTGGAAGGAAAGATGGTTGGTTGGTGATTTTGCAACTAAATAGACATAGTAGATAAGAAGAGCAGAAACTATTTGACCATTAGTGAATAACTTATTTTGTATAAAACGGGGTCTAGAAATAAAACAAGCATTTCTTGAAAAGTAACTCCCGATTTTATCTATGATAGACTTTCCCGTCTTGTAAAAGTTATTGTTATATATCATATATAAAATAGGGCGTTACTTTTCAGTCACCCTGCATAATAACAACATCTCTCGAGGCATTTATTATTGTTATGGTCCAGGTTAGGACCAAGGAAGAACAACACGAACACAAGAGTAGAAATAACGAAGGTATATTACACGAAATAATAATACAAGATGTGTAAGGCGTTAGTATGAAAGTCAGTCTAGTTTGGAGTGAACTACTATCGGCTCGACTCGATTCGATCCTCTCTGTTGAGAGACGTAGTATACATTTTGTTAGGAAGAGTTCATTCTGTAGTTATAGGTAAGGACCCATGACAATTATCTAGTCAATTCAACACTCAGTTGGCGGGACCTCATCGCCAGTCTACTAATACGCTTAAAATGGAAGAGCCTTGGCACTTTATAAGAGACCATCCAAACAATTACCATGAAAGTATTTATATAGAAGGCAAACGGAGACAACCTTATGGCTGTGGGAAAGTCACCGAAGCCGAGACGCCAGATCAGAACCAATAATATTGCTGATTCTTCTTTGGATTTTATCAAGGAGCTCTAGATAGATAGCAAAAACACCTGAGAATATGTGGCATTAATATTCTAACCAATGACAAATGGTAGACTTATAGATATGTAAGCTAGACATTGGGGAGAAAACATTGTCTACCAAGACACAGTGAACCAAACTTCCTAGCAGCTGACCTCGGATTCAATATAGCGTTTCCACTTCATGTCAGCCGAAGACTTTAGCCCAAGAAGAAACAATGGCACACATTCCTGGAGGTCTGCATCAGACATGCTGATGGATGTCAAGGAGGAGAGTTCTTTTAGATGATCACTTGAGAGCAGTTCCGTTTTGGAAGCGTTAAAATTAACAAGGCATTCTTTGCCCACGTTAACAACATATAGGGGTTCGTTTTGGATATCAGCTGCCATTTTGACTTTATCAAACTGATCAAACTTACTGTCAAGACGGGGGTAAATGGTTGTATCATAAGCATTATCTATTATTTATCGTTTAGTCGCTTACAATTTTCCAGCTAATTTCCTTGATATCTAGTTGAAGGTCATTAAAAAAAAAGCTTTCAAGAAGAATTTTTTTGGGTGGGGGTGTCAAATATTACTTAAAATAGCACAAAAGAGGTAGATGTGTAGAGTCATAATCAACAATTTCCTTAAAGTAATTGGGGCGTAAAAGATAGATGAGTGAGTTCAAACCCGTTATTTGTAGCTTTGGAGACAAACTACCCTCTGCCATGTTAATATGAGAATGTCTCACTTTTGATGGAATGTTCGCTCTCGCCGTTGTGTATTTCTATGCTTAGTTCCAGACGTCGACTACGTTGTTTTATATTATTGATCATCCAATGCAAGGCCCAAGAGCCATTCAAGTTAGTGGGTCATTTAAAGCGGCTGGTATATGGCCGTGTACGGAGAAAGAAAGAAGTGCAACCTAGAGTGTAGTGATTGGGAGATCAAATTAAGCTTCAACTTTACTAACTCAATACGGTGGTAGAATTAATGTCTACCGAATTAGAAAATAGAATGTCGAATTGAAGAAACTATACATGAACTTTATGAATGAACTTTATTTAAATCGATACACTTGATCGATCGTTTTATAACTACAGAAATTACTTTAAGGGAAATACGTGTTTCAGTCTGTTGTCTATCCTGTCTACATGGTATGTCGGGTCCTAAACGAAAAGATCTGAAATGATGGCCCAAACAAATGAAGCTCGTCAGAATATTTTCTAAGGTTTACTAGATTTTCTGCAGAGCATCGTGAAGCATGCTACATCGCGGCAAGGGCAAGTTATTGAATAACTTTCATATCTATCTTACTCAGACTAAACTAACCTATCTCAAACTGTTCTTTACTGTCCTTACTCAATTATTAATCGGTCTGTTGATGATGCAGTTTGTTATTTTCGCGTGAGCTTTTCCATTTCAAATTTCCACCGACAGGAAATTATACGTTGCGCTTTTTACAGGAAAAAATGACTACGCAAAGAAATATTTTATCAGGCAGGCTCGTGCACACTGACACAAAAACACGCATACACACACACACACACTATTATTTATATTTAATGATTCTTTCATATATATATATATATATATATATATATATATATATATATATGTGTGTGTGTGCGTGCGTGTGTATGTAAAATTTCAGATGTAAATAAAATATATATGTTTAAGGACAATCTGGATAGACAAAAGGAAAACTTGTTTCATCCACGTGATCTATTAATTGTTTCGTCGTCTACAATAAGATAAGTTTTTCTTTTGTCTATATATATATATATATATATATATATATATATATATATATATATATATATATGTATGTGTGTGTGTATGTGTGGGTGTGTATGTGTGCGTGTATATATATATATATATATATATATATATATATATGGTTGGATAGATGTGAGCTTGTGACCCTGGGTTTCACGCTTTAGCGATCGTCAGACAAACTGAATAATTTTTTTTTTAATTTTGGTTTAATGTAGATTGCGTGTATTGGTGTTATTGTGGAAGTGGTGGGAGAAACTTCGTCGTTTTTCATCGTACTGACGCAAACATCGATGTATGCAGACACATATACATACTTGGTCGTCCGTCGGGACTCATACATATATAAACATATGTGAGCAGTTTCGGATATGGCATATGTATGTATACGGGTGGTGTTGTGTCTATACATACGCATTTGTATGTTGAAATTTAAAGATTGGAAGTGTGGCGGAAATGTCTCGTGAATGTCTCGTGAATGTATACATGTCATATTTTTTTTTTCCGCTGAATAATATTTCCTCGCGTGTATGTATATACGTGTGGTGGGGTTTGTGGGAAATTATGATAGGTAAAAATTATTTTTATTTATATTTATTTTTAAATTTTGAAAAAAAATGGCGGTTTATTTGTTATATTTAAAGCTGGTTATTTGTTTGTTTTTGACTGTGTATATGTAACAGGTAGAAATTTGTAATCCTTATTGATTATTTATATGGTGATGTTTAATATTTAATATGCTGGGTGAGAGGATAGTTTGATTTAATAACGGGTCTATATGATATGATGTGATAGTAATGTTGCAAGGGATTGGAAGCAATGATAATATAATTAGCTATTAGTTATTGTATATGTTAGCTCTATCTCTGATATTGAGCGCTTTCTAATAAGTACCGCGCATATAATATATAAATAATTATACATATATATATATATATATATATATATATATATATATATATATATATATATATATATATATATATTATATTTATATACACACACTTTTCACACACACACACACATATATATATATATATATATATATATATATATATTAAAAAGAAGAGAAGAGAGGTGCCGTAAGCGTTTTTGGTTGTAATGTGGATTTATTCAGAAAAAATATTATGCTTTGTTTTACATAATTTTACTACACGTGTTTCTGGTCTCGTGACCGTCTTCAGGTAAAAGCGGAGCTTTCCACATATTATTAAAAATAATTAATTTTTTCTTTTGTTTTTCAATGTTAAATATTCTCGATATGAGACATTTTCTGTGTTAGTAATCCGAATTTCTTTCTTGAATTGGCAATGAAGAGTTCTGCGTGAAGGGTCATAAAATAATTAAGGTTGGTCTAAGCGAAATGATGAATTACTTATCGGCATTTTATCTTTTAATGTTTTACTGACCCCTATGTTTTCTTGGATCTGTTTCCATTTGTGTGTGTTTCTGTCACCATGCTTGTATATATGTGTGCGTATATTCCCCCTCCATACATATACTGTCTTACTATGAGGAATTAGTAAACTCATATACACGCATATACATACATACGCACATACACACCATGTCACCACAAGAAATCAGTACATACACACACATACACAGACACATACACACATACTTTCCAAGGTACATGGAACCAGTATACTATACACATTCACACATACACATACATACACATACATACGTACCTACACACACACGTACTTCCTAAATTGTGTGGGGTTTGTGTGCGTGCTCGTGATTTGTTCTCCTGTTTTGTCAACATGCGTATATATATATATATATATATATATATATATATATATATATATATATATATATATATATATATATGTGTGTGTGTGTGTGTGTGCATACATATATATATACCCTCGTTTCTCCCGTATATGAGCGTGCGTTCATGTATGTGAGTGATTTGATCATTGTATTTGGTCACCTTGTGTGCACGTTGTGTGTCTTTGTGTGTGTGTGGGGGGGTTATGATCTATTTAGTTCGGGTTTAAATTTGTTTATAAAGTTTTTTTCCTGTATTTGTAGGTACGAGTAATTGTCTGTTTGATATATCGGCATGATATTAAACTTACCCTGGTTACATTTGAAAATGTGTTGTGATACAAAAAGTTTTCTGTTGTCTGTCAATTTTACATTGCTTTTGTACACAAAAGCAATATATAGCACAGGCATACTTATATCGATACACAACACAAGAATGTATGTGCACACACAACACACATATATGGAAACACACGCACATACACAAATAATATGGGCACGGGGCCGAGTGTTTAGAACGTCCGCATTCTGATCATGAGACTCGGGTTCGAATCTCACCATGGTCGATTTTTCAGGAAAGATACTTTCTAATGTTATCGGACTGGAAGGCTCGATCTCAGCGAGTAGCACCTTTGGAAAGTGCCTGAAGAGTATACCACGGGTTGACCAAATCCTTGTCAGAGAAATTGGGTAGACGGAAGCTTTGGTGGTTGTCGATAGCTGTTCTAGCACGAAGTTACAAGTCGCCGAGGGCTTGTGGGTGCTGGCCTTGTTCTAATTGTTCATCACTCTATATAACACGCTCTTTTCCCGAAACTGCAAAAAAAAATATATATATATATATACATAGGTGGGCTCTGTCGGTGTTGCATAAAAACAAGTGCGCCTGAGCAAGCGTCTAAAATAGGGATTGGCTAGCAGACGCATATTCTTGCATACGAGTGGCCAGCTATACATACATATATGCAAAACACACATTATATATATATATATATATATATATATATATATATATATATGTGTGTGTGTGTGTGTGTCATTCGCACACATGCCTGTTTCGCTGTATCACAGCTCTCCAGTGCGATAGACAACCGAAAGCTTCAAGCCCGGTTTGAACCCGACCGATATATATATATATATATATATATATATATATATATATATAATGAAATGGATTATTCCAAAAAATATTTATATATTTTCTGTTTATACGTTATTTTCATAGATATAATTTAAGTAAATGATCTGTTTTTAATTAAACAATATTAATTCAGTACACTAAATGTAATTAAAACTGTTTAAGAACATTTACTTAAAGAAATTGTATCTATGAAAATAACGACTAAACAGAAAATATATTAACTAATTTTCAAACTGAATCTATTATATATATATATATATATATATATATATATATATATATATATATATATATATATGCTTTTATATATGTGATACACATACACACGAACAAATCTTTGCCTATAAAAACGGTAGCCTTCAGCTTAAATCATATCCCAGGCCACCCTAAATCCTTAGTGCAATTCTTCTGAAAGTTTCAGTTGGCAATTGACGCGGCTTTGTTCATTCAGACAGAAGGAGCCCTTCAGCTGGTAATTTCTTCATCAGACTACACCAGTACAAAATTATCACCTGCTTTTGTCTCCATTGGCCCGAAAAAGCTGGAAGTTGTTCAAGATTTCACCTACCCAGACAGTTTCATATCCTTTGATGCACGCCTTGATAAAGAAATAAGCAACCGACTGGTCAGAACGAATCAACACTTACGTAGCCGACACACGCGTGTATCTGTGGAAACTAACATTTCTAAATAGACAGAACCAGTTTTTCCAAAGACATCGTACTGTGTTATCTCGCAGAATTACTTCCATCGACTTGAGACCTCTTATCAGCGTTTCATCTGCGTCGTTCTAAAAGTACAGTTGGGCGACTTCAATGTTTAAACTGTTTTTTTTTTCCAGGCATAAGGAGTTACTGAGTGTGAGATAATGTGTGGACAAGGAAACATAATTAAGGAGAAAGAACAATACAAGAACAGGAATTCGCAAGTTTTGAAGCTATGCTACAAAGTATTTCACAAGACAAGGTGTAAATATGATAGAGACTGTCTTTAAAGGAGCTCCGATTGAAAAAGCTAAAATCCTGACCGCCAGAGAAGTTGGGCACCTTGAAGAAACCTACGAACTTCTTGAATCGGTCGTCGTCTCCCGTGTTTTTAATCGCTTGACTAGCTCCTGTGAATGGCTATGGAATGTATGCAAAAAGGACAAACATTTCTTAGAGCTGAACAGAGACGGAATGTTGTGTGGTACCAGGATCGAAGAAGAAGAAAAAGCAGACGAAGGAGGCTACAGAAGAAGAGGAAAAGAAGAAGAAAAAGAAGGGAACGAAAGAAAAAAGGTAAGAAGAAGAAGAAGAAGAAAAAGAAAAATGGAACGATAGAAGAGAGAAAAGAAGAAGAAGTAGATAACAAAAGAAGAAAAAGAAAAAGAAGGGAATGACAGAATAAAGAAGGAAAACAAGTGAATGACAGAAGAGGAAAAAGAAGATGAAGAAAAAAGAAAAAAGAAGGGGATGAAAGAAAAAAAGAAGAGGAATAAGAAAAATGGAAGAGAAGAGAGAAAAAAAGAATAAAAAGTAGAGAACGAAAGAAGAAGAAAAAGAAGATGAAACGGCACAAGAAGAATAAAGGACCGAGAGAAGAAGAAGAAGAAGAAGAAGAAGAAGAGAGGAACGACAGAAAAGAAGAAGAAAAAGAGAGGAACGACAGAAGAAGAGTAAGAAGAGACGAACGACAGAAGAAGAAGAAGAGAGGAACGACAGAAGAAGAAGAAGAAGAAGAGAGGGACAACAGAAGAAGAAGAGGAGAGGAACGACAGAAGAAGAAGAAGAAGGAGAGACGAACGACAGAAGAAGAAGAAAAAGAGAGGAACGACAGAAGAAGAAGAAGAAGAAGAAGAAGAAGAATAAAAAGAGAAGAACGACAGAAGAAGAAGAAGAAGAAGAAGAAGAAGAAGAAGAGAGCGACAGAACAGTGAAGCAGAACAACAACAGGGGAGGAAAAAAGATGACGACAGAAGATGAAGAAGAAGTAGAAGAAGAAGAGAGGAACGACAGAAGAAGAAGAAGGAGAAACGAACGACAGAAGAAGAAGAAAAAGAGAGGAACGACAGAAGAAGAAGAGGAAGAGAGGAACGACAGAAGAAGAAGAAGAAGAAGAGAGGAATGTCAGAAGAAGAAGAAGAAGAAGAAGAAGAGAGCGACAGAACAATGAAAAAAACAACAACAGGGGAGGAAAAAAGAAGACGACGACAGAAGAAGAAGATGAAGAAGAAGAGAGGAACGACAGAAGAAGAAGAAGAAGATGAAGAAGAAGAAGAAAGGAACGACAGAAGAAGAAGAAGAAGAAGAAAGGAACGACAGAAGAAGTAGAAGAAGAGAGGAACGACAGAAGAAGAAGAAGAAGAAGAAGAGAGGAACGACAGAAGAAGAAGAACAAGGAGAAGAAGAAGAGAGAAACGACAGAAGAAGAAGGAGAAGAAGAAGAAGAAGAACAGAACGACAGAAGAAGAATAAGAGTAAGAAGAAGAAGTAGGAACGAAAGGAGAAGAAAGAGAAGAAAGGGAACAGAAGAAGAAGGGGACGACAGGGAAAAAAAAACAAGAGAAAATAGTGATATTTAGCTAATAATTTAAGCGTTTCTTAACAAGTTGGCTGCCACGTATATAACGCCCAAATGAAAGTGCTATCAATTTTACGCAGGCTGCCAAAAGTCTTCTTAAAGAACTAATGAACGCTTCCTGTCCAAAGCCAACTTTTAAGGCTAAAAAATGGCCCTGCAAGGAAAATCATCTTCGAGATTTTGTCTTCTCGGCTGATGTAAAACGAACAACTACCATAACCACTAAACCGACCCAATGTTACTGTATCCAGCGAATCCTATATCGACTCAACATTAATTTTAACCTTTTGCTCAGTTGACACTAAAATTGATTTTCCCTCGGTGTCCATCAGAGAAACCAGATGCATCAGCAGGTTAACCTGAAAAATAACTTCCTAGCCACCCGGTGCATATCCGTGTCTGACAGCCTAGTAGATAGGTGGCCTGTCCAGTTGCGCATATGAACTGCACACGTATGACACACGGGATAACAGATAGATATATGTATCTACTCGAGAAGAAACATTACTACCAAATTTACAATAGGGAAATGTGTAGTAGGCCAGTTGTTGCATTTATATCGAGAGAACTGTAGAAAATACAAACGGCAAAGATTCGCAGTCAGTTCAAGCCAAAGTTGAAAACAAAACACTTTCTTTCTGTGAGTTCAGGAAAATGTCAAACAAAATTCTCAATAGAAGCAAATTGTCAGTATCTATTAATATGAATGACCCTGAGGTTAGTTCTTCCTCTCGAATAATAATTGTAACTAACTTTGCCCTTAACTTCATGCTAGACCACAAGGGCCACTCGACCCCGCCCTGACATGGAGAACAACATTTTTAATATCTCTCTGAAAATGTTCTTACCTCCACCTTTTACGCATATTTAAAAATATGTTTAAAAAATCTCAATCAGTTACGCTTTACTTTGAGTGACTATTAGGCCTTGTATTGCGTGAACAATTTATTCAAAAAAATAATGTAGGATCCACGTTCGGAGAAAACCTCCGAAGCCACACACCCGATGTTAATTGACAATATCCAAAATTAAATAACCAATAATGTTGCGTATGAAATGACAATGATAACGTCATGTTCATATACAGAAAAACTTATCCACTCTCATAAACGAGGCTGCAATGTTGCCTGAAATTTGTTATTTTGAAGTTCTAACGTTTATATAGACACAGATAATGACTAAAATCAAATTAATTTATTTTCAGCACGGAATCTGTTCTTTTTTAGAAAGCAAAACAGCCAGAATTGAAAAAAAAGTGAATATTTGGCTCAAAATTCACCTGTGACAAAAGTTAGAAACATAGCGGCTTTATGTTTCTAGAAGGTGAGTTGGACACGTATTTTATTGGATATGTATTTTACTGGACACATATTTTATTGGACACATATTTTATTGAACAGATATTTTATTGGACAAGTATTTTATTGGACAAGTATTTTATTGGACACGTATTTTATTGGACACGTATTTTATGGGACATGTATTTTACTGGACACATATTTTATTGGACACATATTTTATGGATATGTATTTTATTGAACACGTATTTTATTGGACATGTATTTTATTGGACACGTATTTTATTGAACACGTATTTTTATTGGACACATATTTTATTGAACAGGTATTTTATTGGACAAGTATTTTATTGGACACGTATTTTATTGAACAGGTATTTTTATTGGATATGTATTTTATTGGACACGTATTTTATTGGACAAGTATTTTTATTGGGCACGTATTTTATTGGACACGTATTTTATTGGATATGTATTTTACTGGACACATATTTTATTGAACACATATTTTATTGGATATGTATTTTATTGGACATATATTTTATTGAACATATATTTTATTGGACAAGTATTTTCTTGGACAAGTATTTTATTGGACACGTATTTTATTGGACACGTATTTTATGGGACATGTATTTTACTGGACACATATTTTATTGGACACATATTTTATTGGATATATATTTTATTGAACACGTATTTTATTGGACATGTATTTTATTGGACACGTATTTTATTGAACACGTATTTTTATTGGACACATATTTTATTGAACAGGTATTTTATTGGACAAGTATTTTTATTGGACACGTATTTTATTGAACAGGTATTTTTATTGGACACATATTTTATTGGACACGTATTTTATTGGGCACGTATTTTATTGGATATGTATTTTATTGGACACGTATTTTATTGGACAAGTATTTTTATTGGGCACGTATTTTATTGGACACGTATTTTATTGGATATGTATTTTACTGGACACATATTTTATTGGACACATATTTTATTGGATATGTATTTTATTGGACACGTATTTTATTGGACATGTATTTTACTGGACACATATTTTATTGAACACATATTTTATTGGATATGTATTTTATTTGACACGTATTTAATTAGACAAGCATTTTATTGTTCACGTATTTTATTGAACACATATTTTATTGAACAGTTATTTTATTGGACAAGTATTTTATTGGACACGTATTTTATTGAATAGGTATTTTTATTGGACCCTTATTTTATTGGACACGTATTTTATTGGGCACGTATTTTATTGGATATGTATTTTATTGGAAATGTATTTTTATTGGACACGTATTTTATTGGACACGTATTTTATTGGACAAGTATTTTTATTGGGCACGTATTTTATTGGACACGTATTTTATTGGATATGTATTTTACTGGACACATATTTTATTGGACACATATTTTATTGGATATGTATTTTATTGGACACGTATTTTATTGGACATGTATTTAACTGGACACATATTTTATTGAACACATATTTTATTGGATATGTATTTTATTGGACATATATTTTATTGAACATATATTTTATTGGACAAGTATTTTCTTGGACAAGTATTTTATTGGACACGTATTTTATTGGACACGTATTTTATGGGACATGTATTTTACTGGACACATATTTTATTGGACACATATTTTATTGGATATATATTTTATTGAACACGTATTTTATTGGACATGTATTTTATTGGACACGTATTTTATTGAACACGTATTTTTATTGGACACATATTTTATTGGACAAGTATTTTTATTGGACACGTATTTTATTGAACAGGTATTTTTATTGGACACATATTTTATTGGACACGTATTTTATTGGGCACGTATTTTATTGGATATGTATTTTATTGGACACGTATTTTATTGGACAAGTATTTTTATTGGGCACGTATTTTATTGGACACGTATTTTATTGGACATGTATTTTACTGGACACATATTTTATTGAACACATATTTTATTGGATATGTATTTTATTGGACACGTATTTAATTAGACAAGCATTTTATTGTTCACGTATTTTATTGAACACATATTTTATTGAACAGTTATTTTATTGGACAAGTATTTTATTGGACACGTATTTTATTGAACTGGTATTTTTATTGGACCCTTATTTTATTGGACACGTATTTTATTGGGCACGTATTTTATTGGATATGTATTTTATTGGACAAGTATTTTTATTGGACACGTATTTTATTGGACACGTATTTTATTGGGCACGTATTTTATTGGATATGTATTTTATTGGACACGTATTTTATTGGACATGTATTTTACTGGACACATATTTTATTGGACACATATTTTATTGGATATGTATTTTATTGGACACGTATTTTATTGGACATGTATTTTACTGGACACATATTTTATTGAACACATATTTTATTGAACAGATATTTTATTGGACAAGTATTTTATTGGACACGTATTTTATTGAACAGGTATTTTTATTGGACCCGTATTTTATTGGACACGTATTTTATTGGGCACGTATTTTATTGGATATGTATTCAATTGGACAAGTATTTTTATTGGACACGTATTTTATTGGACACGTATTTTATTGGATATGCATTTTATTTTACACGTATTTTATTGGACAAGTATTTTTATTGGACACGTATTTTATTGGGCACGTATTTTATTGGACATGTATTTTACTGGGCACATATTTTATTGGACACATATTTTATTGGATATGTATTTTATTGGACACGTATTTTATTGGACATGCATTTTATTGGACACGTATTTTATTGTACACCTATTTTATTGGACACATATTTTATTGAACTGCTATTTTATTGGACAGGTATTTTATTGAACACGTATTTTATTGAACTGGTATTTTTATTGGACCCGTATTTTATTGGACACGTATTTTATTGGATATGTATTTTATTGGACAAGTATTTTTTATTGGACACGTATTTTATTGGACACGTATTTTATTGGACATGTATTTTACTGGACACATATTTTATTGGACACATATTTTATTGGATATATATTTTATTGAACACGTATTTTATTGAAAACATATTTCATTGGACACGTATTTTATTGGACAAGTATTTTTATTGGACACATATTTTTTATTGGACATGTTTTTTTATGGACACATTTTATTAGACACATATTTTATTGGATATGTATTTTATTGGGCACGTATTTTATTGGACAAGTATTTTATTGGACACATATTTTATTGGGCACATATTTTATTTCATACGTATTTTATTGGACACGTATTTTATACTAACAGGACGATACTCAAAATGATTAATTTTATTTAGTTTACGAAAAAAATCCTTCTGGCAAAGCATTCCTTAACAGTGTTGGACAGTATTTTTTAAAATAAATTCGTGTATAATTCTGTGTGTCACCATTTTGCAATAGTTTGACAAAACAGGCCACACCGTTACCACATAAATACTAGGTGATTTAGTAAGCGTAAATAAGATGTGACACAAGGCCGTAATTATGGAAGAATAAAGATTCAGACAAGGAAGATCAAACAGACTACTCAGTCGTATTTGGTCTAGAGAGACAAGATTGCCCGAAATTATACCATCTAAGTGTATCTAAGATGTGGTACAAGGCCGGAAGTATGTAGCACCAGGTGACAAACGGACACACTACTCAGTCGTAATTGAACTAGTGAGACATGGCTTGCCCGACATTATACAACGGACTGATTTACTAAATGTAACTAAGATGTGGCACAAGGCCGGTACTATGGAGCAGCAGATCAGGAACGAGTTCACTTCTTTTCCTCATGTGTCGTATCACCTCAGGGCATAGTCGATTATGGCTCTCTACGATATCCTGTCCCTTGCAGCTCTGTCTTTTCTTTATTTCTTAATCCTGTTTCGCCATCCGTTTTGTCAAGCTCATCAAATATGTTATGCGTTATTTTCCTGTTCACCTTGCAGCTGATCTTTCCTGTGAGTATCAGTCGAAATAAGCTTGTTAACCATTACACCACGCCGAATTCCCCCAAACTAAGTGTAGTTTAAATGCGGCAAAAGGATCCAAATAGGACTCATATAGTGATGAACGGAATACGACTCGTTTGAAAGACACCGGTAACTCGTCGTATATGTCCGAAAATCACATTTGCATTTCGTCTTCATCAGCGGAAATAAAGGCCTATGGAAATACCCTTTAATTTTATTTTTTTTACCAGAGTATTTTCGGCAGAAAACTATTAGTGCGTGATATGCAGAAAGGATCGAACTCGCGATTAACAAACATTAAAAGTAACTCGCTATTGACACTATGGCGACGAGTCTCCGTCCTAGCCTTCGAATAATATGTCGAAAAGCAACGGTATAAGTTCGAGCTTAAAATCAATCAAAAATCAAGAATTGTCGATAACATCTGTCGCGTACTGAAGTCGAAAAAACCGCACCCGGTTGAACCTAAGCGATTGAATGAATTTCTGTATCTAAACGAATTTGGGTTCTTCGTTGTAGTGAAAAATGTCCGCGAGCACACTTCGCAAATCAATTCAATCAGAAAAGTGAATTCAATTTTCATCAAGTTCTCCATATTTGGTGGCCTTGTGCTTAATCTATAAGCCATGCTTAGGAAATAGGTAAATCAAGCTAATGTATAGAGTTATTAAACATTAAAAGAGAAGGCGGAGAATGATGAAAGAGAAGTCATGACTGTTCTTCTTGAATTACAATAAATTAAAGAGTACAAGTATACGATACATATAAAAATGAACAAAAACATATTTGGGGTTCCATCTCTAATTCTCAATGTAGCCACACTCTAATTGAATCGTCGTATAAATACTGATCTAAATCTAATCTCTGTTCTTTAATTGCAACAGATCGAATATGATAAAGGCTCAAAGAAAAGGAAAAATAAACAGATCAACCTCCAGGTACGAGATCTTGTCCTTATCATGGTCTCTCAAACCTGTAATTATCGAGCGTGGCGTGGCGGTCAGTCAAAAATTGATGTCTTTTTTTAAAATAATGATAGTGCGTTTAATAATAGAATCAATCAAATTGTAAAAATATGACGAGAAATATTTCAGGATTGCCAATAAGGTTCTCAACATAGTTTCCTTCCTTCTTGGTCGGAACATGGGGAGAAGTCAAAAAATAATGCCTTCTTTTCATTAATTAAAATAGATTTAATGGTAGAATCACCGAGTTGAATATCTGGATTTATTAAGTAATTCTCACCATAGTCTCCTTCTATCTCAACTGGGACATGACGTCCGTCAAAAACTAATCCCTGTTTTTCATTAATTATTGGGTTGGAAACTAAGCTCCCGCCGTTTTTTGTTTTTTTTTAAATTTCGAATCTATTGTGCTTTTAAATTTTGGAATCTATTTTTTTTCTAGAATTCTATTTTAGAATCATATTGGAATCTATTTCTTTTCCAGTTAGTTTAAATTACGTTCTGTTTAATTTCATATCATTAAAATGGAATGTCAAGTTATGAAAAATGAACATTTTCTACACCTCCACCTTTTTGCTTTTAACCAAGGTTCTAAGGCCGCAAAAGCTGCTCGCGACATTTGTGCTGTGTATAGAGAGGATGTCATGGCTGAAGGAACCGCTAGTGATTGGTATACCAAGTTAAAAAATGGAAATTTTGACCTCAATGACGCACCTCGATGAAGAGCGATTAAACCAACTTTTGCACGAAAATTCTCTTCAAACGACAAAGGAAATGGCAGAGAAAATGAAATGCCCCCACGCTGCTGTAGAGAAGCATCTTCAGTCGATGGGAAAGGTCCAGAAGTGTGGAGCATGCGGAGCCAATGCTCCACACTTCTATCAAAGCCTATCACAAAGAAAGTGACAACAACAAAAATCAACGAACCACAGTATCTGCTAGTTTGCTTCCTCGTCACCACTTAACTCATGGACACAAGGAACGATTTCTTAATCAAATCGTTACTGGCGACGAAAAATGGTGCCTGTACGTCAATATGAATCAGAAAGAATGGCTTTGCCCCGGTAAACAAGAGATATTGCACGTAAAACAATATCTTCATCCTCGTAAAACGATGCTGATCTTATGGTGGGACATGGAAGGGATTATCCATTACGAATTGCTTGAACGGAACCAAACGGCCAACGTAGAACTCTATGTTCAACAGATGGAACGAACTGTTCTCATCGCTTTCGCCTTCCATTAGTAAGGAAGATGTTCACCTCGGACAACATCTTTCCAAGCACTGTTACTTTCTGGAACTTATTCTTGAAAAGGCTTCCCAGATTCTTACTATCTTTGCCTCTTTAAGTTTAGTGCCAATCCTTATATAGGCTACGTATCTGCATAATCTCTATTTCTTAAGCCTATAAAAAAACTCCATTAACTCTACTTTAAGTGACTCTTGGACATTCTATCTGGTTAACAATAAAATAATTAATTATAAAACAATTATTAAAATTAATATTATTTATTATTATTAATTATAATACAAAACATGCTCGATAATGACATTATTTGTTATCATTTATAACATTATTTCTAAAACATTATTTATCATTATTAATGGTAAAAACAACTCAATGCAGTCGCGCTCTACGTTGAGTGGCTATCAGGCCATCTATTGGGTGAAAAATAGCATAAGGAATTTTATTGAAGACCGTTCCATGATGGCTATATACCTGTGTTTTTTTTTGTTTTGTTTTTTTACATAGATTTGAAAATAGAATTCCAAGTAGCCTCAGGCAGATACAAGATTTTTTAATCTGAGAGATTTTCGGGCAAACCGAACGAAATAAATAATCCGTTTTTGTTTTCTTCAGTTTATAGAATATATATATATATATATATATATATATATATATATATATATATATATATATATATACCGCATGTGATTTGCATTTGAATTTAGAATAGATCCACTGTACATGATGCCACATAAGTACACCGTTTATATTTTAATATTAAAGTCTTACGGATTTATGTCTATATTTTATAAGCGTAACAAGCCGTATTTTTAGGTCGTTCGGTGAAGATTAAACTCAGTACGCAACAGTAATCGTCCGTATGCCTAGTTTGCTCATATTAGTTTCCTAGTAGATACCCAACGTATTTACTACGATTTGATTAGTAAGGTAAAAGGACATTCCGATAGAGCGTTCTGTGTAGACCGAAATCACTAAGCAGCAATAATAGTCAGCAAGACTCAGTAAACATTATCTCACTTTGAAGCAGCCTTATATTATTTAGTAAGTCCACTCTAGTCTGACACAAAGACATTTTGGTAATATGTTGCCTGAGATCGCAATTGTCCTATCTGATATTTTCGTTGTTTATTTTATCTTTATTTTGCTGCTTTTTTTTAGCTATGGTTTGTGGGATATTACCTCTGCAACACTCTACGTGAGCACTTAAGTTCTGTATTTAAAAAAAGGCTACATTTAATCCCGATTGTACGTAGACGTTTCTATCAACTTTTGAAAATGTTATGGTTAACCAAACTGAAATCATCTTTATGTGTCGTGTCTCTTCAGGACGTACACAACCATGGCTCTCCACAATTTCCTGTCATTTGTAGCTCTTAATTAATTTTTCTTTTCGTTTTTTCCCCTTAAAAGCTGTTCCGCCATCCATCAAGTATATTACTTGCTGTTTTCCTCTGACCCTCTTGCCCTCTGTCTCGTGAGTATCAGATTTTCCAAACCCTCCATCCTCATTATATACCCTAATAACCTCAACTGTCTTTTCTTCATATATATGTTTCCTCTTCGTTTCTATATTCTGTAAAAAATCGTCGTTACTGATATTTTCGGTCCATGGTCTCCTCAGTATCCTTCTGTAGAACAACATTCCTGTTGCTTCAAGTCTCTCCTTAATCTTTGAGGAGATTGTCCATCATTTATTGAAATATAGGAGGTCATTTATCACATAACAATTTTATATTCTTGTCTTTGTTTTAAACGATGTTTTTTTTTTCCTGTTTCTTAATAATCGTTTTCTTAGCTTTTGGGAGGCATCATTGTCTTTCCCAATGCGGCTTGAATATTCGAGAAATCTTATTAAATATGTAAATAGTGTACATAATACCTAATCTCAGAAATATAGACAGTTACAGTCAGGAACGAATTGACTAAACAATTATTCTCCTCAAATTATCGAATTGTTTGGAACAGATAGGCAACCTTGACATATTTGGGGAGGATATTAGAATAATTCAGAAATTATACTGGTAGCAAACCGCCTGCATGAGGATTGAAAATGAATTCAGTGAATAGAAAAATAAAAAGGTGTTTAAGATAAGGATGAGTCTCCTCACCGTTTAAGTGATCCTGAGGAATTAGAATTCCTACCATGATTCATTATTGGTGACAATTATCTTAACAGCATAAGATGTGCAGGTGGACAGTCTACAAGAACTCCCATAGAAGGGAATGAAGGAAAGAGTGTCTTTCCTTTCGGATCCTTCTGCAGGGATTGCCAGTGGAGATGAAGGTTTTCCCCGTCAGGATGGATGCTGCAGATGTATTATCTTTTCCGCGTTGAGGGCCTTCTCTCCTCCTTTCTTTTCTAACATCCCCTCCTTGTTGCCTGACACCTATTACGTAGCGGTCGTGCGATCGGCTATGACTAGCTTAGACAAACTATGAAAATCTAAAACCAATATAGACGATCGAATACCAGAGGATCCCAGCGGCACGAGTGGAAACACTCGGATCTCCACGTTAAAAAAACGATCATCCGTCACAACCTGAATCGGTGGAGGGGACTTAATTAAATCTTGGGAGTGATATAAAGTGAAAAGAAAGGATTAAACATCAACTTCAAGAAGATAGAATGAATGGATGTGAGCAAATGAAAAAACAAAACCAATACGATATTCATAAAATGTATATATATATATATATATATATATATATATATATATATATATATATATATATCACGTCATCCCATAAGTTCTGTCTGAATTTTTACTTTTTGTTCAAATGAACGAAATTTAAAGAGTATTTTATAATGTCTAATGGAGATGAACATTATTTTTATGTTTACATACATTTAAACTGATAAAGTTTATTTCAGAGAACAATAAAATTAAATTTTATTTGATTAAAATCCTGCTATCATGGAAGTACCGAAGAATCATTTGAGGCACATAATGCTTAATGAGTTCAAGAAAGGAAACTCAGCAGCCGAAGAAGCTAGAAACATTGACTCAGTTTATGGAGAGGAATGTGTGAATGAAAGAACTTGCAGAAGATGGTTTACAAAGTTCAGAGGTGGAGATTTCACCCTTGAAGATGAAGATCGAACCGTACGTCCAGTTGAGTTTGATGAAAAGCTTCTTGAAGCAGTCTTTGAAGAAAATCCTGCTTTATCATTTGAGGAATTGGCAGTGGTTATCAGTTCAAACCATACAAATGTTCATCGTCATCTTCAACAACTTGGAAAAGTTCCTAAATTTAGAAAAATGGGTGCCTAATGGATTGTCTGAAAAAAACCTCAAATCCTGAGTTGACATCTGCTCTTCTCTACATTCTCGCCAACTTGTTTCACCTTTTTTGGATAGACTTGTGACTGACTGGCGACGAAAAATGAATCTTTTATCGAAATGTTAAGCGTCGTAGACAGTGGATTGGTAAAGGGGAAGGACCCCAGCCACAGCCGAGAAGGGAACTTTATGGGCAAAAGGTTCTTCTTTCAATCTAGTGGGATCGCCAAGGAATAATCCACTTTGAATTCTTACCACCTAATGCAACAATTAATGCTCAAATATCTTGTCAGCAATTAGAGCGTTTGAACTAGGCTTTGAGGAAAAAAAAACCTGCTCTAGTGAATCAAAAAGAGGTGATGTTTCATCAGGACAATGCGCGACCACACACATCAAGTATCACGTCACAAAAGATCGAAGAACTTGGTTGAGAGAAAATTCCTCATCCACCTTATTCTCCCGATCTTGCTCTTTCAGAATACCATTTTTTTCGTAGCTTAAGATATAATTTGGAAGAAACTGCTTTTGTAACACAGGAAGAGGTTAAAACTGACATTTGTGAGTTCTTCGAATCAAAGCCAAAAGAATTTTACAGTAATGGAATTAGTAAGCTTGTTAATAGATGGAAGGAAGTCATAGATAATCAGGGAAAATACATTGTTGATTGAATCTGTAATTAAATGTAACATTTGGTCAATTGTTTTCCTTATTCAAATTTCGGACAGAACTTATGGGATGACCTGATAGTTACCAAAATCAAGCAATTACAACAATTGAAATGTATGGGAAGTGTTTACCAGAGGGAGAAATGTATTTTATCGAAATCCGAAACGAAAGAAGATATCCAGAATGCTAAACAAAATATTAAAAAACGGTAAAAATTTCGTTAGAAAGAAAAAGATTATTGATTTTTTACTTAAGTTCAGTCCTCACATATAGCATTGAATACTGGACAATCTCCTCACAGATGAAGAAACTTGAGGCTATGGAAACGTGGTTTTACAAAGGGATACCAAGACTACCATAGTCTAGATATATGAGCAACGACTAAACTTCAGAGTAAATAGAAACAAAAAGGACACTGATGCTTAACACCAGAAAAAGGCAGTTGAAAGGAAAGAGCCTGGGGATTTTCAGAATCACAGGACATATTTAAAGCAAGCTAGACAGAGGAAACCAGCACATAGTGTAGCTAACGAGCTTCTGCAAATGAGGGAAACGCGCCTCTCATTGGGACGTTTTCAAAACTTTATCTACACCGGCTATAAGAGAGGATTCTCTGATCGAAAAATGGAATACAATTTCGACCACGAAGAACCGGATCAAGCAAGGCTGACTCGGTTAAAGTATGTCGGATCTTTTGATGGTACCCTGTAATCTCTACCCAGGCGGGACGCAGGTTCGAATTCTGCCGGAGATCACCTATTCTTGTTTAATAAGATTTCTCGAGATATTCAAGATAGACGAAAATAAATACGCATAAATAAATAAACGGGGCATCTACTCAAATGTGAGTTTACGCTAAAAATAACGTTTAAAGTCAAACAATATGTCGGATGTCATATATATATATATATATATATATATATATATATATATATATTCACCATCTTTCCCAGGATAGGAAATTACGTTTAGAATATGTCGGTGTTTTATATATATATATAAATAACATCCGATATATTGTATTACTTTAAACATTATTTTAGTGTACACTCACATTTGAGTAGATGCCCCGTTTATTATATATATATGTATATATATATATATATATATATATATATATATATATATATATATATATATATATATATATATATGTATATATATATTAGGTTGGTGCAAAAATAATTTCGTTTTCTCACATAGTAACATATGTTAGAAAACGAAATTATTTTTGCACCAACCTAATATATATGTTTTCACCATCTTTCCCAGCATAGGAAATTAGGTTCAGAATATGTTGGTGTTATATGTTATATATATATATATATATATATATATATATATATATACATGACCTGACGTTGCATAGCCCCTTAGTGGGGGGGGTCTTGATCGACGGTAACACCGACATATACATATGTACCGACATATTGTATCACTTTAAACGTTATTTTTAGTCTAAACTCACATTTGAGTAGATGCCCCGTTTATTTATTATATATATATATATATATATATATATAAAGATATATATATATATATATACAGAGAGAGAGAGAGAGAAGAAAGAGATAGATAGACAAGGGAGTATTCCTAAATTTATAAGCTTTTTGCAAAAGATTGTTTTATCTGTAGTTTTAAATACAGTATTAATGAAATTATTTTATATTTTTATTTAAGTTTCTATATTCTGTACTGTTTAATGTTATCTGTTTGTTAAATAATAGTTTACCGTGAATATTATTTTTTAGAGGAAGTGTATCGATGCTCCGCTTTCCTCGGGTTGACCTTCGAGGTCAGATGGACAACAAAACAAAGAAGTAGAGTTGGATTAGCTGAGCTAGCGTGGGAATGAGAGATATATAAGGATTTTTCAGGAAGTTGTTTCATAACTGTCAAACAATGGAGACGTGCTTTCTTTCATGTCTGAAACGGCTCCCCAGTGCAGGGAGAGCCACCTCACTTGATAGAATATGTAAGCGTCAACGTGATTAATACAGAGTTAAGTAAAAATTTCTTGTGTTAAAGTTCTTTTATTTCTGGAGTCCAAACGACTAGCCATCAACGGCCGCGAGAAAAGAATGCAGCTTTATTATAAAACGGACACCGTCGATCAAGACCACGCCCTATTAACGTCGGGTCATTTTGCCACCGATGACTATGAACTCCCCAGCACGAGGTGGTTAACCAGTGTTGACAATGATTTTTTTTTTTTGGACTAATGAAACTTTTGTATGTTATTTAAAGCCAGAGAATGTTTGCAGCTAGGAAGAATATTTTTATAGATAATAATGATTACTGATACATCAGACTAATTGACAGTTAGGTGGGGAAACAAGAGTATTTGGCTGTAAATGGATGTAACAAACCCGACCGGAATTGGAACTCGGCTCTGCAATTAATAATTCCTAGTCGTTATTCATTAGACCACAAGCACATCCAAGCTTACAGGATGTGTTATTACCAAACAGTTGCCCATCTAGGTACTGACCACGAACGACGTTGCTTAATTTTACTGATCGTACAAGAACCGGTGCTTCAACGTCATAAGTTCGTACGCCTTTATCGATTGATAAGCCATTATGTGTATATTGGCGTTAGTATTTATGTCTATATTTAACTTTTTAAATTCTATGTTGCGTACAAGCATTGTTTTAGAACGCTGTTATTCTTGATATTTGCTGGCAATTTGCGTTTCGGAAGCATTAAATAAAGTATGAAGCATTTGAGGAAGTCCGATGAAGAAAAAAATATGTCAGACACTGTTATTGAATTATTGCATCTCGAACAGTTTGCGCCACAGGAAATCTGTGATGGTATGTAACAACGAGGATCAAAATACGTGTTATCGGGAGAGAATATGCCTTGAAGACAAAACCTGGTCGAGAGCCGTCTGGAGAATCTTTTTGAATTTGCCCCCCGCCCAAAAAAAAAAGTGAACCAAAAGTACGTTTCTCCTGCTGTCATATCATTAGGAATATTACGCTATAAATCTTGTTGTATACAATAATATATATATATATATATATATATATATATATATATATATATATATATATATGTATATATATATATATATATATATATGTATATATATATATATATATATATATATATATATATATATATATATATATATATTAGTGGTTAATACACACACACACACACACACACACATATATATATATATGAAGAAATATAGTCATAAGGTGTGCAATATTTATGGGATAAAGTGCTCAATATCAGAGATAGAACGTGTGTAAATATAAAAGTGAACATAGATGCCAACACTTAGAGGCCACAGTCTGTTTCATGCTATATGCAATCGTCAGGCCGCATGTGCTGTTATTTTTCTCGGCTATTTATATATATACCGGTCAGTGGTGCATTGTGGGTAGTCTGTTATGGTGGTTATTTTACCGCAAGTAGTTTATTTATTTATCTGGGTTAAATTATTTTGCTTGTTTTTATTTATTTTTATTTTTTGTTTCTTATTTTATTTATTTATTTTTTTAATCGGTGTTTTTATTAACGTAGTAAAAATTTGTTTATATCACTTATTTAATTGTTTTGTTTTGGTTTGAGAATTTAATTAAAGCTATTTATTCGATTTTGGGGTTGATTGTTGTAGTTTGTTCTAACTATTATTTTGGCAGGAACAGTTTTTAATTTGTGTTTATTTGGGTTGATTATCTTTATTTGTTTTTTCTAACGGTAACTTTATCGGGATTGGTTTGTTTATTTATAGAGTTGGATGAATTTAGGTCAATTTATTTTACTTGTATATTTTCTCTTCGGTTTTTCGATTTTTAAGTAACGTAGTATTTATTTATTTTTTATTTTTATTATTATTTTTTTATTATTTTTTATTTTTTTAAGTATTTTTTTATCGTTATATAACAGTTATAGGTATTTTTTTCGTCCGATTTTTTGGTTCGATTTTTTAGTCTAATATTTTGGTCATAAT
Organism: Acanthosepion lycidas; assembly: GCA_963932145.1. Classification (NCBI taxonomy): domain Eukaryota; kingdom Metazoa; phylum Mollusca; class Cephalopoda; order Sepiida; family Sepiidae; genus Acanthosepion; species Acanthosepion lycidas. Next base: position 76,498,165 of record OZ010598.1, read on the forward strand.
GGTTTGCTAATTTGTTTATTATTTACTTTATTTGTTTGGGTTCGTTTTTTTTTTTTTTTGTTATTATTATTATTCTATTTCGTCTATTCTAACAGGTGTTATTTGGTAATTTGTTTGGATTAATTAATTTTGCTTATTTTATTGTTATTTTGTTTATTTGTTTATTCATTTGTTTTTATTTTGTTTTTTCCGTTTTCAATTTTTAAGTAACGTAGTAAAAATTTGTTTTCATGTCTGCATTTTGAGATGAGCTCGGATCTTTTATTTAATAATTTATTTTGTTCTGGGAAAGTAATGATAGCTATTTTTTCCTCCAAGCAAAGTTTGCAAGTTTTTGATTGATTGTTGTAGGCTGATGATCTTTTCCTTATTTTCCAAGATATTTTTGGTGTGATGTGCGCTTTGTTTTTAATTACCCAGATATACTTAGAAAGCATTGTACTGTTCGCATATTTACTATTTGTGAAAGATGATTTGTGTGTATAATTTCTTTGTTTCCAGGGTCCTTCAGGTACTCCTATGTATACTTTTTGTTCATTATCTGGAGATTTTATTGTGGTTTGGTATATTACGTTGTTTTGTAAACAATTTCTGTTTAAGGGACATTCGTTCTTTATTCTGCAGTTGCACGTGGGTTTAATTTGTTCGTGTTCTTTGTTGATAATTTTCCTGTTGTGCTTTTTTATTATTTATGCCATGTTCTTGGTACAGCTGTAGCTAATTTTTACTGTGTTTTTGTTGAATATTTTGTGTAGGGAGCTTGATTCCGGGAAGTGTTTGTGTAAGAGTTTGAAGGATATTTTTCCTACGTTTGTTTTTACGTTTTTGCTGTACGGTGGGTTGAACCATATGATATTTCTTCTCCTGTTGGCCTTTTTTGTATTCTGTGGTGAGTATGTGAGTGTTGCTAGGAATCCGCTATATTTTAGGGCTGTTTCATAGTCTTTCTTAGGTTTGTTAAATATGGATTCGTTGGAGGAATTGTCGGAAAGCCTGCGGTTAATCGATTTTGGTATCTGTTTGATTATAGAAGGCGGGTGGTTGGAAGATGTGTGTATGTAGAGTGGTTTATCATTAGGTTTCTATATGGTTTATATGTGCCTTTTCTTATGTTGAAGGTAACATGAAGGTATCTAGAAAATCTACTTCGTTTAGGTTAGTTTTTATATCTATGTCGAATCCATTATTTTTAAAAATCTTTATTATTACTTTTCTAGTTTTGTCTGTGTTTTGTTTGTTACAGTTTCTTAAGATTATGAGACCGTCTTCCCTGTAGAGTTCTGTGTCATTTATATAATATATAAATATATACAATACATACATACATACATACATACATACACTACATATACATGTAAAAGTTTCCAAGAATATAGAATCTAGGTAGAACTCAATGTCCAGGAAAGAGTAAGAATATAATTTATATAGAATATAATTTTTTGAATTTATAGGTCTGATGAATTGGATCGTAATTACGGTTCCAATGTAATAAATTATAACCATGGATTAGTGTTTAAGCCTTTTTATTATATATATATATATATATATATATATATATATATATATATATATATATATATATATTGTATTTGGACAGAAGATAAGTATTTAAACATATATTGTTAATTATAACAGACAATGAATGTCTATTATGTTTGATCATGAGCCGGTCGACATTCTGTATATTTGCCGATATTTCAGGTGAAAATAAAGACAAAAATTGTACATTAGATATTGTTTTTTATTAATCTGTCCTTGATCTGAGCTTTCGCCTCATATAATCCATCTTCAGAATGGTTATGCGAACATTTGAAGATATTCACCATCAGGGATAATATACTATTTCGTTGACATAAAAGATAACGGTCGTGGAATAGCAGACGCAGGTCGTAAATTCATGATGAGCTTTTATGACGTCATACCACGTAAGAGGACGAAATATAAACAACAGAACCATGTGTCTATATGCAATGTAATGTGTTGTGACTAGTTTGAAATGTAAATTTGTTGAGTGTGGCTTCTTTCGTTTTAATGTAGTTTAATTTCCACGCGAAATTAAAACAAATATACGGAATTTTAGAACGGCTCATGATAAAATATAATAGGCATTCATTGCCTGTTAGATTTAAGAATACATGTTTAAATATATATATATATATATATATATATATATATATATATATATATATATATAGAGAGAGAGAGAGAGAGAGAGAGTTTCTCTGACGATCGCAAAAGCGTGAAACCCAGGGTCACAAACTCACATCAATCCAAACAAATATGTTAGCTCTATCTCTGATATTGAGCGCTTTCTAATAAGTACTGCGCATATAATATATAAATAATGATATATATATATATATATATATATATATATATATTTATATATATATATATATATATATATATATATATATTTATATTCAGACACTTTTCACACACACACACACACACGTATGAATATATGAAGGAACTTTATCAAGACAATGATTTTGCATGTAAGCAACATATAATTTAAAAGTTAAGACAGACATATACGCAGACGCCAGTATACATGTAATGACAACTCAATCAATAACGGACTTATAACCTAGATAAGCAACGTTGTGTTTGGTCAGTTCGCAAATGGGTGACCGCTTGGTAATAGTAGGTGATGTAAGCTTGAATGTGCTAGTAATTTAAAAGCCTTGACAAACTAATGTCATCGTTGCTATTGTATATAAACACCTGCAAGAAAATAAATCCTTACAGTTGCCTTGATAAAATCCCTCAGTGTACGAAACGCATTGGCTAAGAATATTTTTTCCTCTTATCTCCTTTTAGTAATTTTGTATCTTCTACAGATACACTAGAATATTTACTCTCTCTCTCTCTCTCTCTCTCTCTCTATATATATATATATATATATATATATATATATATATATATATATATGTGTGTGTGTGTGTGTGAATTACTTAATTATGATTATTATTTCAAATCCTGCTAATTATTTCTATCTGTATATCCTTGAAGCTTGAACCGGCTTCTAATGCTCTGGAGTGAGCGGCTTGGGGATAGTAGTCGTAGCTCGTGGAGGCACTGTCCTATGGGTAAAGAGAAACTCGGATGAGTTCCACCACGGAATATGTGATCGATCGCCGCCCCTATCGAGTCTAATTCGTTACGTCTTCGTTGGAACAGTTGGTATGGCGTTGGCGTCTTATCGGGTTTCAATTCTTAGTAGTGGATGCACACTGTGTCGCAAATATAGGACGGAACGGCCGTCCAGTGCTTTCTGCATTCTGTTGAGGTTTCTTCTAGACTCGATAAATTATTTATGATTATTTCACATCCCCCTAATTATCTATCTATCTATCTATCTCTCTATCTATCTATCTATCTATCTCTCTCTCTATATATATATGAGAAAAAAGAGAACAGGAAAATTATCCTTAGCCAACGCGTTTTGTCCTATCAGTTACTTTATCCCAACAAATATAAGGATTTATTTTTTCACGTCTTTATATACAAGAGGAAGCATGTCATTGGTTTATCAAGGCTTTTAAATTTGTGAGCGTTCATGAATATTGATCAAATAGTTGAAAGGTCAGTCAAAATATGTGGAAGACAAAAAGTGCCATAATTTAAAGTTTGGCAAGGCATAAGTAAGTGAGTAATGTTCAAGAATTTTTTTTATTCTTATTTTTTTTAATAAATGATCATTGTTTAAATTGTGATTAGATCGTTTGGGTTTGGGATAGCCATATATGATGAACATCTTCAAAAAACATCCTAAGACATGTCCATCCAAAACCATATCAATCTGCCCACAATTTAAACAAAAAAAATAAAAATAAATAAATAAATAAAAATTCTGCATAACGCATTTAAGGACTTCATCGGACTAATGTAATTTTTTTTAGCGGAATTATATATATGTAGAAACTGGAGGGGAGAGAAAAACACAGCCGTCAGATATAATTACGAAGCGATAGGAAATGTTGGGATGATGAAATTTAAAACTTATAATTTCTTTGTTAGATATGTAAATACACACACATATATCATCATCATCATTATCCCTTTGACTTTTGTAATCTTAGGGCGGATCCGAATGCAGAAGCCACAGTCTTTTCCACAAGAGTCTATTAACATCAATCGTCAGTAATTCTGGTATAGTCATACCTGTTCATTGTTTGACATTGTCCAACCAGTTTTTGCGTTGGCGCCCTCTCCTATGCCCACCTTCAACGGTGCCTTGGCATGACGGTCTTACACAGGCTGTCTTGCTTTGTAATGTGCCCAAACCACGCCATTTTTCTCCCTTTGACAATGGCAAGAATACGTTCCTGGTGCCCCACAAAACTTTCAATCCTTTTCCGCACAAGCTCATTGGTTTTATGTTCACAATAGACGATGCCAAGGAGTATTCTCATGCATTCGGTCTCAAACGCTTGTATCCTTTCTATTGTATCTGCCAACAGTGCCAACGTTTTACATCCGTGTTGGAGAATGGAGAAGGCACCTCGACGTGGTGTAATGGTTAGAAATATTGTCTTGCTAGATCAGTTACGACTGAGTAGTGAGTTCGATCGTCACTGGGTGCCCTATACTTTCGGCCTTGTGACACATCTAAGCTGGGCTTAGAAAATCACTATAGGAGAATGGAGACTACCAACGATTAGTACAGTTTGTACTTTGTCTGAAAGCTGATTTATCTTCTACATATTCTTGTCAATTTGCCTATAGCTGCCATGGCTGCGACAATCAGTGTGCGGATTTCCGAGATGCAGGTACCATCTTTAGACAAGATTGCTCCTAAGTATTAGAAACTGAAAATGTCCTCCAGTGAATTTCCATTCATGGCAATGTTGACACAGTTGTTACTATTTGTGCTATTGACCATTACATTGGATTTTCGCGGAGCTGACTTCCATAATTAAGAAAATGTCTTAAAAATCCATATTTGGTAATAAATTTATTTCGATGAATATAGGCATATTCATTTCATCAGTCCGGCTGCATTTTCTGGAATGAAATCACGATATCCAGAAAGCAGATATATAAAAATAAATTGACCTAGAAAAGTTTTCTTGGGTGTGGGGGCTTACTTTAAGAAGAAGAGAACAAGTTAATATAACTGGCAAGGGAAGGTAAAGTGTTAGGCAGTTCAAATTTAAAAGAGTTACAAAGTGTCAAAGTTTATAAATCGAGGCAGTTAAAGTAGTGTCTGTATAGACTGCAACATCATCATCATATAATACAATTATCATCACATAATAATATTATGTATAATAATAATATTAATAAAAATAATTAGAAAAATATATAATATAAAACATATACACTGCGTGCCAAATTATTATCGAGATAACTTTTGTCTAATATATCAAAAACTATCCAATCAATTCAGACAAAATCTTCACACAATGTTGGCAATACTGACTTACGTAATTACTGAAATTTTCGTACTGACCTGCGCAATGTAAACAAACTGGCGCAATATTTGTTATCAGCACTGTGATTTCAGTGTGCCAAATTATTAGAAAAGTGTAAGAATTTAGTGAAAAGATGGGCCATAAAAGCAGTTTAAGTGATGTTGAAAAGAAAATTATCACCTCAGAACTCTCAAAAGGAAAATCTATCCTATAAATTTTTAAAATGATATGGAGGTGTCATCAAACAGTGAAAACGTTCACCACCGACCATACACAAGTACGCAGAAGAGCAGATAAAGATAAGCCGAGTGTTATTTCACGTTGTCTCATGTCATGACTTAAACGAGAGGCCACGAAGAACCCTGGACTTACAAGTCAAGAGCTTTTCAGTCGCATGGGGCCAGATAGATGGTGCAAATGCTGGGTAATGAATGGACAGAATCGCCATCAGCGTTTAAGACGCCAACAACGCAGTGGGGGCATAATGATCTGGGGTGGTATTATTGGAAAAAACATTAGTGGGCCCATGGAGAGTACCAGATGGCGTCGAAATGACAGCTGATGCATACATAGCGTTTATGAATGAGCATCTTGAACCGTGGATGAAAAGGCAAAGAGTTGCCTTCAGAAGGGCCATTGTTTTTATGCAAGATAATGCTCCCTCACATGCTGCTCACAAGACTACTGAATATTTGAAACAGTTAGGCTTCGATGGACCTTGAAATATGAAGTGGCCAGCAAATTCTCTAGATTTTAACGCTGAGTAGTGGAAAGCAATTCTTGACATATCTCACGGCGTTACAGCAGATGTCATCCTACAATTAACAAATTCTATGGATCGTTGACTTCTTCAAGTAATTTCAAAACAGGGAAACACGTTCCCTATTAATTTGTTTAAAACTGTGCCTTTGTTTGTATCTGTTATTATTTGTTTGATTATCTTATTTATTAGCTTCTTTTGATCATAAACATTCATGTGCAACATTAATAAACGTTTTGTTTGCTCAATTCTGGGAATTTTACTAAACCTTTATAATAATTTGGCACGGTCAAATCACCGTGCCGATAACAAATATGGCGCCAGTTTGTTTACATTGCGCAGATCAATACAACAATTTCAGTATTTCAATATTGTGTGAAAATTTTGTGTGAATTGATTGGACGGTTTTTGAAATATTAGAAAAAAAGTTATCTCAATAATAATTTTGCACGCAGTGTATACTATTTATACATATATGTATACAACATTATCCGAATTGCACAATAACTCCATCTGGGCAGTTGGTTTCGGTTCTATAATTGAAAGAGGGCTTGCTATTTGGTACATTGTTTCATAAAATGCCAGTACAATTCATTTTTTAACTGAAGCCATAAAATTGTGTTCGAAATATTGAGATTTCGGCATTAAATAACCCATTGATATGTAGCTAAAGAAAATCAACTAACCAAACTCTCTCAGCCACAAGCACACAAACACTCACAGAAATGAGTTGAAATCAATTCCCCTTATATTTTCTCACGTGCTGGGTTTGGATTCTTCATAGAAATTTTTGGCAATGATGTTATTACATACATCCTGTAGGTATGTTATTGTTTAAAAAAAAAACTGACCTATTTGGACTGTATTATTTTAGTATAATTTGAAAAAGCAGCCATTCGGCTCCCCATTATTATATTTAATAATATATATAATATATATAATATTCCTACTGTCTCATCAGCCGTTACTTTACATTGTGACAAGTGAAACGATTTTGACTTAATGTACAATAAATGGCAACGCACTACTATTGCAAATGGCTTAGACCTACATCTATATTACTTATATGTGTTATTCCTGACATATCACTTTTTTATATTTGCAATGTACTTCTTTTTTAAAATGCATTTTATGTCAATAGTATCTACAGGACATTGACATTGAATCCGAAGATTGATTAATAATTAACGTCTCTAATCTTATAAGAATAGTTAGATTAGTTAGAAAACCAGATGGAATAATGATACTGATCTCAAAAAGATGTAAATTCTCTCTAAAATTATGAAGGCTGATTTTATGTAATGTCTCCAATCCAATAAAACAGGCCAGATAGATTAATAAAACTGTTATCAAAATGAACCAAGTCTATTTCTCTACAAACTTAATTGAATCTATTATTAAATGAGATTTCTAATTCTTTAGAACACGTTTTAGAAAAGATGAAATAATGAAACTGATCACAACAGACTAAATTTATCTCCAAGCATATGAAGGTAGTTTTTAAATAGTGGATTGGTTAGCTAAACTAGAAGGTCTAGCCGGATACTAGAAGACAGATACGCCTTCTTAACTATTGGTAGCACCACGCAAAAAATAGTATTTACCAATCAACCCTAGATTAATCTATCACGATAGCTATAGTTTTACTTACTGATAAATAGAATATAAAAATAAACCTTTCGTATATTACAATATTCGTGTTGGAGTTTAAAAAAAATGTCTACATTTCAAGGATACCTCTTACAGTATCTGCCTTATATTTCTGAGATGAGGTATTATGCATATTATTTACATTATTTGGACTATTGTTCTCATCTTTGGCGCCATATTTATTACAACGTTTCGGCTCTTCAGTATCTGTCTATATTTCTGAGATGAGGTATTATGTACATTATTTATATTATTCGGACTATTGTCCTCATCTTTGTCGTCATATTTATTACAACGTTTCGGCCGTTGTACGCTCCGGCCTTCTTCAGGTGGTTTGAATGTCCTCAAGGACACATAGCACAGTGGATAAAGGCGTTAGTTAGATACAGTGACAGGACCCAAAGGATGGGAGTTCAATACCCGGTTAAGGCAGTGGAAAACTTGGAGAGGGGAATTAACATGAGATATCTGATAACTGACATCCATTAAACATGGCACGTGGAACTAGAACAGTCTACCCCAGTGAGCGAAATAAAGGGTTCAGTTCGACATTCCAACCACCCGAAGAAGGCCGAAACGTTGTAATAAATATAGCGACAAAGATGAGGACAATAGTCCGAATAATATAAACAATCATACCTCTTACTTTAATGTTTAGAATGCTATTAGCTAATCATTTTTGAACCGGCTGTATACGTGGAAATTCAACGGAATTTTTATAAAACTGATTTTTAGATTAAATTATGAACGTAAGCACTGTTTACACGCCATCAAAATTAACATCAGAAATAAATTACATGTGCGTGCTTCTTTGCAATTTTAATTACACACGTGAAAATGCTTTTTGCAAGGAGTTCTTAAAAACCAGGCTTAAGAGAGGATGATAGATTTACTTATCGAAATATATTTACAATAACAGGTTACCGATGTTAATATCCGTTTTCGATATATATTTAACGAAAATAGGCTAATTTTATGATATATAGTTAAATGTTCTAAAAATGTCTGCGGGAATTTCTAATAAAATTTCAATTATTCGAGAACATGCATGTATATAGAAATTATATATTCAGTACAATAGTTCACCCAAATTCAAGGAAACATTCGCAGGAACAGCGGTACTTCTTCATTTGTGTCCTTTTCTGCAAAGATAAATGCAATATGTGGTAGAGGAAAATATATTTTCAGAATGCAAGCGCAATTTTGCAGGTATATTCTCAATTTGCATCCTGAAAGAAAAGAAAAGCAATATGGCGCTCACTGGTAAATTTAATTCGATTAAATCTAAATATGAATCAACTAGATTTTAAATGAATCAATTATAAGATGAATTAAATAATAAATGAATTCAAATATGTAGGTAATTTTTTAAAAAATAAATAAAAATCAATTACTATTAAATTTAATTAACGAATTGAGTAAAACTTTAAAAAAATTATTCAGTAAATATTTAAAGTCAACTTTGGTTTTCATCAGAGTTTGAATTGATCAGGTTTAATTAATCTCTAATTAAAATAAGGGGAAAGTTGAATTGCTCAGCAAGGATTATAGACATGTGTTTTATTTATTTAGCTCGGACATTAATGAGTCTAGGACACCAACTGTCACCGTCCTGCGTCAACGACAAAAGGTCGTTAGGGTGGTATCCCTTGTCATAACAAATCAGGTCAATATAACTTATTGCTCGGTGACCATACCGTCTTGCTTCCATCAAGAACAGTAGATTTGAGGTGAGGCTTGCATTCCCTCGTGACAAAATAACAGTACATAATTTAGCGGATTGGTGTAACAACCCAATATATATATATATATTTATTAAAGACATTTTTATGTTTAACGTTCTTTTTATAGATACAAGTATTTAAGTAAATGCTCTGTTTATAACAAACAGTATTAAATAATATTTACCGGCCTGAATGTTTATAAGCAGGAAATACGACCTTGCCAACCGAACGGTCCTTAGGGTTAGGCACGCCGGGCTAAATGGCGGTTCCGTATAGGATGCAGGTTCGAATCCTGTCAAAGGACGAATATTTTCTATGAACATTTCTCGGACATTCAGGCCGGTAAATGTTATTTAATACTGTTTATTATAAACAGAGCATTTACTTAAATACTTGTATCTATAAAAAGAACGTTAAACATAAAAAATGTCTTTGATAAATAAATTGTCGGACTTTGTCCATTTATTAATGTATATATATATGTGTGTGTGAAAAATATATAGGAAAGAACTCGTTAGGTAAATAATCCAAAGCTATTTTTAAATAATTATATACATATACATATATATATATATATATATATATATATATATATATATATATATATATATATATATATATATATATATATATATATATATATATATATATATATATATATATATATATACTTATATATATATATATATATATATATATATATATATATATATATATATATATATATATATATATATTATATATATATATATATATATATATATATATATATATATATATATATATTATATATATATATATATATATATATATATATATATATATCAGTGTAATCAAATATGACAGGGATTCTATGGATTATGCAGTGTAACACTTTCGCAGAGAACTTTTGTAAATCCTAGAGCCCTCAATTAATTTACAATTCCTTGGTTTGCCTATGAGTAGGCTTAAATTATGGGCGACCGTTCATATTGTTCAAATAATTGAAAAGTAGTCATTTTTTGTGATTGACTCAGACATTCATCAATCTATCCCGCCAACCATTACGGTCCTACATCAAGGTCGGAAGGTCATTATAGAGGCATTCTGTGTCATAGCAACGTTGCTGGGTGACCATTCCGTTTTCCTCCATGACTATCTACCCAGAACAGTAGATCACGCACGAGGTATTGTTTTGCTCGCCAGCAGCGTTCTAGAAAGCACCTTCTACGTTTATGTAAGATTCTAGAAATATCTTGGATGGATCCATAGACCTATGATTTAGTTGAATGTTGTCTCTAAGAGATATTAAATATAGCTCTCAGCATAGATTACATCAAGCTTAGACTCTAGGGCTTTGGTTAATATCCAGGCAGTAGCATCATATATTAACATCGCCTCGACAGAGGCTAGAAAAGTATCTCCGCTTGAGGTTTTCTGGTATATCAGATTTCAAGATTACATCCATTACAACGGTTCTCCAGGGTGACATCATTCCACCTTTTCTCTTTTTTTATAAGCCTTCACTACATATTGAGACCTTCTCTCAGCAAACATCATCGAGGTTTTACGTTTTCTCGAAGACACTGAAGTCGATATCTGGCAAAAATGTTTTAATTTACATTACTTACATTGTTCGGACTCTTTTCCTCATCCTTATTGTCATGTTCGAGATGTTTCGGTTTTTGTACGCTCTGGCCTTCTTCAGACGACTGGAATTTCAAACTGAACCCTTTATTTCGTCCGCCGGGGTAGACTGTTCTAGTTCCACGTGTCATGCCTCATCCGGATGTCTCAGTTATCTCCCTTTAACTCAACTAAGTAAGATATTGAACTCGCAACTCTTTGGGTCATTGAAAGCTGTGAACTTGAAAAGAGAGATGGGATTAACAGTCCGAACATGGTAATAATGTAAATTATTATTAGGTTGGTGCAAAAATAATGAGGTAATAATGTCGTTTTTTTATGTATTTTTAACGTCAAAAAACGTCACTATTACGTCATTATTATTGCACCAACCTAATAGAATTCCTCATCTCAGAAATATAGACAGATAAAAAAGTTTTAGTTACTGTCCAGACAGTGACATCAAACATTAACACCGCTACGACAGCGGCTTGAAGGAATCTTCGCTTGAGGGTGTAGATATTATTACATTATAAACTACAGACGTCTACATGGATAGTATTAAGTATATTTCAAAATTACATTAGGGTCGCCTATTCGATATATTGCAGTGTTAGGGGTCCCTTGTGCCATTTAAGGCCCGACTATATGTGAATGAAAATCACAAAAATGACATATTTTCAAGGTATGTTCAGATAGATAAAGAAACTATGTAGATACGATACTAAACGAAGAAAAGACAAATGGAAATACGGCCTTAAAAAGCTTTCATTTGAAAAATAAGTTCGGTGTAACCCTTTCGCAGAGAACTTTTGTGAATCCTAGAGCCCTCAATTAATTTACGATTCCTTGGTTTGCCTATGAGTAGGCTTAATTTATGGGCAACTGTTAATATTGTTCAAACAATTGAAAAGTAGTCATTTTTTGTGATTGACCCGAGTTAGCTTTGGACATTCATGGGTCTCTCGCGTCAACCATTACGGTCGGAAGGTCATTAGAGAGGCATTCTGTGTCATAGCAAGTTCTGCTGGGTGACCATCTCGTCTTAGGGTAGCTTATTCGATATATTGCACTGTTAGCGAACCCTTGTTTAAGGCCCGATTATATGCGAATGAAAAACTCAAAAATGACATATGTTTTCAAGGTATGTTCAGAAAGGAAAACAAACTATTAGGTTGGTGCAAAAATAATGTCGTTTTTTGACGATTTTTTTTTTTATTATCGTTCACCCATTTATCCAACTTTTTTGACTTCCCTATTTGCTTTAAATGGCGAACGACTGTTGAATGGTCGACCTCGAGTTCACCAGCAACTTCTCGTGTGGTTTTGCGAGGATCGGCTTCAATTAAGGCTTTCAAATGTTCGTTACCAACCGCAGTCGTCCGGCCGGCCGGCCGCGACCGTCTTCATCTTCGAGGCTCTCGTCACCATTGCGAAATTTCTTGAACCACAGTTGTGCCACACGTTCGTTAGTGGTTCCTGGGCCAAACGCATCATTGATATCACGAGCTGTCTCGGCAGCTTTTCGGCCTTGTTTGAACTGGAACAAGAAAATCGTGCGGATTTGAATTTTGTCCATGCTGTCGAAAAACTGCAAAAAATGAATGAAGAGATTGAGAACGGTAACGAATAACACGATTCGATAGAGCGAGAAACGCGCTTCAAAATGATATATAACATTGCTATATATATATCAATGAATTAATTCAGAAATCATATATAAAAGTAACATATGTGAGAAAACGACATTATTTTTGCACCAACCTAATAAGTAGATTCGATAATACACGTAGAAATGACAGGTGAAAAAAAGGCCTTAAAAGTTTTTATTTGAAAAATAAGTTCCGATCAGGTTAGTCATTATTTGGAAAAGCTCAAACTCGACGAATGGTCTATTTCTGTCGTTTACTTAAGGAGTTAAGAGGCTGATCTGTTTGCAATAGAAATCCCAAGTAAATCTGTCTCCCAGCAAGTAGCCAACCTGTAAAATCGGTTTTTAACACTGCTACGGTTACTTGATAGATTTCATAGTTACCGTTCCTAGTATCACATAAGACTAGACATTATATAAAGAAACCCTTACGAAGAGCATCTTTTTAAAGATTGCGCCAGAAATATGAACAACTAACAAACATAGATCTTATACACTAGATACAGCCTCGCGAACCCGCGCTTTAAATAATTAAAATGTATTCTTTGAACTTAAATTTAAGTTCATTTTGAAATCTAATCCGAATTAAAAGAAAAATAATTTCCGTATATAAATAAACGTTTTAGGCAATTTACAAACATTAGTACATTTTTCGTCACTCATTGGCACAGCTAGCCGCCATTTTATACGAAAAATATAAACAACAAATTTAAAACTCGCTTTAAGATCCAATATTTGACCTAGAGATATATTTTGAAATATATTATTAAATTTAAGACGTAATTCACTGAATATTCGAAAAGTAATACTTACATTTTACCTAATAAAACAAACCTTGTAAGATCAAAGGAAAAATTCGTATGAAGTCGGAAACAAGAAAAACTAGACATACTGTAATTCTACCTCCTGGTATGAAAAAGCGCACGATAAAATAAAAATAAAACCTAAAGAAATACGGAAGATCAGAAGAACAGTAAATTTGTTATTTTCGTTCAAGTTATATATTTTTAACTGTCGGATATAAAATGGGGGATGACTTTTCAATTATTATTATTATTCAATAAACTTACCATCTAACAAATTAATACCCATGAGAAGACATTGAAAAGTTATTTGTGCAAACAAAGAAATATTCAAAAAATAAATTTTGGCATTTTTTTTTTCATTTGGTGAGATTTTGGGAAGTTAACCAGTCTAAGAAACTTAATAGAATACCATACTGGTCATATGATGAAGGGGGGTCAGTTTTCCTTTGTTATTAGGTAATAAACTGATCGCCTCTGTTTTATTCTGTATGCAGGTAATTTCTCGGCCCAGTCAAGAAGGAATTAAAAAATATATTCTGATGTACAGGCCTTTTGTCAGATCTTGGGAAGTGTGTCGAGCTGATCAATTTTCAACACCTTCTTGTGGTATTAAGAAAAAACTAGTAACAGCCATTAAACGTTCACAGCTTTTCAATTTTAATTTTCTGATGAATCATCATTCATAATTTAATCAATGTGTAAGCCTCGTTGTGAGTTTCCATATTATAAAATACGTATGAAAACTGCCATGTTGCTTTGTTAAATATCTGTGCTTAAAATTTTTAAAAATATATCATAATTTGACACTGACAAGACATATTGATGGCAAAGACAGAGTGGAAGATGCGCACAACCTACCTAATGACCTTGTGTAAATGGTTGGCAGAAAGCGTAAAATCGACGTCTATTTCTGTCGCTTAATTCAAGAGTCTAGGAGTCTGATCTGTTTGCAACAATTTACTAAGAGTTACAATGAACAGGAAATTGTGGAGTACTATAATTATCCACGCCCTGAATGGACACATCACAAAGAATAAGAAGTAAGAGGGTACAAATGAAAAGATTCACAATTGACAAGCTTTTCCATTTCACTAAAGCAGACGTTAAAAAACTGAAAGCGTTATTTGTCTCTCTCTTTTTTCTTTGCTTATTTGTTTCTTTCCTTCTTTGTTTCTTTGTTTCTTTCTTCCATGCTTTTTCTTTCTTTCTTTCTTTGATTCGTTATTTCTTTGTTTCTTCCCTTCAACTTCCTTAAATCAAACAGCGTCTTTGATATACACTTTTACTTACTTCCTTGATTTTCTTTCTTTCTTTCTTTCTTTCTTTCTTTCTTTGAAATCAAAATGGAACAGTTCATTATTTCAGATAGTGGCAGAGTGTAATGTATTTGACTTAACCAACTGACCAACTAATTAAACCTGCTTTATAATAATAATAATAATAATAATAATAATAATAATAATAATTATTATTATTATTATTATTATTATTATTATTATTATTATTATTATTATTTTCTTTGATTTCTGGCGTGTACACATTTCTTTCCGGGTCCCGCCCAGCGACCTAAGGTTAGAAATGGCATCATGAAACTTTTCTAAAAAAAAAAAATAAAAAAAAATAGATAAAGCCCTTCGTAAAGTGTGGGCTGTACTTGTGAGAACAAATTTTTGTATGTCTTTGAGGCATAGACTTCCAGGAGTACCTTCAATTAGTCTACTGCAATCTTTTCCAACCAGTCCTAGGGCTCCAACTACAACAGGGATTATTATTATTATTATTATTATTATTATTATTATTATTATTATTATTATAAGGTGTTTTGTTACCCGCAAATGTTTTAAGTACACGTTATTTCTAGTTGGGAAATTCTATCTTTTGCTCTCACCCACTCATCTCCCCACTCACTGATGCTGTGTAACACGCGGTGCGGAACTGTTATACGTAAGGTTTTTGTGCAAATGGATGGCAGAACAGAAATGAGGAGAGATAACGAAAAGATAACAGTTTCTAAGAGCGATAAAGGACAGGAAATTGTGGAGTGCCATGATCCTTCTATTGCTGAATGGGCACATCACATAAAATAAATAAGAGGGTACAAATGAAAACATTAAACATTGCCAAGAACTTCCATTTCAGTGTAGCAGACGTTAAAAACTTAAAAGAGTTATGGCCAGCTCTATTTTTTCTTTGTTTGTTTGTTTCTTTCTCCTTCCTTCCCCATTTCATTCCTTTTTTTCTTTCTTTCTTTTTCTCACTAAAACCAAACAGCGTCTGGAATGTATACCGTATATATTCGCATATCAGGCGACCTTTGAAAACCAAATTTTGAAGCTAATTTGACTACGGTAAATGGATATATATTTTGGTCAATGACATAGTCAGGTACAGTAGTATATACACTAATTTCATATCTAGTGTATGACGCTACCCCCTTAAAATTAGCTTCAAAATTAGGGTTTCAAATGTCGCATGATACGGTATTTCTTTATTCTCTTTCCTTGAAATCAAAACTTAACATTCCATTATTTATCTGAGGTAAAGGTAAGGCGTAACGTACTTAGTAACCAACTGACTAATTAAACCTGCTTTAGTCACATGGCGTGTTTTGTTACTCCCAATTTTTTTTAAGTCATCCTATTTGATAAAGTTCTTCCTTCACTTCTTCCCACTACTCTGCTAACTCAGAGAGCGTGTGTAGCACTCAGTGTGGCGTAGTTGTAGCTCAGCAGTGGGAGGTAGACGTCTCTTTGCCTTTCATTTTAGAACACAAACACAATATTTTGTCACACATTATGAAATGGACAAAGTCCGACAATTATTTTTAAGAGTTTTTTTGTGTATATTTTATGTTTATTTTGTATTAGTTTGGTGCATAATTAACAGGCGTTTTTGTACTCGAGTTATTTGTTAATAAATATTGCTGTTTTGTTTACTTTTTTATTTTCAGGTTATAAAAAAATCCGTGTCGATAATCATAGGCTCCAGAATAATCATTTAAAAATGTTGTTGTTGAATTTTTATGTTACTTCTTTCCTAATAAATATTGTTTAAAAACGCTTGATAATTATGCACCTAATATTTCTCTCAAACAGGGATTTTCAGAGATTTTTTCAATGTGTTGTAGCGTTCCTTTTTTTTTTCATTCCAATCACACCTACTATTAGTGGTATTATTCTTATTTTCAATTTGCACATTTTTTCTCCTTCGATTTTCAGGTCTTCGGAGTTCGATAGTTGTTATGTTACAGTCCTTTGGGCACAAACCATATTAATTAGTAGGCAAGTTTGTTTTTTCTTTTCGGCTTTTGACTATTATGTCCGGCCTATTTGCTTCAATTTTCCTGTCGGTAAAGATGGTGTAATCCCATTGAATTGTGATGTTTTCTTTTTCTAACCGGTGCTATTATTATTACTATTATTATTTGGGCACCTCGAGGTGGCTTAATGGTTAGCAAGATTGTCTCGCTAGAACAATTACGACTGCTTAGTGAGTTCGATCCTCACTAGGTGTCTCCTACTTTCGGCCTTGTGCCACATCTAAGCTGCGCTTGGAAAATAACGAGGGCACCTCGAGGCGGTGTAGTGGTTAGCAAGCTTGTCTCGCTAGAACAATTACGACTGAGTAGTGAGTTCGATCCTCACTAGGTGTCTCCTACTTCCGGCCTTGTGCCACATCTAAGCTACGCATTGAAAATCGTTATTACTATTATTCCTTTCTATTCTCGAGTTACTGGGTTTTCTGTATTAGTATTTATTTTGTTTTCGTAAAGCTATCTTGAAGATCGTTTGGGTTACTTTTATTTGCTGTTTTTACAGAAATCATTTTTACTGTCCTACATTCCGCCGCAAAATGCGCTTTCTTCTCCATTCAAACATCAAATCTGGGAACTGGAGACTGTTTCTTATTCTCAAGCACGCCGAATAAAATATTGCCAAACAAAAGAAAGATTCCCAAAGAAATGAAACTGAAAAAAAAAATGTGCCAAATTGTTCGAGTGATTAACCGCTTTTTCTTATTAAGACAAACGTAAATCGCTTTTCAACTGATTCAATCTTCGGTCTATTTTTTCGAAAATTTTAGAAAGTTCAAAGTAAAATTCACTTCCCCAAAATTGATATAATACTCAAAAATCTGAATTTTATTTTTCCGCATTCATTCTTGGTTGAGATGAGATGTTTTCAATACCTTTTAATACATAATAAAATTTCATATCAGTTCATTATTTAATAACAATAGGAAATTGATACCCTATTTTAAACCCATCAATCTCATATCATATCTGTTTTTTCCTTAGTTCCGTAACCCTGCTTTTTATTTGTCTCTCTCTTTTTCCTTTATTTTTTCTTTGATTATTTGTTTCTTTCCTTCTTTCTTTCCTTCTTTCTTTCCTTCCTTTTTTCTTTCTTTCTTTTTCTTTCTTTCTGTCTTTCTTTCTTTCTTTCTTTGATTCGTTATTACTTTGTTTCTTCCCTTCCACTTCCTTAAACCAAACAGCGTCTTTGATAAACACTTTTAGTAGATTGGTGCAAAAATAATCTCGTTTTCTCACATAGTAACATATGTTAGAAAACGAAATTATTTTTGCACCAACCTAATACTTCTTTCTTACCTTTTTTCTTTCTATCACTCTTTTTTCTTTATTCTTTCTTTCTTTCTTTCTCTCTTTCTTTCTTTCTTTCTTTCTTTCTTTCTTTCTTATTTCCTTCCATCCTAACAAAATAATACTAATACTAATACTACTACTACTACTAATAATAATAATAAAGTCAACAATAATACTAGTCAAAATAGGTGCGCTTGGAATGATAAAAAAGAATCACAACACACTGAAAAAAAATCCGTGGAAACCCCAGCTCAAGACAAATATAAAAATCTCTCAATAAGTACAAGTTACACACTACGAAGAATGTTGTCCATGTAACGGTAGTTATGCTATGGGAGTCATAAAAACAGATCATGAAATGTAGACATAACTACACACCACTATCTGGCTTAGGTCTTCCCGCAGAAATTGCAGCTTGTGTGACCATAGACGAAATCGAAAGATAATAATAATAATAATAATAATAATAATAATAATAATAATAATAAATGAAGAAAGAGTGTAAATACATCGCATGACAGATGAAATACAAACTCGAATAAATGACATACGAAATAATGATCTCGATGAAAATAAAACGGAAGAATCTAGCTGTGACATAGATAATGTCACTGATTCAGATTCAGTCATTGATGAAGATGCAACAGAGTTAAAATCACTGAAGCGAAAAACCATATCATTCAAATAATCAGCGGAGTAATACACACGCAAATGCCAGAAAGAAATCGGCTTCTAAAATTTCATATGACAAAGTCCAATAAAATATTGCCCAAATATATAACGCTGCATTGCAAACCTTGTTAATGACAGACCACTGGAAAACATCACAGAGGTAAATGATGTCAATTTATACAATAGCTTTTGCAGCTACTAAAAGTCTTAACGTCAAGACAAATAAAAAAATTAAACAACAGATTTCACTTGGAGGTAAAATTAAAACGAGAAGATTCTGTCATTGATGAAGATGAATCATACGACATAAGGGCAGAATTTCTTGAAAAGAACAGAGTTGAATTCACTGACGCGAAATACGCAAATTCATATATCAAAGTACAATAAACATACAGTGAAAACAAATAATACTCCACTGCAATCATTCTTAACGGATAGACCAATGAAAGACCTCACATAAATAAATAACAACTACACAAAAACTTAATGTCGAGACAAATAAAAGTTTAAACAGCAAACAAAAAAAGATCCCATTGGGAGGAAATATTAAAGCGAGAAATTGCGGAAATAATTTGTGTGAATTGTCGATACTAATTTAGATTTCAAGAAATTCAAATATTTCAACATGGAAAAGCATGATCAAGCGTAAATATAAAATTAAAGCAGTAAATGCAATTCCAGCAATCAATATGTTAGGAAAGAAAATATTAGGTTGGTGCAAAAATAATGACGTAATAATGTCGTTTTTTGACGTTAAAAAATACGTCAAAAAACGACATTTATACGTCATTATTTTTGCACCAACCTAATAAGATCCGATATCGATCCAAATATGCTTGCCGATGTCCACAGGGACATCATGTGAAATAAAAAAAGACTCTCAAATACAAAAATAGATTAAGATAAAATTAAATATAAGACAACGTACAATCAGATATAATCCAAATAAAAATAGAGGCAAGAGTGGAAACAGATAATATGAGAGAAGATGAAATAGAAACAAAAATAAATGAGATAGGAAATAATGATCTCCCAGCAAATAAAATGGAAGACTCTAGCTGCAACATGAACAATTCCAATAATGAGTAAAACGATAAAAATACCAATCTCAGTCAATCAGTGAGGAGTCAGTCTGAGGTCGAAAAATCCGTCACTGGAACAAACTGTTTCATCAACAAAAAGACACGTGATCAACAAAACCAGATTAAAACCAACATTGGACTTGATGACTTAATGTCAAATCAATTAATAAAAAGAAAGCGAACGAAATGGAATCGTGAAGAGTATTAACAAGTCACGGCATCGTTTTTCATTGTACTCGAAAATCCACAAAAGAAGATCATGGATCTGGCATACCAAATACCTGGAGAGATACGTTAGGAAAGAAAATAAGATCCGATATGGACACAAATATGTTTACCAATGTCCACAGGAACATCATGCGAAATAAAAGAATCTCGAATGTAGAAATAGATTAAGATAAAATTCAATATAAGACAACGTACAATAAGATATAATCCAAACAAAAATGAGGCAACAGTGTAAATATATAATATGACAGAGGATGGGATACAAACTAAAATAAATGCGATGAGAAATAATGACCTCTCAGGAAATGAATCGGTAGAATCTATCTGCAACAATTGCACTGAAAAAGATTCTGTCACTGATGAAAATGAATGATACGACATTACTAGAACAAACGTTTCCACCAACAAAGAGACACGTGATAAAAAAAAAAAACATTGGACCTAATGATTTAATGCCAAAGCAATTAATAAAAAAAAGAAAGCGAACGAAATGGAATCGTGAAGAGTATAAACAAGTCATGACATCGTTTTTTACTGTACTCAAACACCCACAAAAAAAATCATGGATCTGACATACCAAATATATGGTGAGATACGGTAGGAAATTAAATAAGATCCGATATCGACCCAAATATGTTTGCTAATGTCCACAGGAAAATCATGCGAAATAAAAAGATTCTCAAATACAAAAATAAATGATGTTTGTTTGTTTGGTTTTTATGGCATATCAACCACGGTGGGTTATTTAATGCCAAATCCAGTTTATATGAATTTTAAATGCCTATTTTGTATGGAATAAAAAATGTATAGCTGGCAACATTATTGTTTAAAAAAAACGTAGAGCTGGCAACATTACTTCTTTTACAAAAAAAAACTTAGAGCTGGCAACATTATTGTTTCAAAAACTTAGAGCTGGTAACATTATTGTTTCAAAAACTTAGAGCTGGCAACATTATTTTTCTGAAAACATTATCTGAGACCTTGCTGTTGGATGTAGTTTATCGCCGCACCCAGGACGCGGATGTAGTTTACCGTCATACCCAGGACGTGAGAAGACTTGGAAAACTAGGAGTTCACTATTTGCCCATAGCTGGGACTCTAACAGGTGCTACCACCCCGGGTCAAGGTGAACCTGGGAACACCAGCAATTAAGAGGTGGTCCACGCTCCTCAAAACCTCCGGATCAGTGGCCTTGCTGTTGGATGCAGTTTAACGTCATACCCAGGACGTAGAAATAAATGAGATAAATTTAAATATAAGACAAAGTCCAATCAGACATAATCCAAACAAAAATGAGGCAAAAGTTTAAATAGATAATATGAAATAGGATGAGATGCAAACTAAAATAAATGCGATGAGAAATAATGATCTCTCAGTAAATAAATCGGAAGACTCTATCTGCAACAATTGCACTGAAAAAGATTCTGTCACTGATGAAGATGAATCATACGAGATTAGATCAGAATTCGTTGAAAACAACAGAGTTGAATTCACTGAATCGAAAAACCAAAAATGCATATGTCAAAGTACAATAAACATAATGTGTAAACACATAATGCTCTACTGCAAACATTGTTAACGGACAGACCAATGGTAACCAAATAAATAAATAATGTCATAAAAGCAACAGCTTTAACAACTACAGAAAAGCTTAATGCCAAGACAAATAAAAAAGAAATTAAACAACAGACAAAAAGATCCCACTTCGAAGGAAAGATTCAAGCGAGAAATTGAGGAAATCAGATGTGAATTATCGAGAGTAAATTAGATTTCAAGGCATTCAAATATTTCAACATGGAAAAGCAAGATGAAGCGTAAATTTAAAATTAAAGCAGCAAATGAAATTCCAACAATCAAAGAAATTCTTCAACAGAAACAGCAATCAAAGCTAAAGAGAAAAAAGACGATATGAAAAACTTTGTAGGTTTATCGACAAAATGAGATATTACAAGAAGATCTTAAGAAGTTTGAAAGGAAAATTGGAAAAGCTGTTATAAAAGTCAAAGAGCTAATAAATAAAGTGACCCAGGAAGATTTCAGGAATATGTGGAAATCTTTGTACAACATGGTTAGGATACGGTAATGCCTTTCATAGTGTGACACATTCTTGGGTACTTAAAGCTTTGGAAAAGAGCCATCATCTGTTACACATGTGTAAATATTTTGGGAGAATGTTTGGAGCAAACCAAAGGAATATAATGTAAATACAGTGTGGAACAAACGGGAACAAGAAAAAAAAATGAAGAATAAATCTGTGCAAGAATGGGGAAATATAACGAAGACTAATAATAGTCAAGTTCTAACAAAATCCTCAAAATGGAAATCCCCAGTAACTGACAAAGTACCCAACTTTTGGCTTTATCATCTGTCATCAATTCCTAAATTTTTAACAATGCTAATTAATAACCCCAATGAAATTCAAGAATAAATCCCCTAAAGCTGATTTTGATCGTCTGTATGTGTCAAAAGGCAAAAGAGAATTTTAAGTGGCAATGAAAGAAGAAGAATATGAGGCAAGATCTAAAAAAATCCCCAAAATGAAAATCTCCAGAAAATTCAAGGTACCCAACTTTTGGTTATATCATTTATCACCAATTCATAAAAATACTAATTAGTAACCCCAATGAAATTCAAGAATGGATCGCCTAAAGCTGATGTTGATCGACTGTATGTGTCCAGATCCGTAGGAATTAATCAATTAGGTCAACTAGAACTGTTTTTCAAAGCCATAATAATTGGTCTTCAAAGATACAGAAGATTGTATGATGATCTGTATCAAAAAACATTAAATACGTAAGAAATTGTATTCAATAATAAAGGAAGCCACCAAAAGCAAAAGAGAATTTTATGTGCCAAAGAACGAAGAATAATATTTTCTAATTTCTAAAAAAATCGCCAAAAAAGAAAATCCACAGAAAATGTCAGGGTACCCAATTTTTGCCTCTATCTGTCATCAATTTATAAAACTTTTGCGTAAACTCTATTAATGCTAATTAATAACCCCAATAAAATTCCAGAAGAATAAATCATTCTAAAATATATATATATATATATATATATCTTTTACCAAAAAATTGATGAAACAGATAATCCCCACAAAAATATAAATGACTGTCCACCATATATAAATTGATCACGTTTTTTCCTGACGTACTGTAATTAATCTTTTCTCGATGAAAATAACATTCTTCCTCTGGAACAGATGGGATGTCGACGAGGTTCGTGTAGTTGTAAAGATCAACTAGTAATAAATAAAACGACCCAGGAAAATTTCAGGAAGATGTGGAAATCTTTGTACAACATGGTTAGGATACGGTAATGCCTTTCATAGTGTTGCACATTCTTGGGTACTTAAAGCTTTGGAAATATCCAAAGTCTCTTTGTAGATAGCAAATTTCCTTAAACCCAACATAGGAATATGGAAAACCACATAATACTTAAATCAAACCAAAGGAAACTGTCACTTCCAATCGCCTAAATATCCGACGAGAAATCTTTAAAGGTGACGTCTTGTCAACCATTCGGTTTTGTTTGGCAATCCTGTTTGACATGGATTAAATAATAATAGCTATGAATGCAAAGTAAAAAAAAAATGAACGTATTTAATCACCTACCCTAAATAAATGATTTCAAACTCTTTCCCAAAAAAGACACTGAGGTGGAAGGGTATCCACAATATTATAAAAGGTTTTGGTAACGATATAGGTATGGATTTTCGAATAAATGTGCTGTTATGGGACCGTAACCAAAATAACATAATGGACTATTCCATACGTAATAAATACTGCGCCTCAAGAGGAAGCAGGGAGTTCAGTCCGAAGTCGAGCGGCCAGCTGATCGGCTGATCGGTTGAACTCTCTGCCCACGGGCGGAGAGGAACCCGAAGGAGGCTACGCCGAAGGGCGGAGTCTCTTTCGGGGTGGTAGACCGACCCTGAACCCGTTTATACAGGTTCAAAGGGCATATTTTAGCCCGAGCCCACGGGCTCGGAAACCCCACGTTAAACCGGCCTTGTGCCACATGATGCCCTCGTTGACTAAATACCGTTCAGACCGAAATCGGGCAACCGGCTGATCGGCTGATCGGTTTAACTCTCTGACTTCGGGCAGGGAGGAACCCGAACGAGGCTACGCCGAAGGGCGGAGTCTCTTTCGGAGAGGTCAACCCTGAACCCGTTTATACGAGTTAAAAGGGCATATTTTTGGCCAAATCCACGGGCTCGGAGATCCCACGTAAAACCGGCCTTGTGCTACATGATGCCCTCGTGGGGGGGTGACTAAATACCGTTCAGTCCGAAGTCGGGCGACCGGCTGACCGGCTGATCGGTTGAACTCTATGCCTACGGGCGAGGAGGAACCCGAACGAGGCTACGCCGAACGGCGGAGTCTCTTTCGGGGATGTAAACCGACCCTGAACCCGTTTACGCGGGTTCAAAGAGCATATTTTTGGCCGAGCCCACGGTCTCGGAGATCCCACGTCAATCCGGCCTTGTGTCACATGATGTCCTCGTGGTGGGTTGACTAAATACTAATCAGTTCGAAGTCGGGCTACCGGCTGATCGGTTGAACTCCCTCCCTTCGGGCGGGGAGGAACCCGAATGAGGCTACGCCGAAGGGCGGAGTCTTTTCCGAGGAGGTAAACCGACCCTGAACCCGTTATAACGGTTTCAAAGAGCATATTTTTGCCAAGCACACGGGCTCCGAGATCCCACGTTAAACTGGCCTTGTGCCACATGATTAACTCGTGGGGGTGGTGACTAAATACCGTTCAGTCTGAAGTCGGGTGACCGGCTGACTGGTTGAACTCTCCGCCTTCGGGCGTGGAGGAACCCGAATGAGGCTACGCCGAAGGCCGGACTCTCTTTCGGGGAGTTAAACCGACCCTGAATCCGTTTATACGGGTTCAAAGGGCATATTTTTGGCCGAGCCCACGGGCACGGAGATCCCACGGACTCGAAGATCCCACGGGCTCGGAGATCCTACATTAAACCGGCCTTGTGCCGCATGATGCCCTCGTTTGGGGGTGAAGTCTGGAGTGATGTCTGTCAGAAGTTCCGTCAGAGCGAGTCAGTCAGTCAGTCGAGTCAGATGCAGTCCGAAACAGAGTCGCGTTCTGACAATTGCTACTAAACCTGATTGTTCATACTAACACTTCTACTTATCTGTATATATTCCTGTTTGTAATATATCTGTGTTATTCCATACCCGTGTTCGAGTTCTTCTTTATTGGTTCTACCTTTCACTATCACCGTGGTACAAGAAACCAGACCATATCATGTGCAAAAGTAACATGCAAGAAAGGAAGAATTAAAAAAATGTTCTCAACAGATCTAGATTTTATCAAAGATTTGGGAACTGGAACAAGAAGAACCCTATAAATATTAGGATTCAATGAAGGAGATGAAATACAACATAGAAAAATGAAGTAGAAAGCAAGAAAAGATTACTACATACCTATTCGTCAGGCATTGAATACCGAGTTGAATAAAAAAAAAGAATGTTAGCCGTAAACACCTTGGTTGTTCTTGTGGTGCAATACAGTTTCAACATTCTTAACCAGACCATAGATGACATTTAGCGAATGGATGCGAAAACCAGAAAGATTTTCACTTGCATGCATCATCCTGTGGCTGATGTTGATCATCTGTCCAGATCCGAATAAAAAAAGAGGATTAGTTCAACAAGAACTGTTTTCCAAAAACTATAACAATCTACCTTCAAAGTTACCCGGAAACTACAGAAGACGGCATGGTGATGTTTTGTCAGAGATCATGGAAATATATTCAGTAATATGGAAGCAACACGTTTAAAATGCAATTTCAAGTGGGTGACTAAATGCATATAAAAATAATACACCTATTGCGGCGAGAAAAAAATGCAAAAGCAAATGCAATCGACCAGGTAAAAAAAACGATGGGAAGATAAACCGCTTCACGTTCAATATCCTCCCGTATCAAACAAGCTGATGTAGACAAACCACGTGTTCAACGGAGGCTACGCAGTGAAGGGTTAATTGTAAAACCGAAAGTTTTATTCTTGCTGCACATAAACAATGTTTGCTGATTAGAGCTTACCAAGCATATATATAGAAAAATTGTGTTGGCCCAAATTCCAGATTCTGCGATAAATAAGCAGAAACAATTGGCCATCTTGTACCAGTTCAGCCGGTATTGGCACACACTGAATATGGAACCCGGAATGATAGATTGGGCCTGAAGTGGAAAACATGCAATTTTTACGGAAAGGAAATCTAAGATATTTGTATGAACACCTATTCATGGCGATAGGACGTTTAACAATTTCAAGGGACGTTACAATAGATAGAGACAGAACAATCAAACCTAATCGCCCGAACATCGTGATCTGAGACTGCAACAACAGAATGTGCTTTCTTGTTTTCTCCTGCAGACTGTAATGTGCAGGGCTTGGACAAAATAATTGAAACACTTGTTAAATTCAATGAAAATTTATTTAATATGGAGTTGGTCCTCCTTTAGCCTCACAGACAGCTTTAATACGTCTAGGAATTGAATCCTACAGCTTCCTGACTTCATCTAGAGGAATTTTCAGTCATTCTTCCATTAAAACCTTCTCCAGCTCTTTACGACACGACGGTGGAGGATAGCGGCTCCTCACTTGTTACTCCAAAATGCACCACAAATGTTCAATAATATTGATATATTGAGATTGGGGAGGTGACTCCATGTATTCTAGATCATTTTCCTGTTCTTCATACCAATTCTTAACCACTCGAGCGGTATGTATTAGAGCATTATCGTCTTGGAAGATGCAGTCACCATCAGCGAATAAACTCTGGGCTTTGAACATGATCTCCCAAAATGTTCAGGTAATCTTTGCTGTTGATTCTACCATGCAGGGCAACTATTGGACTGAGACATTTTCATGATATGGTCGCCCAAACTATCACTATTCCACCTCCAGTCTTCACTGTTGGAAGAAGACTGTCAAGGTTGTAAGATTCTCTGGACTGCCTCGACCAGAAAATGGGAAAAGAGGAAAACTGGACTTGTTTGAGAATATGACTTGCTTCCATTGGTCTGCAGACCAGGCATTGTGATCTCTGCACAACTTCATCCTCTTTTGAATGTTGCGAGTGGAGAGAAGAGGTTTCCTCATAGCGGCTCTTCCATGATATGGAGCCTTATGAAGCTCACGGTGAACAGTTTTAGTAGAAAGTGAACTATTCAGATGGATATTTAACTGGGCAGTCATTTTGGCCGCATTTGTCCGATGAGTTTTTGCCACATTGCGTTGCAATGCACGTCAATACCTGTCAGTAAGTCCGGCCTGAATTGCTACAGTTGCTAGAGGTCTTGCCCTGTTTCTCAAATTGCATCAGTGTTCTTGATATGGCTGCTCTTGAAAAACCAAACAGTTCAGCAACCTTAGCGATCGAGGCTCCTGCCATGCGAGCTCCAACAATTTGCTCTTTTTCGAACCCAGAGAGGTCACGCTATTAGCTAAAATTTTACTAAACGCTAAAAATAAATAAGTCAAAGACAGTAAATTAGATAAATAAACGTATTTACAATAGATATAACATGTAATTACGATGTTTTAGTTAAAGTTCTTAATATAATAGGGCTTTGAAATATAGGCGTTTGCAACTGTTCCAATTATTTTGTCCAACCCATGTATATTTGAATATCTTCATAACCTATCAAAATACAATGGCCTTGCAATCGAAATATCAAAATTGTGACACATGAGGAGAGCAATAATTTCATTTGTATTTAAGATTGATTGGAAAACATTCCGATAGACACATTGAAAGGATTCTTGGTAAAGCCTGAAAGAAATACCAAAAATATACCTAGAAGTACAGCCCCCACCTTACGAAATGCTATATCTATGTAAAATATATGTGATCTTAAGATTTTGTTTTTTCTTCAAAATGCTCAGTGGAAAAAGTTATGATAGCATTTCTGAGCTTAGGTCTATGGTTGGGACCCGGAAAGAAATAAGTATACAGCAGAAACCAAAGGAAAGAAAATAATAATAGTGATGATAATAATAAGAATAATGATAATAAAAATAATAAAAGTAGCAAAAAAAATAATATATCTACACACATAAAATGGTAGCGACGTATGCGCACTGGAAGATATGCAAGAAGCACAAAATCGAAACCATTGAGAGATGGTATGAGCACCAACCAGATACAGTTACCGAAAATAACGATGTACCTATCCTCTGAAAGAGACCAATTCAAACTGAAAAAGAAATAAAATCCAACAGACCTGATATTATCATAAAAGACAAGAAACTCAGGAAGTGTATGCTTATAGACATATAAGTACCATCTGAGAGAAACATCTCCATGAAAATTATCGAGAAATTGTCCAAATAAAAGGGTACGGTGAGCAAGATTGCAAGAATGTGGGGAATAAAGACGGAGACAGTACCAAAGGTAATCGGAGCTCTGGGTCTCGTGAGAAAAGAATAGATAATTTTACAGTGTCCCGGGTATCATCAACATACAGATTGCCCGGAAGATAGCCCTACTAGGAACATCCCGTATACCAAGAAAAGTGCAATCAATTAAATGACAATTCTTCTATAGGGCCTGGGGACCATAGTTTGAAACCGGCTCTACAAGATACAAAGCAGGAAACGAAATGCACAAATAATAATAACAACAACAACAATATTAATAATAATAATAATAACAATAACAATAATGATAATAGTTATAATAATAATAATAATAATAAAAACAATAATAATAGCTATAATAATAATAACAATAATAATAATATCAATAATAATAACAATCATAATATTAATAATAATAAAAAAAATAATAATAATAATGTTTCTTATTGAGATGATAATTGTTGCAGACTGCATTTTATATTCAAAAATCGTCAAAAACTATCCAAATACAAGTATCTTGAAGTGGGAATCTCAAAGATTTGGCACATGGGGACATAAAGAATTCCTATTTTGGTTGACAGCCTCGGATTGATTGAAAAGGGTTTCCGTTAGACTAACTCAATGGATTCCTAGTAGTCCATGCCATAAAGAAATACAAAAATATTGTTCACACCAATACAACTCACACCTTACTAAAAGACTTTATCAATTCCAAATGTTTATGGTCAAACGTTGCCTTTTTTTTTTAAATTTCAGTGGAAAATCTCATCAAGCCATTTCTCACCTTAGGTCTCTGGTTGGGACACGGAAGGACATGAATATACAACAGGAATCAAAGGAAATAATAATAATAATAATAATAATAATAATAATAATAATAATAATAATAATAATAATAATAATACACATTGAAGGGATCCTGGTAGTCCATAACTTAAAGAAATACAAAAAATTGTACTCACGAGTTCAGTCCACATCTTGCAAAGGGTTTCATCCTCGAAAAATGTGTGCTTTTTTGTTTAATTGCTCAGTGGAAAATGTTCTACTACCATTTCCGTCTTTAGGTTACTGAGCAGGACCCGCAAAGAGATGTGTACACATCAGAAATCAAAGGAAATAAAACAATAATAATAATAATAATAATAATAATAATAATAATAATAATAATAATAATATGTAATAATTAAAATAAAAAGTTATAATAGCAAAGTTTATTAAATTAATATATTACTGGTGTACACACCAGAAATCAAAGGAAATAAAACAACAACAACAACAACAACAACAATAATAATAATAATAATAATAATAATAATATGTAATAATTAAAATAAAAAGTTATAATAGCGAAGTTTATTAAATTAATATATTACTTTTAAGCAGCTTAAACACATTTATTATATTCATATTAATTTATTAAAACAATTTATTTTTGTTAGTCATTTCATCCTAAGTAAGGCCATAAAGCGTAAAGAGTTACAGGGAGTGAAAGAGAAAAGATGACTTTAGGGAGGAGATGTCAGGCGAGGCCAATAAATAAACAGGTTTCAGAAAGACATATGATGCCAACGGATGTTGTATTTAAATTTTTGAAGATTGTGAGTGCCAAGGGAGCAAGAAATCGGAAAGGAATTCCACAGGTGAGAAGTGCGAGAAAAGGAATTCTTAGAATAAGTGACATCTAGCTAGTTCAACTGTAAATCCTAGAAGCCAATCTAGGTGGCGAAACATTTGGCCGACAAACATTTGGCCGATGGATATTTGGCCGATGGATATTTGTCCGACAAAAATTTCACCAAAAAAGTAAAAATAGTAACAAGCAATACTTTAAGTATTTTAATTAGCAGTATAATAAGTTAAAATAGGACTAATAATTACCACTTAATTTCAAGGGATTGAATTATTAAATCTAAATGTAAAGTTAAAATTTTTCTTATTTTAATATTTGTTCATTGAAATTAGTGTTTTAAAAATATTTGGGTGCATTTTGGCAAATTAAATTAATTTTGTATTCAACAATAAGATAAAAGCTAGCTCATCTCATTAAGATAATGATCATTAAAAGCGAAATTGAAAGATATTTCATATCGTAAATGCTTTTTCTCAAAATACATATCCTCATATTTGAAGTAAAATATACTATATACGGAATAGATTTTTTGAAAAAGGCTATCAAACAAAACGAAAAATTATAAATTAATACAGTAAATAAATATGAATATATGTAGCACATTTCAATAAAGAGTTTGACATTCATAGAAGCACGCCAAAAAGTTTTCGGCTACATGTCCATTCGGTTAAATGTCCGTCGACCAAATGTCTGTCGGCCAAATGTCCGAGTACCGCCAATCTAGTATCACGCTTAAATTCATGCAGTCGAAGCACAAAGGAAAAAAAGTCATCAGCAGTATTGTCATGAAAATATTTGCAGAAAAGACAGAGGGAAGCCGCAGCAGGCCGGTCAGAAGGTGACTAAAATCGAGATGCCAGATCAGGACTGATAACATTGCAGACTTCCATTAAGTTATATTAATTATGGACGCGTGGCTAGAACATTGGGTTCGAACATCCTCGTGACTTTTTTATATTATCATCCTGGCAGGCGACCCCAGCGCGTAGCACTTTTGGAAAATGAGTAGACCTCTCGGGAGCTGTTGATCATTGTACTAGCACGAAGACACAAGTCATCGTGACTGAGGGTTTGTGTGTTCTGGCCCTGATTTAAAAAAACAGCTACGGCTAAAGTTATGCTTCAGCGTTCGTTAGAACATGAATATTTATCCATTATGGATTTTTGATCTTTTATGTTGGAATATCATGGTCGAGTGTCTAGCATTTAAAAGAAAAAAAAAGTCAGTAATGGATAGGTAAACTAGTTTTTGCCTTACCAATTAATGATGATGATGATCTCAGAAACAGATGGAAAGTACTTGGGAAATAAAAGTGATTCTCACTGTTACAGTGCATTTCTTGCCTTATTCAATTCTAATATACAGAGAAATATTCGTGAATATGAAAGGATTATGATAAAAATAAGCAGGCGTAATGTTTGTAATATATTCAATCATATATATATATATATATATATATATATATATATATGTAAAATATGTCGTGCAGTTGAATTTATATTACATGAATCATTCATACAAAAAGTAGATTAGTAAAGTTAATGATATAAATGGCGAAAAACACCTTCGCAAACAAATTTATTAAAGTTATATTAACCCACGAACATCTTGTTCGCAAACAAATTTATTAAAAACAAGGATCATAACATTATTCAAGAGGTTCGAGGGTAAATGTAACTTTAATAGATTTGTTTGAAAAGATGTTTTTCGCCATTTATATCATTAACTTTACTAATCTACTTTTTATATGAATGATTCATGTAATATATATATATATATATATATATATATATATATATATATATATATATATATATATATATATATATATTGGAAAAATGTTTTGTGACGCGTTTCATCTGTTAGGGTTTCAGACTGGGCTTTGTTGAAGTTGTCACGTCTATACATGCGCACGAAACGAGAGACGCTGGTAGTTTCAAAATTTTTTAAAGACTGTGCGTGATAACATTAACAATACTCAGTCCGATGAAATCCTAACGGATGAAAAGCTTCACAAAACTTTTCTTTCCATTTTGTCACACTATTTTTATAAATAGTGTTTGTTGAAATATAAAATGATATACCGTTAAATCATATATATATATATATATATAATATCATGAAATGGATTTAGTCCGGCAATATTTAATATATTTTCTGTTTATAATTTATGTTTTTATAGATACAACATTCTGTTTTTTAAATAAACGGCATTAATTACATTTACCGGCCTGAATATTTCGAGAGACTTCGTACGAAATATGTGCTTCTCCAAGAGGAATCGAACCTGTAACCCCAACGGGAACCACCATTTGATCTGATGTGATGTTAACCATTCAGCCACAAAGAAGCCTCCGGTTAGCACAGTGCGAATTACTGTTTATAAAGAGCAAATCTTCGACGAACTTTCCTGAAAATCATATCTGGTCGCGAAACGCAACTTAATGTTAACATTGACAACATATTATGAAATGGATTAAGAAGGACACTTATTATCTATTTAAAAAAGAAAGCATTTGCTTAAACAAAATCCATAGGTTTAATACAAGTAAATACTTTCCTTCGTGCGCATGCGTAGCAGCATTAACACAAACATGAATTTATCCTACTAAAGTCTTAAAGGATGATAACTTTTTTCCATTTTTTCCTACTTTTCCCCCTCATATTTCTACAAAAAATGATGATCAGATGAGCAGCTTTGAAATTGTGAAGTACAACGAAAATTTACTGTCTCCAGCCAAATGGACGCGATGAAACCCCTACCCTAACTTGCTGAAAACGGCCGGGGATGAGGGGCAAGAATTCCGTTAGATCTTTAATCTCTGCTGTACAAAACTTAGTTCTGACAAAATGATTTTATCTTCCCCCAAAAAACCTGAGATTAGCCGGCCTTTGATTGGCCAATCAATCAAGTAATGTCTATTTTTAGCTTCTTTTCATCACGTCTAGGTGCGCTAATATAAAGAATCATTTGAATTTTCGAATTCAACCTAACTCGTCCTCTGTGACTTCATCATGAGTGATATATTTTTAAAAAATGATACTCTATTTATTTCAATGTAAACCCTCTATTCTCAGCTACATGTAAAGTTCTCTCTTCTTGTACTTGTAAAATCTTAGATTTTTTCGATTAATGAATCTTAATTAGAACCAAATTAATTTTAACGCCATTTTAATGGATGTATAAACGAAAGAAGATATTTCCAAAAGCAATAAGTAAGTTTTAACATAAACTTTTAAAATTGGAAAATATCTTCAATGATACTTTTATTTTAGTTTTTATGACAAGCTAATAGAGTAAATTTAATATTTCTAATGAGCAAAATACTTTGTTTTTTTATGGTTAATTATATCTGATTTTAGCCACTTTTTACAATTCTCTCGCCGCAACGTAATTAGATTTAATAAAAAAGTCTTTCAAAAAATAATATATCATTTTCTGAAACATTATTTAAGGAATATTGGCTGATTTAAATTTTAATTAATTTCATTTGAAACATATATTACATTAGTTTCAAATATCGCATGAAATAATTTCTTTTTTATGAGGTGTTGATAGATCTCTTGACAGTCTGATGTTTGGTGAAATTTAACTATTTTTTGAAACAGCTGACATATTCTTAAAAATTACTTGCGAGCCTTTTTATATAATTTTTACTTGCCTATTATTCTGGGAAAATCAGGAAAATGTTCTAAATAAACTAATATGTCATTGAATTTTGGTACTTTATATAATTAACGCTTCCATTACCTGATATTATGTGTGGACGTCCTGACTTACAAAAAATTGGCACATTGATTCTTGTGGTGTCTTCCCTCTAAAGAGTCTATGTTGGAGTCTTCCGCCTACTATAAGATTAGTAGGAGATAAGGTTTTGGGGGAAAAGTCGCATAGATTGTTCAACTGTCCATCTCTTTGCCTCGGCAGAGAGGAACTCGGACGAAGCTTTGCCGCAAGGCAAAGTTTCGTCTAGGGAGGTATACAGTCCCTGAACCCGTTTAGGCGGGTTTAAAGGGAATATTTTGGACCAAGACTTCGGGTTCGGAGAAACCCACGTTAAACTCGGCCGTGTGTCACATACATTCCTTGTGGGACTGTTAAATATAACAGTTGAATAGATTGTTCATCTGTCGAACTCTCTGCCTTGAGCGGAGAGGAGCCCGGACTAGGCTTTGACGAAAGGAAAAGTTTCGTCCGGAGAGGTAGACAGTCCCTGAAGCCGTTTATGCGGTTTCTAAGGAAATATTTTTTGGCCGAGCCTACGGGCTCGGAGAACCCACGGTAAACTTAGCCTTGTGCCACATACATTCGTCGTGGAGTGGGGGCTGTTAAATATGACAGTCGAATAGATCTGTTCCAGCTTGTCAAACTCTCTGCCTCTGGGCAGATAGGATCCCCAGATGAGGCTATGTCAAAGGGCAGAGTCTCGTCTTGGGGAAACAGCTACCCGACCCAGTTTTATACGGGGTCTATGGGAAATTTTTGATCGAACCTACGGGCTCGGATTGCCCCATATTAAACTCGGCCTTGTGCCGCATCATACTTCGTGGGCCGGCTGGTAGAATCGAATGGTCGAATAGATTGAACGCTGGGTCAACCGACCCACACTCACTAGTCATGTAATACTCTTCTGTTGTACTTACTGTTTAATAAATGATATATCTGTAACATTTGTTTTGTTATTTCTTTAACCATTTACTTAGGTCACAACATTGATATATGCACAAAAGAAAAAAAAATTCAAAATTATTTTTAAAATACTGGGGGTCGCTGAATCATAGTAAGCTTTTTCATTCATGATTTATGATTAACAAATAGAGTTTTACTTAATAGTAACATCACCTAAATTAAATAAATTGCAAGATAACAGATGCTTAAAAGGTATTTATACCAAGACTTCCTCGAAAAGAAAGGGATCTAAAAAGAAATATAATTCATTTGTGAATAAATCTTGAAAGCTTCATTAAAATCCTACAATTATTTGATTTTTGCCAGAATTTTAAAATCAATGTGTTTGTCACTGCAAAAAGGCGCTCTGAATACCCATATTAATTTATCGCCACCCACTGACGCACGAAAATAAATCACCAAAAATTGAAAAACGATTAAAAATATAAAGGATATCTTGATTATTAAAATCACAAAATCATTTGGTCTTTCCTTAATAAAAACAAAGTTTTATCATCAAATTCTTTACGTTATTATAACGTAAAGAATTTGATGATAAAACTTTGTTTTTATTAAGCTTGGGACAATTTTTTATCATGCATTCTCATTTAAGCCGTGTTCATATGTATGTTTAATAATCTATGGCAAAAATTAAAAGAGGTGGAAATAAGATATGCTTCACTGGTCCATATATTAAAACTGTTAAAATAAATGTTGGAAAAATACTCTTAAAATTAATTAGAAAGCACTTTTGTATCTTCAAAGATTATGAGTAAAATCTCTAATAAGAATATTGTAGCAGTAGGTTATTGTTCTGTGAAAAACACGAAAAGGATAATCAAGGGTTGATAAAAAATAGGCCACCCTCTCGGCTGGGGCTTTAGAATATTCCGATTGCACCTTTGCAAAAGATACGTTCTACGGTATATTTATAAACTACATCCAGCAGCAGGGCCACTGACTGGGAGATTGGGGGTTTTGAGGAGTGTGGGACCACTTCTTAATAGCTGTTATTCCCAGGTCTACTCTGACCCAGGGTGTTAGCACCTGTTAGGGTCTCAGCTGTGGTTAAATTGTGAAACTGGGGCCAAAACAGTGAATGTATAAAAATAGATTTTTATAGTAAAAACACCAGAAATACATAAAAAAAAAAAATCCCCAAAAACAAAAAAAAACAAAAAACAAAAGAAATTGCTAGTCGTACGTTTTTGGAAGGAAAATTGTGAGCGATGCATTTTTGAAAAAGAAGAAATTTCCAACAGTGAATTTTTGAAAAAAAAAAAAAAAAAAAATCGCAGCAGTGCATTTTTGAGAAGAATTGCCAGCAGTGAATTCTTGGGGGAAAGGAAATTATCAGCAGTGCATTTTAGGGGGAAAAAAAATTACCAGCAACACATTCTACAAACTGATTTCATACAAAGAATACATGTCTTATTTATACGAAACTATCCTAAAAATTAAATAACATATTGAGGTTGTTAAAACAAAACAAACCTAAAAAACAATATGTTGTTACATATATTCGTTCGTTTCATTCTGATATTCTACCAATGGTCTCGAAGAATAATCTTTCATTGCATTCTTTGGTTCTTCTTAACTCTGCTCTATGAAACTCTTGTCATTGAAATTTTAAATCAGATTAGATACATCTATCAAAATCTGTGCATATCTGTCTATCTATCTATCTATCTATAATATGCACATATCTATTAGGTTGGTAAAAAAAATAATGACGTAATAATGTCGTTTTTTGACGTTAAAAATACGTCAAAAACGACATTATTACGTCATTACTTTTGCACCAAACTAATATCTAAATCTGTTCATATCTATCTATCTATCTCTCTATCTATCTATCTATCTGTCTGTTGTGGAATCCGGTATGAAATTCGGTCTCAAATGAATGACAAACGCAGGAATGAAATATAGCAAATAAATGTATTGACATAACAATACAATTGGTAATACGGTTAGTAGATCCAGAAATGCGGTTAGTAGCAATAATAATATATATACAGTATAGGAAATTCAGTATCGAAGTATGACTTCCTTCTTAGTCTACGTGCTCGCAACTGTGACTCCTACAAAGCGGTTACCTCACACTCTCACTGTATCACTGTATCAGTGTATCTCTCTTACTGTATCACTCTCTCGGGTATTCACCGGCAGCAGTACAAGTACACACTGATCGAGTCCACTTATATAAAAAACCGGTGGACTCCATAACACTATATTAGTTTTTTAATCGATTTCACCCCAAACAAGGCATTAAAGCCACTAAGACGCAAGGGGGGTACTGGGAGTGTAAGAATTAGAATCAGAAACATTAATAATGTACAGGAAGAGAAAAAGAGTAATCAGGAGGTGAGCAGATAACGATTGATATTGCATTAACATCTTTGAAGATCAAAGTTGGCTAGAAAGCATGGAGCAGTAAAAGGAAAAGGAAAACTAGTATAGAACATAGGAATATATCTTTCCAGCTCAAATGTCAGTTGATGAAACCACATTGCTATTCTAGTACCGCACTGAAATTCATAAAGTCTTGGTACCATAGCGAAGAGTTCATTCGAACAATTACCATTAAAGTATTTGTATAAAAGACCCAGGGAAACAATTTTACGGGCGTGGTAAAGTGACTGAATGCGAGTTGCCAGCTCAGGACCATTAATATCGCTTATTCTTCTTTGAATTTTATCAAGAATCTCTAAATATATAATATTTAATTGGATTAAATCATGGCTCTCCACTTCACTGTATCCTTTGCAGCTCTCAACAAGTTCCTTCCCTATGCCACCTCCCTCGGACCATGTTCTGTCATCCACTGGCTTAAAGACGCTAGGTATATCATGCGTTGTTTTTACTCGTCTCCCTTTCGCTTTATTCGAACCATGAATATCAGATTCTACAGGCGCTCCTTCTTCATTATGTGTCCCAAGAACTTCAGCTGTTCCTTCCTGATGATAAGTATAAGCATCCTCCTTGTTTGCATCCTCTCTGACCTCCTCGTTGCTCACACGCTCGGTCCATGATATCCTTAGCATTCTTCTGGAGAACCACATCTCTGTCGCCTCGAGTTTCTTCTTCATCTTTGAGGAAATCGTCCAACATTCGCTGCCGTAAAGAAGGACAGATGTCATGTAACAACTCAGTATTCTTTTCTTCGTTACCAAAGAAATTTTCCTGTCTCGCAATACTCTTCCCAGTTATAACTTCTTTTCTTTTTATGTGCCATGTCTTTTCATGGCTCTCCACCTCGCTCTATACCTTACATCTCTCAATAACGTCCTTCTCTTTGCTTCCTCTCCCAGGCCACGTTCTCTCATCTATTTGCTTGAGTCCGCGCTGTTTTCCATTGTCTCTCTTTCACGCGTTTTCTCCCTTGTCTCTATGTCTCTCTATTCGACCCGTGAGTATCAGATTCTCCAAGCCCTCCTCCCTCATTATGTGTCTCAGAAACTTCAGCTGCCTCTTCCTGATATTAAGTATAAGCCTCCTGCTTGTTAGAAACCTCTCCAAGACCTCATCGTTTCTCACACGCTCGCTCCAGGATATCCTTGGCATCCTTCTGTAGAACCACATCACTGTCGCCTCGAGTCTCTTCTTCATCTTTGAGGAAATAGTTCAACATTCACTGCCGTAAAGAAGAACCGATGTCGCGTAACAGCTCAGTATTCTTTTCGTTACCAAAGAAATCCTCCTGTCTTGCAATACTCTGCCAGTGATAACTAATTTTCTTTTTATGTGCCATGTCTTTTCATGCCTCTCCACCTCTCTCTATACCTTACAACACTAAACAAGGTCCTTCTCTTTGCTTTTTCCCCAAGGCCACGTTCTGTCACCCACTTGCTTAAGTCCCCATTGTTTCAACTTGTCTCTCTTTCACGCGTTCGTTTTTTTTTTTCCATTACTATTTTCTACAGGTATCTGATATTTCTTTTGATGACGATGGGCCTTCATAATGCCAGTGTTTGAAAAGAGAGAGAGAATGAGAGAGAGCGAACTCGTGCATGTTCTCTTCGGGGTGATTGTGACCATCTCAGGGGTGTAATATTCAAATCTTAGATAATATATTGAACACTTGTATATCAGTTATATAATAAATATCTTTGATACTTGGTATGTGTTGTGGAGTCGTTTCACAGTGGAGGCTTGTATTTCAATAAGTCGCCCTAAATTAGGTTCGACGTACAAAACGTTAGAACTTGGAAATAGAAGTTAAGATCACAGCAATCTAGTTGTGATGGTTGATACTTCAATGTCCGATATCATCTGACTCGCTCAACACCACCTTAGTATTTATTAATCCCCCCACAAGGATCAAATGTGGCACAAGGCAGGTTTAATGTGGGTAATTCCGAGCCCGTAGGCTCAGCCAAAAATATGGCCTTTGAACCCGCCTTGACGGGTTCAGGCTCTGTCCACCTCCCCGGACGAAACCCCGCCCCTCGGCAAAGCCTCGTCCGGGCTCCTCACTGCTAAGGCAGAGAGTTGGACAGCAGGCGTCCACAGTCAAAGACCGCGAGACGCCACCTTAAGTATTTATTAATCCCCCCACGAGGATCAAATGTGGCACAAGGCCGGTTTAATGTGGGTATCTCCGAGCCCGTAGGCTCAGCCAAAAATATGGCCTTTGAACCCGCCTTGACGGGTTCAGGCTCTGTCTACCTCCCCGGACGAAACCTTGCCCTTCGGCAAAGCCTCGTCCGGGTTCCTCACTGCTAACGCAGAGAGTTGGACAGCAGGCGTCCACAGTCAAAGACCGCGAGACGCCACCTTAGCCGAACTGACGACCTCTACTGATACTTATTGTCTCTGGGAGAGTCCATTACCATAGAATAGGTAGTATAACAGTATGTTATTTTTATAATCCAAGATACTTACATATAAAATGGGTCGCATCATTATAAGACACCCTGTATTTTCAGCACCCTTCTAAAGAACGTCATTTCTGTCTCCTCCGTTAGCAGGTATTCTTTCGTTTTATATGCCATGTTCTTTCAAGACGTAGGCGATCATGGCTCTCTCATTCTCTAGCAGCTCCTTCCTCTTGCTTTCTCCTCCAGACTACGTTCCGTTATCCATTTTCTTAAGCCCGCCGGGTATGTTTCTCATTGTTTTCACTTGTCTCTCCTTCTCTCTATTCATTATCTATTGAAATGGTCCAAAATTCGCTGCCGTAAAGAAAGACAGATGTCACGTAACAGCTCAGTATTCTTTTCTTTGTTACCAAAGAAATTCTCCTGTTTCGAAATACTTTTCTAAGCTTTTGGAATCTCTCCTTGGCCATTTTACGTAAGCACTAACCGGGTGATAATAGGTTTTCAGTGAAACCATTTTGTTTTAATTTTTAAAAGTTCTTAATTTTTAAAAGTTCTTATCTACGTTGGCTTTGATAAGGACAAACAAATAAATAAAGTAATAACTGAACGAAGAATTTTGCGGGGTTCGTAAATTTCAGTATTTGGAATCGTAACGATAATGTTACATCTATTTATAAATTGTTATGGTCCGGTTCCTTGTACCACGGTGATAGTCCAAGGTAGAACCAATAAAGAAGAACTCGAACACAGGTATGGAATAACACAGATATAGGAAGCCATAGGGTAGCGCGACGTGCTCCTCCTCTTCGGACGGGTGTACGCGCATCATTTATCATCTCTCAGTTGCGTCTCTGTCTTTGGACAGAGTGCGCTCAGGGGTTTCTCTGTCTAAGGACGGAGGTGCAATTGAGAAACCAGAGGGAGGGATCGGTGCTTACACCGAGGCCAGTGCAGTGCGGTTGCGGGGGCTGAGGGGAATTTTTGTCACTGCCCGGGAGTACGCGCTCGAGTCCCAACATTAATCCGACCTTGTGTCACATCTCATTCTCGTGAGGGAATGAGTATATACCATAACACAGATATATTACAAGCAGGAATATATACAGAGAAGTAGAAGTGTTAGTATGAACAATCAGGTTTAGCAGAGAGAAAAATTTAGTCTCGGCCAGTATCACTATTCCAATGTCTTGCAGTAATTGTCTGAACGCGACTCTATTTCGGACTGCCTCTGACTCGACTCTTGACTCGACTTGAACTACTGACTGACTATATTTAGTCACCCCCCACGTGGGCATCATGTGACACAAGGTCGGTTTAACGTCGGATCTCCGAGCACGTGGGCTCGGCCCAAAAGGCAGAGAGTTCAACCGAACAGCCGGTCAGAAACTGTACGACTGACTGACGATATTCAGTCCCCTCCCCCCACTGGGGCGTAATGTGTCAGAAGGCCGTTTTTAATGTGGGATCTCCTAGCCCGTGGGCTCGGGCCAAAAATATGCCCATTGAAACCGTATAAACCTTCGGCGTAGCCTCCTTCGGGTACATCCCCGCCCGAAAGCAGAGAGTCCAAACGAACAGCCGGTCAGGAGGTGAACGACTGACTGACGATATTCAGTCACATCCCACTGGGGCGTCATGTGGCACAAGGCCTTTTTAACGTGGGATCTCCGAGACCGTGGGCCCTGCCAAAAATATGCCCATTGAACCCGAATAAACGAGTTCAGGGTCGCTTTACTTCCCCGAAAGAGAGTCCGCCCTTCGGCGTAGCCTCTCTCGGGTTCCTCCCCGCCCGAAGGCAGAGAGTTCAACCGATCAGCCGGTCGACTGACTCGACTGACGATATTCAGTCACCCCCCCGCCCCACGAGGGTGTCATGTGGCACAAGGCCTTTTTAACGTGGGCACTCCGAGCCCGTGGACTCGGTCAAAAATATGCCCATTGAACTCGTATAAACGGGTTCAGAGCCTGTCTACCTCCCCGAAGGAGACTCCGCCCTTCGGCGTAGCCTCCTTCGGGATCCTCCCGTCCGTAGGAAGAGAGTACAACCGAACAGTCGCTCAGAAAGTACTGAGTCGACTGACTCCTTGCCTACTCCGCAGTATTTATTAAGTATGGAATAGTCCATTATTTTATTATGGGTAAGATCCCATAGCAAAATACTTGTGTATAAAAAATCTGATACTTAAATCGATAAAACGCGTTGGTAAAAATTAATTTCCTTTTGTTCTTATTCACATAATCTTTTTACAGATACATATTTTATTTAAATATGAATTGTTACACACACACACACATACGTAGTTTCATAACTAGATTCCGTATGTCAAATTCCATAATTGCTGCAGAGGGACGGTCATGAAATCAATTTGTGGGTCACTTCCTGTCAAGTTGAGGTTCAACATAAACAAATTCACGCCATCGGAATTTTATTCTATTCTGATTTTTTTCACCTCCAACCAAATCTAGCAAAGCCAAACGGTGACAAGGTATGGGGGTGACATGTCCTAGGGGAATCATCTAGATCCCTTTATGGGTGGTCTCCTCTTCTATATCGTAACAGTAGAATATATTCAACTATATAGAGATTATGATGTTTGTGAGAAAAATATTTGGGTGGGAGTTGATGTATGGGGCTATATATTAATTCCATCAGTGCTGTTCATTTTGTTGTTGAATCCGTCCGGACAATGTGTTTTGAGGCGCAAAATCCATTTGTCTTCATGTTCTTCTAGTATTTATCTAATTTTTTCTTTTCTGTCTATTTCTATTCTTTCAATAATTTTGAATTTTGCATGTCTGTTAAAATCGTGTTTTTTCGAGGCGGAAATGTTGTCCTACAGGCTATAATCTTTTGTGGGGAGTCGACCTAATCCCATTCCGATAATTATGAATTCTCTAGTGAAAGGGCCATTCAGATTTTCCCACATATTGTTGCTGGCATAGTGTGCATTCTAATCAGTAAATTATGTTATGACTTCTCCGTTTGGGAGTTGTGGTAAAGTGTTAAACTTTGACAGTAGTGTCAGTGAATGAGCGAGTGAACGAATTAATGTTATATATATATATATATATATATATATATATATATATATATAATTATTTTCTTGTGGGTATAAAATAAAAACCGGAAGAAGAGCTTTATCATTCATGATTAAAAGGAAAAAAAATTAGACCAGCCGACCGGTTTCGCCCTCACTCAACAGAGCTGAAATCGAGAGAAGAATATATATTGGAATACAAAATATAAAAACATGAGAAGCATGTGATAAAATAAAGGTGGAACGATCAGATGGAAATCATGTCAAGCCCTAACAGGTATTCCCTCTGTTTAGAGAGGGAGGGCCGCCTGGACCTGACATAAATCGTTTCCAAAACCTTTAAGTGTAACGCAGAATAAGCATGACTAAAGATGGAAAATGAAGCAATGCTGAAATTTGTGGCACAACTTGGATTGTTTATAAGGGGCTCAGCAATATCGGCGCCGTATATATTT
This sequence comes from Acanthosepion lycidas, assembly GCA_963932145.1. NCBI lineage: Eukaryota > Metazoa > Mollusca > Cephalopoda > Sepiida > Sepiidae > Acanthosepion > Acanthosepion lycidas. The sequence goes on from OZ010598.1 coordinate 76,541,381, forward strand.
CTGATCTTGTCACCAGATTGGAACGTACCATTCCTAATTCTTCCGGGTACGTGCTGGTTAATCCGTGCGTCATATATATATATATATCCATATATATATATATATATATATATATATATATATATATATATATATATATATATATATATATACCTTCAAATATTACTCCATCTTAATTCGAAACCTAAAATTTAAGTAAGAAAGATTAACCATCTAAAAATAATTACAAATTACATTCATAAATTAGATTCAAACTGACTAAAGATGTTACCGTAACTGTCTTTTACAATATTAAAATAGTACTATTGGTTGGGTAAACAAACTGTTATAGTTCAATTTTTTTTAATATGTTCTCTATGAATGTGTTAATAAATACAGTATTTAACTTATATTAAATCCCTAAATTATTTGTAAAAATGTTAAATATTTAAATTGCTAGCAAGCACCAAATTAATTTCTTCGCGTTTTTTTTGACATCTAAATTACTATCAAACATTAAAATCTATTTTTTACATAAATTGCTAAAACTTACCAACCATCTCCTCAATATTAAGCCCCATTTACATCCTCTTTCTCCTTACTTCCCTCTCCCTCTTCTTCCTTTTTTCCTTTTTCTTTTCTCTCTTCTCCCATTTCAATATATCACTTCCGTTAAGCTAACCGTTTAAATAGGTCATGGTCTGATCACTCCTCCTCCCCCAATACTAAGTATAATTGAGGGAGATATTAATTTAAACCCTCCCTAAACTCTACCATGTCTCTCTAACCACTCCCTATTACACTCTCTGTTAAATTACAAAAATTTACACTACCCATCAATTTTCATTTCATTTTTCGTTTCATTTTTGAAAGTGCTATCTGATGATCTGGAGTCCTTTAAAATAAATTATTATAATGGAACCTTAAAGTGGTCAGTTTTTCTTTAATATATATATATATATATATATATATATATATATATATATATATATATATATATATATATGAGTGTGTGTGTGTGTGTGTTTGTGTGCACGCGCCAGAGTAATGTCAGTCATATGACGGAGTGTTAGTTAATATTGAGTATACACGATACGATCAGAATTAACGGATTAAATTTTTTCTATAATACCTATTTAGTTTAATTTTCTCACTTAATCCCACTATTGTTATTATCCTAGTGGGATAATTCTACACTAATCACATCGGAAATGGGTGTGAGGGAAATATGTTAATCCCCAAGCTGCATTTGTTAACTCCGTCCCCATATTTTTTTCGCTTTTTTCCTCCCAGTGGAAAAAAAAGCTTGTATCGATGTCTGGCACGCTCGATCTATCGAGCATGATGTTTCGACAGAAAGAGAAATTCTTTTGCGCTCCTCGACATTTGACTGACTCTCGGGTATTTTAAGCTTACGGTCATTTTACATTGAAACACCGGTTGATCGACGATCGGCGAAGTTAAGCAACGTCGAGCATAGTAAGTGCTAAGTTGGGTGACTGCTTGGTAATACCAGGTACTATAAGCTTCGATGAGCAGTGGTGTAGTGGATAATGTCTCGAAATGGTTAATCGGAGAGCCGAGTTCTAATTCTCGTCAGGTTTGTTATGTTCACCTTACGCAAAAATACCTTTGGGAAAGGTGTGAATGCGTCTCTTCTCTCCCCAGCTATGGGCTAATTAGTAAGCCATGTATCGCTAAAACATTATTTCGAAAAAGAAAAAAAAAACAATGCTTACAATCTGAAGAAATTTTCTGGCTTTAAATAGCCTGAAAAATATTTATATTCGGTAGAAAACGAACCAATTAATCAACTGGAAAGATAGTAAAAATAAATTCTGTTCTATGAGAATGTAGTAAATTTAAGCAGGTTTTCATCAGTTATACGTAAGGAAATCTAAAAAAAAAAATAGCCTGAATCATTTTGTGCATTACGAAAGAATTGATATTAGCTCCCGCCACTAAAAAAATATACGCGCATATAATATACAGTATACAGGGTGCGATGGGTAAATTGTCGTAATTATATATTTTAAATTTCGCGCATTAGTTTTGTTTATGTTGGATTTTGTCTAGTGCATCGTATAGGAAGATACGTTGGTCACTGTCTGTGAGAAAAAAAGCACCATGACGCAATTCATTCCACCAGAAACGGCATGCTGTGCTGATGGACATTCGCACCGAAACCTCCAATACAGAGTGTTTGGGTGCCAATCTGACTGTGCTAAAGATTAGAAAAAGAACTGGATCAGTCTAATGTTGATTACGAAGGTATTAGGTTGGTGCAAAAATAATGACGTAATGATGTCGTTTTGTGACGTATTTTTGAACGTCAAAAAACGACATCATTACGTCATTATTTTTGCACCAACCTAATATGTCAGCTCAGAAAACTCACTCTGATCATTCTGATAAGAAAAGAACAGCTGAATTTATTGGTAAGGGCCTAAGACTCAACACGGAGGCCAACATGATGTGCCTTGAGGAGGTAGTGCTGAACTGGGTCAAGAGGGTGGCTGCTGGAATTCTGGATTCTGCACCATGGTACACAAGTCATGGCTCTCAGTCAATTTCTTCAACCACATCAACCCTTACATCTGGCCACTTAATTTCCTAGATTGCAACCCTCTTGATTATTATTTGTAGGGCGCAGTTGAGCGAGAGACTAACAAAACTCGTTGTAACCCTAAAAACGAAATGAAGGCAAAAATTATGGCAGCATCTATGAGCTGAAACAAGGAAAGCGTCCAGAAGAGATGGAACACATTCCGAAGTCACCTGGAGGCCGTGGTAGAGATCAATGGCGATTTTATTGAATAAAATTAGTTTTTTTTTTCAAGATATTTTGGTGTAATTTTGGTAAATATATTTGTTAAAATGAAATGTCAGTGTTATTTTCATTTTTGCGTCATTTAGACGACGATTTATCCATCGCACGCTGTATATCTGTTCAAATGACAACAATTTACCCATCGTACCCTATGCATGTGTTCTTTTTGTCTGCTTTTGCATAAGTTGAAAAGCGGTAATTCTCCTTAAGCAGTAGCATGTAAGAATCGTCTGCTGAGCGTAATAGGAGTCTCCTTTGATTGTAAAAGAAAGAGTTCTGTTCCAGTAGGGCATCTCGATTGTATATCCCAGGAGTCGAATGATTTTAAAATTAATGTGCTGTCAGCAATAATCCGAAGCTGATAGCATTGCCCAAACGCTGGTAGTTGACTATTTCAACCGCTACCATATAAGGAAATATTTGTCACTCACTAACTGAACAGATAAGTGAGACTGGCGACCGAATTCTATAAAATATTTATCTCAAAATAGATTTCTTAAGTCTAACAGCTCTGGTATAGCTCTTTCCAATAGTGTTGATCGCCTTCCTTTTATTTAAATCCGTGTTGAATGTCAAGAACTTCACCATGTCATTCTTTTCCCTTTGTGTTACACCTGCATTCATATCAACTGTTTCTACTGTTGAAAGTTCTCAATTGATGTAGCTTCTGTCATCTCTGGTACAGTTCTTTGTTAGTGATTCTGTAGTGCATAAATATCCCAAGAATGGTTTTCACCAAGACACAAATGTTTCATTCGCTCGGAGCTATTTTTAAGCATTGATCTGAGAAAGCGGTTATATACAGCTGGCAGTTTAGAAATTTCTGAAATAATTTGATACCATGTATGACATCTATATGAAAGTCTCGATCTAACGAAGCTATTTAAGAATACGGCCTTCTTATTTAAAGTTTTGGTTTTGTAGCAACCTCCGGTATTGAGCGAAACTACCCCTAGTAGCGCAGATATGTTGTATACCATTATCTTATTTTCGAAATTTTCAGGTTGATGCTTTGCCTTTGTATCAGTTTGTGGAGTTGGAGGATGATACGTCTGGCGCAGCTTATTCTATAGTCAATGACTTTGATTACTATATTATAACTGTTACATGTTATCCATGCACCGAATTTCAGTATTTACCATTTCCACATCCTGAGATTTTATAATGGATTCAGGGTAGGTACAATCACTGCTTTCATTCCAACTCCAGAACATAGTTTCTGTTTTAGAAAAGTTTATCTTGAGTCCTATTTCTTGGAACGCTTGGTAGAGAATGTTCAAGATCATTCATACCCCAACTATTAATAACAAGATTCTAGATACCTGTTATGGGACTTTACCCATAATAACATAATGGACTATTCCATACGTAATAAATACTGCGCCTCAAGAGGAAGCAGGAAGTTCCGACTGAAGTCTAGAGTTCCGTCTGAAGTCTGGAGTCCAGTCTGAAGTCTGGAGTGAAGTCAGTGAGTCAGTCAGTCAGAGCGAGTCCGTCAGTCGAGTCAGAGGAAAGTCCGAAACAGAGTCGCGTTCAGACAATTACTATTAAACCTGATTGTTCGTACTAACACTTTCTACTTCTCTGTATATATTCCTGTCTGGAGTGAGTCCGTCAGGAGCCTCTCAGTCAGTCGAGCCAGAGGCAGTCCGAAACAGAGTCGCGTTCAGACAATCACTACTAAACCTGATTGTTCGTACTAACACTTTCTACTTCTCTGTATATATTCCTGTTTGTAATATATCTGTGTTATTCCATATCCGTATTCGAGTTCTTCTTTATTGGTTCTACCTTGGACTATCACCGTGGTACAAGAAACCGGACCATAATAGTACCAAAAGGCAATAAATATCTGTAGAGTTATAAACGTATAAACTATAGTAATTTAAGTACTTGTAGCGATTTACTAAGCGTAGCTTAGATGTGACACAAGGTCGAAAAACTTAAGGACTTATATGTTGATTATAATACTTTTACCGCGAATTTTTTCAATTTAAACCAAATTAAATTTAACAAGATCTACCATTTAATTTATAAGTTATGCATTAATGAAAGAAAGAAAAACAAACATTCTTTACTAATACTTCGTTAGTACTGCGGGTCGTTGTCCTCGGTTAAGTAAACTTGGTTTTTCAAACACCCAATTAAAAATATTATGGGTAGATAATTTAGTTTTTAATCGATCGATGTAACGATTGAATTTTTCATCGATCTATCTAGAGGTTCTTGATAAAATTCAAAGGTGAATCATCAATATTATTGTTTCTGATCTGGCGTTTCGCCTTCAGTCACTTTCGCACAACCATAAGATTGTCTCCCTTTGTCTTTACTATAAATACTTTCGTAGTAATTTTTCGGATCAGGTCTTCGCTATGGTGCCTAGAGTCTTTGAATTTAAGCGTAGTACGAATCTAGTTACGAAGTCTCACCAATTTAGAATTGAGTTGGCTAGATGTCACCGTAGGTTCTATGCTAACAGTTTCTTCTCTCGCTTGTGGAACTCATTTCCGGCTTCATTCTTTCTGGGGAACATTGATCTTCAAAAATTAAATGCCACGGCAATCGCTATTTTTGGTTCTTCTGGTAACTCTTCTTTTGTTCTCGGTCCTAAGCAATGTTACTTTTTTAAATTCTTCCACACCAGTAACTTCTTATGTCTCAGGGGCTTTGCAGCCTTGCACAGGGTGAACTTGACTAAAAAAACAAAAAAAAAAAAAAAACAACAAAGAAAACAAACAAACTATCGCTTATCAAGAATGAACTAGAATCAGCAGGAACGGATATAATTATATTAAAAGTAAATGAAGAGAAAAACAATTGCATTAATTTATTAGGAGAGAGGAAAGAGAAAAACAAAGATGGGGTGTAAAATAACGTATTATCGTTCTTTGGTCATCCGAACTCGATCGAATATATTTTTATGCATAACCGATTAAAAACATGTTAAAACATAAATAAATCGTATTAAAACGGATATATTTTTAAATTCCAAACACTTTGCATCCCAGCAACTGTTCCAACTATTTCAAGATCATCCTCCCGTTTTCCACTGACATGAAGTGGAAAGACCATACCGAATCAATTGCTACTTCTACTGCAAAGGAAGTGAATTCCCTGTATCGTGCTAGAAACTTTTTCTCGTTAGAATCCATCTTTCGTTTATAGATCTTCCACTGAAAACAGTTGCCATATTTGGACTGGTGCTCCTGCTGTATATCAGGAGATTCTTGAAAGAAAGATCTGTAATGTATTCGATCGTGACTAGGCATCTCGACTTCAGTCACTTTCTAACCGATGTGAAGTCACTTCCCTCGGTCTTTTCTACAAATATTTTAATAACAGCTGCACTGACGACGGTTTTTTTCCCCTGGGGTACCGACTAGATGAATTTAAATGTACTACTTGATTGGCAACTAGGTCTCGCCGTTTTACCGTTGAACTATCAAGATGCAACCGCCACTTCGACTCTAACAGCTTCTTTTCTCGCACTTTTCAAATGTGGGAATTCGTTCCGATTTCTTGCTTCTCTGATAATTACAATCTTCAAAAATGTAAATGCAACGTCTTCTTTCTACTTGAATGTCGTTCATTTTTTGTCCTTTCCTCAATACTCGCTATTCTTAGGATTCTCTTTCACTTTTAATTTCACTTTCACTTTTACTTTCACTTTTATACAGCGTAAACCCCAGTGTTAAAGTGGCATTATCGTTTTGCTTTGAATAAAACGCTTAAAAGAAAAAATAATACTCGATAGACGGAATAATTTTATATGAAGAATTTCATTAAATAAATGGACCGAGATCTACCTAGGTTAGAGAGTTACAGACAAAAATGTAGAGCCTAAATAGGTGTGTTCCCAGATAAAAGAGAAGGTTCTTGCAATACTGCAGATATGTTAAGTTGTTGAGGCTTTACTTTAACATACCCTCAATAATACTCCGCACCCCAAACTGATTGCTCACCCCCAACGTTTTTATTAGGTTATCGTAATTACCCGCGCGGGAAAATTTTCTTCACGTAACAATATGTACAGAAAACTTATGACCGCATTACGTTGCATTCAAGTTGGCCAGTTACAACCTTGGACTATTTTTATTCTCGTAACCATACGTACAGAAGGCTTATGACCACATCACGTTGAATCTGCGCTGGTTAATTAATACCAGATTATTTTATTCGCGTAAAAATACGTACTGAAGACATCTGAACGCATCACTTTGCATCCAAACTGGCCAGTTACAACATTGGGCTATTTTTATTCTCGTAACAATACGCACAGAAGGCTTATGACGACATCGCGATGAATCCGCGGTGGCAAATAAATAACATTTGTTTATTTTTCTTCACATAACAATACGTACAGAAGGCTTACGTTGAATCCGCACCGATCAAAAATAATAATAGATTATTTTTCTTCGCGCAAGAATACGGAGAGAAGGCTTATGACCATAGCAGGTTCAATCCGCGTAGGTCAATTATAATATTGGATTTTTTTTGTTCGCGTAACAAGGCGTAGAGTAGGCTTATGACCATAGTTCAATCCGCGTTGCTCAATTATAATATTGGATTATTTTTCTACGCGTAACAAGGCGTAGAGAAGGCTTATGACCATAGTTCAATCCGCGTTGCTCAATTATAATATTGGATTATTTTTCTTCACGTAACAATACATACAGAAGACATACGGCCACATCAAGTTGCATCCACGCTGGTCAATGATAACATTGGAATATGTTTGTTAACGAAACAATGCTTAAAGAAGGCTTCCACCATATCTCTGTTCCCCTTACGACCACCGAAGGTAAGCAATTTTGAACCTGATCAGTATCTAAATCGGTGACCACTTGCGAATAAGAGATGCTGTAAGCGTGGATGTTCGTGTGATGTAATGAATAATGAGCGGCATTTTAAATTGGGAGTTCCAATTCCTGTTGGGTTCATTATATTCATTTACGATAGTTTCGTTCGTCATATTCCCTTTCGCTTAAATACCCTTGGGAATGTTAGGAAACCTTCGCTTATCCCCCCAGCTATTAGTTAATTAATAAGACCTGTATCGCTGAAGCTAGAAAATTCCTTACATAGTAAAAGTATTTTCTGGCTTTAAAAGCTGCGAAAGGGTTGATAAACCGTAAAAAGAAAATCAAACAAATCAGCCCAAAATGTACAGAGGGTATAATTCGTTTTCACATTTATCTAATTCAGAATCAATAATTTAGATGATGACTGCACTTTCTAATAACTTCCTGTGAGCTTGAGTACCTCGAGGCAGTCTCGCTAGAACAATTACGACTGAGTAGTGAGTTCGATCCTCACTGGGCGCCTCTTACTTTCGGCCTTGTGCCACATCTAAGCTGCGCTTGGAAAATCGCTAGGCGCCTCAGCATGGTGTAATGGTTAGCAAGCTTTTCTCGTTACAACTGAATAGTGAGTTCGATCCTCACTTGGTGTCACATAATTTCGGCCATCTGCCACCTCTAAGCCACGCTTAGAAAATCAATTCATTTTGGGAACAGTCGAATAGATTGTTCTACCGAGGCTGTGGCTTTTTGCAGCTGCTGCCTTTGGGCAGAGAGAAACCCGGACGAGGCTTTGCCGAAGGGCAAAGTTTCGTCCAGAGAGGTAGACAGACACTGAACCCGTTTATACCGGTTCTAAGAGATTATTTTTGGCCGAGCCTACGGGCTCGGAGAACCCACGGCAAACTCGGCCTTATGCCACATACATCCCTCGTGGGGGGCTGTTAAATATTAACTTCCTGTGAGCTATTCTCTCTTTTCTGTTGGTTTAACATTACAAGACAACGTCGTAGGTAGGTAGCAACGAGTTTTTTTTAAAACTGCATTTTCTATCTATCTTTGCGCAATGGAAGATAGATTAGTGAGAAATATAGATTACTAAAATAGTGAGGATAGATGATAACTGACACTTGACTTACACCCTTGTGCAAATTAATTGAAACAAAACGAGAAATTCCGTTATTATTTACTTTTTTCCCCAGTTTCCTATAAAACCTGACCCAGTGCACATGTTAGCATATCGTATGCCCATTCCACGAAGACATTCCTTGCAGATTGACCACAGAATCTCGATTGAATTTAAATCAGGCAAATTTCCGAGCCAATCGATAGTACTTTGATTTGTTCACTGGTAAGGCTTGCCAGTGTGTTCGTGCAGCGTAACAATATTCGTAAGCTTCCCTGGAGTAACGTCCATCGCAAACAATGGCCGTAGGACAACTAATCGACAGTCGAGACAATATGTGTCTGAGCGTGATGAAAATCTTATGCAATCACAGATGACGCAATATATTTCAAAGCCAAACAGATATCATCATACATCCCGAAAATAGATTCATATTATTGCACACGACTGCAAATGATTTAATCTGAGGGAAAAACAGAAATCGATTACATCCTGTCACTACAGTCGGTCTAAAACTAAACGTATGGTGAAAGAAAGGAAACTAAAGGGGTTGTTTCAATTAATTTGCACAAGGGTTTATGATAGATAACGTCTGACCCTCGTCTTGAAGAGGCTAAGATTGTAGGGATCGAGGAAGCATTCTCTCAGGAGTCTCTTCCTCAAAGTAAGAGTTCTTGTGAAGATACAGTCTGAGTGGAACTTACCTATGGAATACGAAGTCAATCATGATAGTACGAAATCTGCGTATCTAGCATGGTGGGCCTTATCTGTAAGGGCCTGAATTGATAACACTAAGAAATCTAACTTCACTGGATATTTGCCAAGGAAATAAGTATAGAGTATTGTGTAATGTTTCGTCTGTGGCAACAGGGTCGTAAGGTTAGAAAAGATTAATCGCCTAGAAGGCCGCGTTAACGCATTTGAACCCCGTCAAGCATAGGAAGTGAGGATTCGGTGCCAGCCCCGATAAAGCAACAGTGTTGAATTAAGCAAAACATTTAATGCTCCTTGCCCGACATAGTTGCAAGCTAACTCTGTCGGTGTTGAACAAACAAAAAGTTGCTCCACTAGCAAGCCAAGATTGATTGATTTTTTACGGCTTATCAACCTTTTGCAAGTTATTTAAAGCCAGGAAATATTTTCAGTTTGTAAGAATTATTTTCTGATAATAATAATTTACTGATACAAGTTCTGGTAATTAACCCATATCTAGGGGGAGAAGATGTGAATTCATGGCTTTCGCAAGAGCCCTTGCCCCTGAGTAAATATAACAAACCCAACTGAAATTAGAACTTAGCTCATCGATTTCCAATACTGAATTGTTACCAATTACAACAGTCGCACATCTAAGCTTACAGCAACTGATATATACAAGTGGTCACCCATCTAGGGTTCGATATTGCTTAACTTCGGTGATCATGCGAGAACCGTTGTTTCAATGTGCTATGGCCGTAAGTCCAGCTACCCTAGAAGGCGGGTGTAATCGGAAACGAGAATTCACCCATGAATTATTGCGATGTAAACGTGAATCGCTTCTGTTTTATTTTGAATCAGAGCCCTTGATTCTTCCTTCCTGCAGTTGAAAGTTAAGGTATCTTGAACGCCCCTGTTGTTATTTGGCGGATATATTCACACAACTTAGCCAGCCCTTGAGGTCAGAAACCGGAAATTAATGGTGGATATTATGAATGAATTAAGCATAGATGAAAAAAGCTAATAAGAGTTAAGACAAGGTCAGCGCTACAGACGCGAAATTCGTTGATTTATGACATACGAATAGAACAAGTGATCAGTCAACTGATGAACGCAGCAAAGGTCAAAGTATGAGTGTCAATGAAAACTTTGCGTTCCTGAAAAATGGTCTGGTAGGTCGCTTTTTATCTCTTTTAAGTTCATGGACTAGCGAGATTTTAGATATTGATCCATACTAACAAAGTCAGACGATGTCTTTGAATAAGCTTCCGTTATTAAAACATTCAGGAACACACACCATTACGAATAATAATAATAGCATTTATATATATATATATATATGTGTGTGTGTGTGTGTGTGTGTGTGTGTGTGTGTGTGTGTGAAAAGAGTGTGTATAAAAATAAAAATAAATATATATATATATATATATATATAATTATTTATATATGATATGCCCGGTACTTATTAGAAAGCGCTCAATATCAGAGATAGAGCTAACACATTTGTCTGAGGATCGCAAAAGCGTGAAACCCAGGGTCACAAACTCACATCAATCCAACCAGATATATATATATATATATATATATATATATATATATATATATATATATATTGGGTTGAGCATGAAACTGACTGTCGCCTCTAAGTGTTCAATGTTCACTTCTATATTTACGCACGCTCTATCTCTGATATTGAGCACTTTATCTCCTAAATATAGCACATCTTAAGACTATATTTCTTCATATATATATATATATATATATATATATATATATATATATATATATGCGCGCATGGATTCTCACGTCCTGAGCCAAAGCATGAGTATACCATCGGTACATTACCGATGACTCCTTTTGCGTGGGAGTAGAAGACACATCCTGTGTTGTAGAATGACCTGCACCTGAAATTTATTTGAGAAGGGTTACCCAGTCCCACTCTCTTGTCCAATGTTCGCCATATGTTTCTGGTGCAAAGGCTGCCGCGAGATAAGCGACGTGCAAGGAGGATTAACACCTGATAAATGCTCTCATGCTTCGATGTGTATCATCAGGCGTTACTAAACTACATGAGACATTAGTGCATTTGTATAGTGCTTCTATACATGATTGAATGTAATATCCTGTAATAAAGATTATTGCTCTATTACTCATTGTAGTGAGCCCTATTTTAAATTAATATTATGAACATTTGAATATATATTTGATTTCTTCTCATATATATATATATATATATATATATATATATTGTAACCCGGATATAAGAAACCCGGATATAAGAGAGATTTTCTCTCGTCCCAAATTAAAGCCATACTAACCTAAACAAAATAGACCAAACCCAGATATAAAAGAAACCCGGATATAAGATACTTCCTCTCCGGTCCCAATAACTCTCTTATATCCGGGTTACACTGTATATATATATATATATATATATATATATATATATATATATATATAATAAAATGTTTTAAACAATAATATTCCATGGTCATAATTTATTCCATTGGAATCGTAACTACGATCCAATTCATCAGACCTACAAATTCAAAAAGAAAACAGAAAAAAAAAACTCCGAAAATAAAAATAGAATTTAGAGAGAGTGTATTGATAATATTAGTGGTAAATATACACATACATATGCAAAATATATAAATATATATACACAGATGCATGCACATACATATATATTATTATATCCTTACTCTGTCCTGGACATTGAGTTCTAACTGGATTCTATCCTCTTGGAATTTTTTATTCAAAAAATATATATGTATATGTATGCATGTATATGTATATATATTTATATATTTTGCATATGTATGTGTATATTTAACACTAATAATATATATATATATATATATATATATATATATATATATATATATATATTTAGGTTGCGATCCTTCGTTTATTCATGTTTCATGAGAAACATACTAGTAGAAAACAAATATATTAACTGCATCCACCTGCAAAAAAAAAAAGACTAAAAATAATGGAAGCTTTAATAATAAAAAAAGAAAAAGCCAACTCTTAATATTAATTACGAACAAAGCCACAATGTGCTAACCGTATTCGGAAATTAAAAACCTTCCTACAACACACTAAGACATACACAGAACGCACACGCTCAATTAAGCTGAAAAATCGAATCATCCTTGATAATGGCTAAAGGTATAGCCGAACGCGTTCGGAACTATAAAACATTTGGACAGTTCTTACACACATTTTGTCCAGAAAAGAAAGCTCTTGTTAGAACACAAGAAAAATTAAATAAAAAGCTTAATCGTAGTACCTTGTCTGTCGTTTTTAATGAACCATATATATACATCCATCCATCCATATATATATATATATATATATATATATATATATATATATATATATATATATATATATATATATATAATCATTTTACCTCAAGTAAGGCCACTAATAGGCAGGGGATCACAGAGAGTAAAAGTGAAAGAGAAGAGTGTGAATTGGGGGTGACTGGTGAAAGGAGAAAAGATGAACGGTATTCAAGAAAACAAGACAGCGATTGATTTACGAAATTTTCGGAAAACTTTCTTTTTTTTATTTTAGATGTTTTTCACCCTCCTCTGATACTTACTCATTTTTTGGGTTGTTGCTGGATGATTAATTTCATTTTATTTTTTTCATGTAAATTTTATTTAATTTTCAGGTTTATTTTCATTTTTCGACACCGGCCTATAAACTAATTTGTTTTTCTTTCTGTTTGATCTTTTGGTTTTAATTTTGTACGCGTTACATCGTTTTTTATGTGTCCAAATTTTAATTTTTTACACTACAGCCGAGATGATTTTTTCTAGTGTATAGTTTCTTTTTCATTGGCTTATTGTTTAATCTGTTTTTTATTTTATTTTTGTGTTACGTCGGCTATTTCTGTTGACTTGATATTTTCTTTTCTAGTTACGTTGGCCATTTTATTTAGTTAGCAAGACTTATTTTTTATACGTCTCTCGTTTTTTGGTAGTATTTTGTTTTCAAAAGCTGTTTTATTTTGCTATTCTAATTTTTAAAAAAATACGCTGCTTTATTTAATTTTACGTTCTTTTATTGTGCCATTTAAGTGAATTCATTCTTTTTAATGTACACGTTTAGCGTTTTTCGTCTATCTTTTCGTTCTCGGTTCTACAGTGTTAAATTTATTATTTTTCTTCTTTAGGATTTTTTAATTTGCGTATATATCTAACTTGACTTAAGTTTTCACGTCAAAACGTCTTTTTAAACTAGCTTAAGTTGGTCTTTTGTCTGTATTTTTTCTTTTTTCTGCATTTTTTCTTTTGTATTGTTTTTCATTTTTGTGTATTTAAGATTATTATTTTTATATTTTTGAAAAGAAAATTCCGTTTTCCTTAAAAAAAGGGGAACTTTGAAAAAAATAAGAATAAAAAATGGCGGACAAATGTCGGTGATTAAAAAAGATCTGTTTGGGTTAAAGAAGAAAGTACTGATAAAAAAAACTAAAATTCAAACAACAGTATCTGCTTAGAGGGTAACAATTACCAGCAATAATGAAAACACGATTGAAAAGTAAAAAAATATGGAAGCCATAAATGGCTAAATCCAAGAATGCGAAAATGATTTGCCATCTGAGAACACCACCACCTAAAACAGAAAAAAAAACAAAGACAACAATTTAACGGCCGGGGATTCCCCCACATGCTGGAAGTCCCCACGGAAATGTACCATCAGCATGATAGAGTTCCTTGTGAGAGTAAAGATCTACGCACATCTTATCAAAGAAGATGGGTTTTGTGGTCGACAAGCGTTCGCGAAAAATTTGTCGCGTCACAAAAGACACCATTATTAAATTTTCGACCATCCTGGGGGTCAAACCTCAAAGAATTATCAAAGAAAGGGATACATTAATTGGGACGTACGCTTGCACACGCCTGCGGATTGTTTGGATGCTTTCAGTGATTTAATTACAAAAGACCTTATTCAGTTCTTCTTAGAACTGAATATGAGGGCAGGAATAGGGCCAGTATTTGAGGTCCCTCCTCAGATCTTGGGGAGAAATTGGCCGCCTATCTGGCTCAATTTGGTTAGATACTCAGTGCTACTTCCAATGACTTGAACGAGGGATGAAGCTTATGCATGATTGTAAAACCTTTAGCCCCTCCCCTGTTGTGACCGGCCGTAAAACAACATGATTCAAGTGCGGAGAGACTGGTCGCCTTTTCTCTTCCAGACCAGAGAAGATGCAACTTTTCTGACATCTGCCGACTTAAATCCCCCTTTGGCCGAGGCCTGTAATTGGCATAATAGCAACAAGGACCAGTGCAGTAAAAGCCATGGTTGTGTCCTTTTCACTGTCCCAATTCGCCGAAAAGCCTTTATCCGCCCTTGTGCGGAGAAGCAAAATAGGAATGTCAGGTCGTTGGTAAGAACAAAGGGAAGACCCATGCAGCGGGATTTCTGTCCCCAGAAGTCCCTATGGGTTAAGGCACAGCAGCCCCACTTTCTCAACCAGTTCTAAGAGCGATGCCTCGGACAGCTCGCTAGAAAATCAGAAAGTAGTGACTAAAAATTCAAACTTTAAAGGAGCCCAAAAGGATAAAAAGAAAAAAATATCTATCCGTACAGCTGATCATTTCTCCTCGGTATTGTCTTCCCCATCAGCAAAATCTCAGCCCATGATTCCTCCTCCAAAATCATTAAATCCCATCCCTTAAAAAATGACCACCCTCGAAAGATCACCCATTCCTAAATCACATCCAAATAGCTAGATATACAATAATTCCCATTAACCTCCCTGCACAGACTCCCATTCATTCACCCCAAGAAAAGAATTGAACATTAAAAAAGGCAATGAAACACATCATCAGATTCTGCAGAACCCGTATCAGAAAATAAAATAAAATCCAAGCCTATATTTAACACCGGGGAAGACGTGTATCGATTGTCCTAAGAACATTCGGATAGAGTTTTTAACACAGTCACGCAAAAAAAAAAAAAAAAAAAAAGAGTTGAAATGTCTGAAAAATTAAGCAGTTTAACTGTGAGTATGTATACACCCCCACAAAAAAAAAATTCTATGGCCAAGAGAATCCTGACAGTGGTTAGATCGAGCTAGGGTGCCAAAGAAATACAGGTGATGATTGAAGAAGCCCCTGTCACGTCACCTTCGACAATTATCCACCTTTAGCTTTCATCGACGAAAATAATGTCAAACGATTACATCAATATTGTTCTGGGAAGTTTCTGTTTTTCGTTCACCACTCCCTGTATAGAGTTTCAAAGGTCACGTTTCCCTGTGACATTTGCGGCATGTCACTTGATGGCAGCATCAAAATAAAGATAGGTCAAGACTCTCTGTGACAGGCCGTTTTTGTGTCCTCACCCCGGTCACCTTCAGTGCAGGTTCCCAATCCTAACAGGACTGATCATGTCTCACTAGATGGCTAGTGTTAATGCCCAGAGACTGAGGTATGAGTGTTATATGGTAAGGCTCGTTGGTGATCTTCAGTGTCTCGGAGTGAATCTAGTGTTAAGGACACACAGTTTTTAACACGCGACAGTGAATACATTCTTTATAAAAGGGTTATCCTCTATTCAGCATGTTTTGATGGACGTACGAGAAGTGTGCCCTGGCTGCTGAGCAAGTCTCTTAATGCGGTTTCTTTGAAGATTCGGCGGACAGATTTGCGTGCTCGATGTTACCATAAAGGTTAAGTCTCTTCGTCTCATTGGGGTTTATGAGACCAAATGACCATTCTGAGCGGGCTGATTTGTTTCGGTGGATCGAGCCGTTTTTGACGACCACTTGTCGGCCAGTTTTAGCGGGTGATTAGAACACCGACATAGATCGTATAGGGGAAAGATTAGGTACTAACAACCCGGTTGTTAAGCTATTTCGGGTCTTTATCTACGAGTTTGATCTTGTTGATAAGTATTGTAATGAGCGTACCCAGCAGCTTGGACTAATAGGGGCAACTTGGTTTCAGTGGTTTGTTGTAGTTATCTCGGTCGAGTAATAGTTAGGAGTGACAATGTAGGGCTCTTGGTCACCTTCTTCCTCAGCTGACAAATTTTACACATGGAAACTAGTAAGGACCACATAAAGGTATTATGGTGGCTCTAATAAGAATGGTAAATAAGAATGAGATGTTTTGGTTTAAGGAATACTGTTATGGTAATTTACCCACGCACGTATGGATTCTCCCAGCTAAAAATATGAGCAGGTACTGCCTTTTGGAGAGCGAAGTTTCCAGCAGTCATCTCTGACAGTCGGACTGAAAATTCTTGCGGTAACACTATCTTTTAGTATATGTTTGTATTATTGTTTCTGTAATATATTTGTTTAACTCAATTTCTCTCTTTGTTTCTTTATTTCTGGCCTTAACAAATACTTGCTTGGGGTGAAATGATTTAAAAAAAAACAAATGTAGTTTTGGTCAGTCTTTGTAGATTTTAATATAGATCTGGTTTGAGGAGTTTACAAATTGGTGTTGGGATATCATCACAAACTTGTTGTTCACTTTATTAAAGTTTACGGTGGTTTATTATTCTAATTTCTCTGACCTTGGATAGCGGGTCATCTTTTATTTAGTATTGCTTGAACCATTTCTACTGAGCCCAAGTACAAACTGCCCGGCCCAGATTGAATTCATTATTATTATATCATCAAATTCAAGAACAAAACCCACTAGGATATTGATCAGAAGAACAATACTGAGTGAACAATTTGGAGTCTTAAACTTAACCTGCCAATTGATGAGAGTTGTTACTATTTATCTCAATTTGTTTCATCAGCATTCTCTTTTTTAATACAGCTACTGGTGTTGAAGCTTTTCTCTCAGTTCTTTCTTTATGGAATTATTATAACTGTTATCGGCTCCCATATTGTATTTATTTCTATGCTAGGCCTAATGAGGGGATCCTAAGCAAAAAACTTTTCATTGTAATTCAACTATCAAATTTAGAGATAATGCACGCGCTTTTCCTATTCTTTTCTTACATGATGAATTTTATGCTTTATCCAATCCCCGAGTAAGCGATCATGGCTCCTCACGGATATCACTTTGATATCTTTGAATCGATATTTTCGGCAAGATAATAAAGTGTTTTTCTTTACCTTCTCCAGGGTTTGGAATTCAGATTAGTTTTCCTAGATAAGCTGCCGCCCAAAGTTAGCATAACAAGAATGTGTGTGACAAATTAATTTCCATCCAACAACCCTTTTCTTACACACAAATTGTCACAAGCCTCTCTGCGTTGTAGCCATTTCCATGAAAAGTGCGTAAACGAACTACATTCCTTCGTTCGACCAGTTGTAACGTTCACGGCTAAAAGTCACTAATGTACGCACGTTGTATTGGACCATTATTATCCGCTTCGTCTTCCACTGGTGGAATCTAATACCCAGGAGTAAAGCCTAAAAATAATACCTTCAAAGCAACCACCCGATGAGGCTTAAATGAATCTCTTTCCCACAGATGAAACATCGCAAGCTACTCGCTGCTCTATGGCTGTTTCCATGGAAAATACTCAAACGAACTACATTTCTTAGTTCCACCAGTTGTTACTTTCGCAGCTAAAAGTCACCAAGCTATGCACTAGTCTATCCTTCTTTTTAACTCTTAAAGGAAGGAATGAATAAATGGATTCCCGTCTTTCCGAAGGCCTTTTGCGAGAAGCGGAATGAAACAGACGAGTCTGGAATTTGAACTTGCTCTTTCCACTTTAGTCACCAATAACCATTACATGCAACGTTCATCGTCATGGAATAATACACGCCCCAATTTTTTATTATCTAAAAAATTTGATATTATCCTTTTTATTCAATACGACGAAAAGATTTAGAAAGTGCTTTAATCGGTAGATAATCCACAGTAAATTTGCATCCAAGTTCTTAACAGATCTTTTATTATGACAATCTCTATCTTTAAAAGGTAGGATGTGTGTGTGTGTGTGTGTGTGTGTGTGTAACGAATGCACGGCCGCAATTCTCGACGGATTTTCACCAAAATTTACATGCACATGCTCCAAGTTAGCGAACAAACCAAGACCGACTTTGCATTTCCCAATTCCCATCGATAATGGAAATAATCGATTTTTTCATGCTTCTACAGTAGTTTTCATGTAGTTTGCGGACATTTTCTACTGGCCAGAGTGAGAGCCTATAGCTGGCTGCCACGAATAGGCAGGAAGATTCTATTGGCCAGTGTGATATCCAACAGCTGACTGACACGAACGTTAACTAGCATGCAAAAAATCGATAGCTGCATTCGTCACAAGTGGGAAAAATTTAAATCTGCATGGCACTTTACTCCAATTGGCTCATTCGCTTGCTTAAACTCAAATTTGATTCTGATTCCGCAGAACTGGGTTGGGGGTGAAAAAGTATTTGTTGTTAACATTCTTTTTTCATTCGGTTTTTCCAGTTACGAGTCCTTTTTTTAAAGTTGATCGTTTTGTGTTCATTTTGTTTAGTTCTTTTTTCGTAACAGATTTAATGTTTAGTATAGACCTTAGAAAAAATTCGCAATGTGAGATAGGCAAGAAGTAAGGCATGTAGCATCATCGGGACGGCAAAGGGCACTCCTTTAAAGGCAAGGAAGGGCAAAAATATTTCGAGTCAAGTGATAGCGATTGCTGTATGAGTCGTACGATTTTTGAATCAAGCCCAGGCAACGCCGGGTCATGCTGCTAGTGTGGAATATTTATTAACAAAAAGGATGGAAGCACAAATAAAAAAGAAAATCTCAAAGAAATAATCTAGATTATTATTAAAAAAAAACATTTTTAAATTTAAAATTCTCGTTCGTGCGCAAGTGTAGTTGCATCAATAATCTACTAAGTCGAAAATGTTAAGAAATTGCTTTATCGCTAGATCAGCCACATTAAATTTCCGTTCAGGATCTTATAGCTTTTCATCGTTCTTGGAAGATTTTATTATCAAAATGAGGGATATTTAACAATAAAAGTGATGGAAATATAAAAAAAAAGAGTCTAAAATAAATCGGCTAGATTTTATACACAAAACATATTTATAAAGAATCCTCTGTAAAAATTATATTCCCAGCGTTTCTCGTTCGTGCGCATGCGTAGTTGCATCAACCAAAATTTGAGTCCATGTTCTTGCAACGTTTTTCCATACTGTGTAGATAATCTATTATTTCAATATCGGATATATAATAGCAAAAGTGATGGGAACAGAAACAAAACAAAACAAAAAAAAAAAAACGGATCTAAATGAAATCGGCTAGATTATATACCTAAAAAATGTATGAAATTTAAAAAAAAATTCAGTTCATTCCCATGTATTGTAGAATCAACATAAGAACAAACTTAGTCCAATAAAATCCTAAAGAACGTAACGTATCCCAGAAATAACTTGTACAGCTTTGTCATCATGTCCTTCCGCTAAAATACTTATGTAAATAAGTAAATAAAAGAGAAGCAAAAGAATAAGCTACACTTTAAAAATGAACTTTCTTTTTATATTAACTCTTCGGTGCGCGGGTCTCTGCGAAATTTTCTCGCCGTTAAACGATGAATTGATTAAATGGCTTCGTCATAGCGAGTGCCGTGACGCATGATGCAAAATCCCCAAAAGCCACGAAACAAATCCCGACGACTCTCTGACCTTCGATTATAATAATATCAATTCATAAGTTGGAAATGATAAAGCGTTTCTTGAATCCGCAGAGATGTAATCCAATCTTTCTTTCTTTCCGAATTGAAATAGAAATAAGCTAATTCTTTTTATACAACTGTCAGTTCGTCTCTAAACAGTCTTCGCATCATTAAGAAATTCGAGTCAGGCTAAAATTTCTCAATCCATCTCCACTTTACACCAGTTAGTTATGTGCCATGAGCGATACACACATAGGCGATCATGTATATTTTGATACATTACTGACGAGGCAGATTTTTCTGCAGTAGGTTGCCATTTCTTTCTGTGATAGAGAGTTGCCATTCAAAGCTATAGAACCCGGTCTGTCTTGCTATTTACCCATAGCTGGGGAGGGGGGAGAAAATAGGATTCATACATTTTCCAAGGTAAGAATCCTCTTCATAACTTGCCCATGGTATGAATCCTTCGCACGTAAGTGAATGTAATGGATTCGACTGGAATTCGAACTCGGCTCCCCGATTACGCAATCCGAGTCGCTATCCATTACTTCACCGTGCCTCCCACCAGCAAAGCAACAAACAAACAAAAAAAAAACAAAAAAAAAGAAAAAAAAAAAACAAAACAAAAAAGACAGTTACATTCCATTAACGTCAATCGGACCCCGAATTACAACCAGTCACAATGAATTGCTGTCACTTCGGGAAGTCTTCGTTCCTAAGACCCTGTTGGCCCTTAAATTATCCATGACATCAAATGGAACTCGTACATACGATACACCGCTAAAGAATAATGGTCAGTTCCCTGTTAACGATCTAGAAAGTACCTGATTCCTCCTGCTATCCTCTACTTTTACAAGAGCTAAATCAGGCCTAAAATAGAGTACTGTTGTGGGCGATGAGTGTGTATTTCTTCCCTGCTTTCCACTTTTCTCTTTATTAATTTAGCATTATGAAAAGTTAAATCCCTCCTCTAAACTCTGGGAAATTTTATTTTTATTCGAACTTATGGAGTGAGCGTAGCATGCAATAGATTCGACCCCAAGGAGTTGCCCGGCCCTCACTTGGAAGTCTTGAAAGAGTTCAAAAGCGTCTCGGAGTCTTTGCGGGTGACATTATTTTCCATCCTGCAACCTCTCTCACACAGACGAGATGTGGCGAGCTTCTCACTCAGTCACTAATTTCATGTAAAGTGCGAGGACGAACTGCATTTCTTGGTTCCGTTATTTCAAATCTTCATTGGTAGGTCCGACCATGCCACTCCCATTGTAATAAACCACCCTCATTCTCTTCGTATACCATTGACGAGAAGTAAGTTTCAGTCGAACAGCTTCACTACTCTGTGAAACCGACTTCCAAGTGGATGTTTTCCCGATCTTAACCTGCTCAAGTCTCGGATTAACCATTATCTTCGCCTACAATCCGCATCAACTGTACCTTACTCTGTAAACATCTACCCTGAGTGGCCCCATGGCCTTGTACAAAGTGTACCTCTACTGTTAGCATATAATAATATTGCTATTTACACTATTTATAAATATTGGGCTCATCTTTGTCATATTTATCACAACGTTTTGGACGTTGTGCCTTTCAGTCTTAAGCAGTTGTATATAGATCTGGATAAACGAATTAGTGTGTAGATGCGTTAGTTGGTAAATTTGGCGATGTAGTGGTTATGGGGTGAATCTCTAGGCGGGGCAGTGTGAACTTGGTCTCAATAGAAATCGGTGAGCACTAGCTGAAAAGTACTAAATAAAATAATAACTACCCGATATCCCTTGACATTTGCAGTGGAACGAGAACAGTCTATCCCCGTAGATTAAATAAAGGGTTCAGTTCAGAATTCCCTGTAGGGAACTCAGATCGATGTACACCTGAGGAAGACACAATTTCCGAAACGTTGTGGCAATAATATGAAAAAAATAATCCGAATATATATATAGGTTAATGAATGATAAGTCCACATCCCAGAAATTGAGGCAAAAACAATATTATTATGAGTTTTATTTTAAAATCCTGAGTCGATATTAGCAGCAATTCAGTAAATATACAAGAATACTGTTCTGGATTTCGATATGAAATCCTGTAGAAATAAATAACAATCGCCAAAAAGGAATATAGAAATATAAATGTATGAATGTAATAATACAAACTGTTAATGCAGGTTAGTAGTTCCAGGACTGCGGGTTAGTATTAAAATATATATATATAGTCTTTGGTATCGACTCTTACTGAGTCTACGTGCTTGCTCACTGTGACTCTTGCTCGTTACGTTCGTTCTCGTTCGTTCTCGTTCGTCCTTTCTCGTTCTTCTCCGTTCGCCCCTCCAGTATTCCCTAGCAGTAGTATATGTATACCCTGGGTGAGTCCATTTGTGTAAAAAGGGGAGAACCCCTCAACAAATACAATGGCGCGTAAGACTATTCCATCGATACAGTGAGGCGATTTTGAGATTTCTTTTCACTCCAAGTAAGGCAGGAAGCCCCTAGCGCGCAAGGGGTTACAGAGAGTTCGGGTGAGAGCAAAGAGGAGTGATAGAGGAAAGGATGAAGAGAAGGATAGAGGATAGATCAAGGCATCTGGAGACGCCAGTTGACATTACATTTGACTAGGAAATTGTAGCTATCAGAGAAACAAGAAATGTGAAGAGAGTTCCACAGGCGAGAAGTGCGAGGCCTGAAACTATTGCAGTAGAAGAAACGACTACATTTAACAGTTTCGACAGTAAAAGGTTGAGAGCGAATCGCCAGCTTAAATTCATGAAATCTGGGAATCAGCGAAAGCAGCTCATCGGAGCAGTTACCATGAAAATATTTGTAAAAAACAGAGGGAGGCAACGGCACGCCTGTGAGAAAATCCCTACCAGGAATCATTATTTGCGGCCACAATCTTAACGTAACAGATGACACAATGTTAATAGCAGATACAGAAAAGAAAATTCAAGAACTCCCTCAGACGGCAGTGGAGGTAAGCGAGAAGAAGCGACTAAACATCAAATGCAAATAGTCAAAATGCATACTTGTTAGCAAAAGGGTGAACTCAAAATCCAAATTACAAAATCAAAAAAACTATCAAAATTTAAATATCCGAGAATTGTTTTAACGGGGGATGGAAAGTTCGACACCGACACCCAAAAGTGTATTGCGAAAGATGCCTTCCAAAAGCTAAGCAAAGTATGAAGAGATGTCTTTCATTACTTTGAAAACGTTATTTTTAGTCGATGCTAGTATTTGAGTAGTCGCCCCGTTTATTTATTAACCAGTATTTCTATTTATTTTTATCTAGCGTCCTGAATGTTCGAGAGCGTAAATTTTTATTTAATAAGGTTTTTCGAACATTCAGACAGGTAGACGAAAATAAATAAACACACTGTTTAATAAACAGATCGTCTACTTAAACACGAGTATCCACTAAAGGTAAAGTTTAAAATGAAAAAAAGTTAAATGTGTGCAATATGGCGACAGGTTTTGATAAAAAAAAAACGACACAATCTAGCCCGTCTAATTAAGAGTGTTTTCAATTATCCTGATGTGACTCCCGAGTAGTTTTGCCTTCTTATTTACCCTTAAAAAAAAACAACATAAAAACTATCCTCTCGACAACTGCCTATGATGCTGTCCGACTGCTACCGCACATGAACAGAGACGTTCAATTCGTCAAACTGTAAGGCATAAACCTAAATAGTCAACATCATGTTAGATCGACAAAGTTGAACAGCATCGAAACTGGTTAGTATTGGAATTTGGTAACGCTTTGGCATACTCTTTACTGTAAGCAATAGCATGTGTGATCGTGATAAGATTCGACCACTTCCGATCTCGCATCTGCCTTGATATCAGGTTATCGCCAGGAATTTCGACTCCATATGGTAACTAAATTTTTATTCGTTTCAGTTTTTCTTCGTTACGATTTAATGGAACATTTATTTGAAATGAATCGTTTGGTAAGCCTTCGCATCTATCACTACCTAAGTTGTTTTTTTTTTAATCAACATATGCAGCCCCACCCCCGGTCTAGTGTTAAAAGTTGCATTTGATACAGTAGTGTTTTGGATTTAACAGAATTCATTTATTATAGCTATGATATTTTTTATTTAAAACCGCAAGATTTAACTTTTTTTTAAAAAATCATATCACTCCCAAGTAACGGGGGAGTTCCACTAGCACCAAGGAGTTGCAGATAGTGAGAGCAAGAGTAAAAAGGAGTGTTTGGGAAAAGAATGAGAGAAGGACAGGGATCAAGGTGAAGATGTTGATTGACATTACATTTGAATATTTGAAAATTATATTATCAGGGAGCAAGTAAGAGGAAGGAAGTTCCACTGTCGGGAAGTGCGAGATAAGAAGCTAGACAGTGAAAGGGTGGGACTGAGATGCCAACCTAGTAGCACGCTTAAATTCATGCAGTTTGGGAACCAGTGAAAGTAGCTTGTCAGTGCAGATGCCATGAAAATATTTGTAGAAAAGACAGAGGGAAGCCACACAGGTCTGTGAGAAAGTGACTGTAGACGAGATACCAGATCAGGATCTAACTCTTTTTTACTTAAACTTATATATGTCTCGAGATCTTTCGTCGCCATGCGCGCGTTCATATACGAATATAGAATATTAACCAGTTGAATTTTTATGCTTATTTTAACGAGAGTTTTTTTTTTCCTTTAATACCCGTTTTGTTTATATGTTGATCAATGTTTCTGGACATAAAGTGCAAATATGATTATGAGACGATAGTAAATTTTATCTATCTTCACAGGTTAAGTATCATGCTGTATCATCGTGGAGCCTCCGATAGAAGGGCTAACATGTGAATCACAAATATTGAGGTCAACTGTATCTGTCTGAATCAACCGTATTTGTCTCTGAATCTTGTGTATCATCCGAACGAATATATTTTTGAACCTGCTCTGTGTTTTCTCATATACGTTTACCACTTCCTAGCAGAGTAAGTGATATCATATTGAATAATTCTTGGATCAAGGCTGGATGATGCTGAGGGATTCTGATCCGCCTACGAATTTTGGTTGTGTAAATCTGTTTTTCCACGTCTTCCAAATGTTGCCTCCTCTGTAAAAAAAAAAAAAAAAAACCTGAAAGGACGGATTAGCAACTTGTACAATAAACCACCGGAATATGTTCTCCTGCGGTCAATGATTAGAAGACAAAACCCCCTGCACCCGTTGAAAATGATACAGATACAGGAGCTGCTCTACAAGTACCTTCCATCCAGTATTATTAGATGTACGACATGCTAAGGTCACTTGACGTGTGTTGATATCCTGATCGTCTCCGACAGCCTGTAGCATATGGTCTTCGTGGTCATGCGTATCTCGGTTTTTCTCGATCCATAGTTGTGGTGCCACGGATCCTGTCTCAGCAACGCGACGATAAATATCATCTGATACGTCCGAGAAGCCTCGCGTCCATTACCTTTCGCGCGGACGTTCGCAAAATCATATCTGCCTGCTCACGATATGAATAGCCTGCCATTGTTAAACGGAACACTTCTCAGTTAACTCACTACTACACATGATAAAGTCTATATGGCAGCACAGCACCATCTACCTTAAACTTTCTTTATGTCCACTGGGATGGAGTCTTTAAGCTCCCCGTCCAAGAATGTGCTTCTGAAGTCTCTTCCTGGGTTAAAGCTGGAATCGACGCTTTCATCCCATCAGGGAAATATTGTGTCATGTCGCGCTCCTTCCCCTGGTTCTCGGCTGCTTGCTCAGCCGCCATCGCCCATAGGAACCACTACTTCCACCTATTCCGTAGTGACATGTCTGACTGCAATAGACGTCTCTTTGCCTCTGCCCGTAACGAATGTAAGCGTGTCCTCAACGATGCTAAGTCACTATTTGCGGCTCGGATGAAGGAACGAATTGCATCTCGCAAATTTGGCTCCAAAGATTATTGGCGTCTCTGCAAGAGCGTATTGAACAATTGCAAACCCTCTATACCTCTTTTATTCAACCAGTTCGAAGTCCTGACCTCCTCTACCGACAAGGCTGAATGCTTTGCTCGGAAATTTTCATTCAACTCGACGCTCGACTCTTCCGGTGTACCCATACCCGACTTCCCTCTTAGAACTGAGGCCATATTGAGTGGGTTAAACATAACCCCATCTTTGGTACTGGGAGTTATCTCCAGTTTAGACCCCAACAAGTCTAGTGGTGGAGACGGGATACCAGCCATTGTCTTGAAGAAATGCGCGCCTGAACTGGCGCCCGCCCTTTCTAAACTATACAACTACTGCCTCAAGGAATCTTGTTTTCCTGACTGCTGGAAGTCCTCTTCGATCGTTCCTATCTTCAAGAACTCCGGCGACCCCTCTGACCCTTCCAACTACCGTCCTATCAGTCTCCTTCCCCTCTTCGGCAAAGTCTTCGAAGCCCTAATCAATACCGGGGTGGTTAACCACCTCACATCCCATTATCTGCTCTCAGACAAGCAATATGGTTTCCGCTTTGCCCGATCTACAGCCGATGTGCTTACGGTCATCACTGAAACAGTCTTCCGAGCTCTTGAAAATAACGGGGAAGCCCGAGCCGTGGCACTAGACATCTCCAAAGCATTTGATAGGGTTTGGCATGCCGGCCTTCTTTGTAAGCTCCAGGGTTATGGCATTACGGGTCGATTATATAACCTAATACGATCATTCCTGTCAAACTGTAAATTGAAGGTCGTTCTCAATGGATTCTGCTCCAGTTCCTATCCCACGAACGCAGGTGTTCCTCAAGGCTCCATCCTAGGCCGCACTCTATTCCTTATCTACATAAATGACCTTCCTGACGCAATCACTTCTCAAGTTGGCATCTACGCGGATGACACCACAATTTATTCCTGCCTCAAAAACAAATCTAGTCTCCCTGACAAAACTCGCCTGGCCGTGCGTCTCGAAAAGGACCTCCAATCGATTGTGAACTGGGGCATGAATTGGCTGGTCAACTTCAACGCTTCCAAGACAAAACTGCTCTATATTAATCACCACAGAGATCCTTCCCTTCCCTCCATTAGAATGTCTGACGCTCAACTTCTCGAGAGCAACTCTCTGCGGCTTCTCGGTCTCACGTTGACTGCTGACCATAGATGGAATAAATACATTGAATCAATTGCCTCGTCCATTGCAAGGAAAGTTGACTCCCTGAGCCGCGCCAGGAAGTTTTTCTCCCCGGAGTCGATCCTCCAGATCTACAAATCAAGAATTCGCCCTTGCATGGAGTATTGCTGCCATATATGGTCTGGTGCCCCCTCTGTTTGCCTCGGGGTTCTTGATAGGCTCCAGAGGCGGATATGCAATGTAGTTGGCCCTGCCCTGCCCTGACGTCTCTTCTACAGTCACTTTCTCACAGACGCGCCGTCGCCTCTCTCTTTCTGTTCTACAAATACTTTCATGGAAATTGCTCCGAGAAGCTGCATTCGCTGGTTCCCAGACGTCATGAGTTCCAGAGCCTTACGAGGCTGGCACCCCGATCTCACTCCTTCACTGTCGAAACTCCTAAATGTAGCCGTCTCTTCTACTCTAATAGCTTCATGTCTCGCACCTCTCGCTTGTGGAACTCCCTTCCCTTTTCCTGTTTCCCTGTGAGCTATAATCTTCAGCTATTCTAGTGTAATGTCAATCGACATCTCCAGTTGCCTTGATCTATCCACTACCCTAATCCTTTCTTCCCATCACTCCTATATGATCTTGCTCTAAATTTTCTGTAACCCCTTGCGTCCTCGTGGCTTCCCGACTTGCTTGGGGTGAAATGCTTAAAAAAAAAAAAAAAGAAAAAAAAAAGATTAATAACTCAAAACGAAGTATTTGCGGACATATGTTTATGCTTATGATGTAATGAATATGCATACACCTCAGTTCCCCCTCACAGTAATATGATTGGCTGGTGTCAGCCATCAATACAGACTGATGTGGAGGTACAGACGACGCCTATTAGCTACGCCTATAGTCTTCGCCTATTGCCTTTGCCTATTGCCTACCACTACGACGAGGACCAGTCCATTACTGTTACCTGCTAAATTGTCCTATTCGGTTACAGTAGCCCAAAACCACTTTGCTACTTCGAACAAATATATCTCTTTCCGAGACATATCAGTTTATACCCTGAATAAGGACACAGCTATGATTAAAAAAGGTTAAATTTCATTTTGAATTATTATACTACATAATTGCATGGCAACTATTAAACAAATTCGTAAAAATGTACGTAAAATACATATCTTTTTTAAAGAATAATGTTTTTTTTTGTTTAAGCTCATTAATATCAATTTTAAGGATTATTTGGTGTTTTATTTACTTATTTATTATTTATTATTTTTTGTGTGTACAGTCATAATATACGGCATGTTTACGGACAATTTTTTTCATTTTATGAATACATCCATTTAAAATTTAACTCACCTGTAATAATCTTAAGAATTAGGGTAAATGATAAGAATGTGATAATAGGGCTGAATTTAAGTCCCCCTCCCAAAGTACAAATAAAATCAAAACTGAAAAATATTTAGAGTAAAATATCAAACCATACTCAGGAGAAAAAGGGTTAAATTTAGGAACTTTAGATTACCTCCTCGGTTATCCATATATACTGCTATCCACCGAAAAAGAAAGAAAAGAAGCCAGTCCCCACCGTGGACCTTTTAAAAGATAGTCCGCGCAGCGGATTCGTTGTTACAGACATCCAATCGGGTGTGCGGAAAACGTGGTCTTTTTTCGTCTAATTCATTAAAAAGGCCAGAGTAGCTGTTAACGTTTGATTGAGAGGAGAAATCAGATATTGATCTCCGTTGATTGGGTCGACTTGGTGATGGGGTGTATGATGTTGAAAGACCCGAAATTCTCTGATGAACCAAGTCAAATTACATCACTGACGACCTCCTCCGGCGCCTAATTGAGAGCATATTTTTGAATTTCAATTATCCCGTTTCAGAATATCGATGTCATCAGCTCATGACCATCAACATCGGTGTACTGGCCTGTCTGCGAAAGACAATAATGCATTTTTCTATTAGTTTATTCGTTGGGGATGTCGTATGGAATGTTGAAATGATCGGTACCCAGATCTACTACTCTGCATTCGTATCCGAGTAGAACATCTGAGAACCCATAAACTTTCACTAGTATCCCTAAAGCCCATTTTCATGGACTTTGTCTTAAATTTATCTTCTAGGAAATGCTGACTGTGAAACCGGTTTGAAATTTTGACATGATAAGTTGATAAATTCCTTCTTCTTTGTTCCCTCAGCTCACAGGCTGTCATGGGTCCTTACCTATAACTGCAGAATGAACTCTTCCTAACACTATATATACTACCCCTCTCAAGAGAGAGGGTCGAATCAAGCCGAGCTTCTCGACTTGACGGTCGTACTCTCTGCCTCTGAGCAGAGAGGAACCCGGACGAGGCTCCGCCGAAGGACAGAATCTCGTTCGGGAAGGTTGACCAACCCGATCCCGTTTATAAAAAACGGGCATTTTTTGAGCGAGCCTACGGGCTCGGAAAACCCACGTAAATCTCGGCCTTGTTCCCCATCTTTCCCTCGTCGTGGGGCAAGTAAATATCGAATCGAATCGAGCCGATAGTAGTTCACTCCAAACCAGACTGACAGTCATACTAACACCTTCCACATCTTGTATTATTATTTTGTGTAATATACCTTCGTTATTTCTACTCTTGTGTTCGTGCTGTTCTTCCTTGGTCCTAACCTGGACCATAACAATAATAAATCCCTCTCAAGATGTTGTTATTATGCAGGGTGACTGAAAAGTAACGCCCTATTTTATATATGATATATAACGCCATACTTTATATATGATATATAACAATAACTTTAACAAGACGGGAGAGTTTATCATAGATAAAATCGGGAGTTGGTTTTCAAGAAATGCTTGTTTTATTTCTAGACCCCGTTTTATACAAAATAAGTTATTCACTAATGGTCAAATAGTTTCTGCTCTTCTTATCTACTATGTCTATTTAGTTGCAAAATCACCAACCAACCAAACATCTTTCTATTTCAATGTACTAGATTCTTCTTCTTCTTCTTCTTCTTCTTCTTCTTCTTCTTCCCTCCGACTCTTTCTTCTTCTTCATTTCCTCCTCCTCCATCTTTCCCCATCCTCCTTCTACAACCCCTCCTCCTCCTTCTTTTTCTTCTCTCCTCTTACTTCTTCATCTCTCATCCTCCTCCTTCTTATTCTCCCTCCTCGTCCTCCTTATTCTTCTCTCCTCCTCCTGGTTCTCCCCTACTCCACCTCCTTCTTTTCACCTCTTCCTCCCATCCCAATCCGTCTTCTTCTCCCTTCCTCCTCATCCTCCTTGTTGTTGTTGTTGTTGTTCTTCGTCTTCTTCCTCCTTCTCTTTCTTCTTCTTCTTCTCCCCTTCTCCTGGTTTTTTTCTTCTTCTTCTTTCCCCTCCTCCTCCTTCTTCCTCCTCCTCCTCCTTTTTCTATCCTATTCCTCCTTCTTCTTCCCCTTCTCCTTATTGTTGTTGTTGTTGCTTTTCTTCTTCTTCTTCTTCTTCTTCTTCTTCTTCTCCTCGTTGTTGTTGTTCTTTTTGTTGCTATTCTTTTTCTTCGTGCCCTTCAGGAGGAGATTGATCACGTCTTCCTAAAAATGCAATCATTTGTAACTCTAAGTAATGCTTGTCTCCCTGCTACACCACCCAGTCCCTTTTCCTTCTCCCCCATTCACACAAACTCCATTTATTGGTTATTTTTCTTTCTGACACACTTGTCTTCAATATGTCTTGTCAATGTCAGTTCCTGCAAAACCTATTTCCTCATTATGGGTCACACTAATTTCAACGGATTCTTTTTCAAGAAAATATAACAATTTTGTCTTCATTTTCATTAAGCTATCGAAATTTGCCTTCCAAAAGCTAGGCAAAATATTGAGAAACTGAAAAATCGTCAGAAATATAAAAAAAAAACGATTAATGAACACTTATGTAATATCAATCGTCCTTATATGACAGTAAATGCTGCGCAATCTTCTCATATAGGAAGGAGAGATTGAAACTGAAATGTGGTTCTACAGAAGGATAGTGAGAATACCATGAAGTGAAATACAAAGTGTTGTGGATTCCGTAAATTGAATCCTGAACAAATAAATAAACAACGCCAGTAATTAAGATAAAAAAAATAAGTCTATCAAACGTAAGAAAACAGACTAGAAATGAAGATTAGTAGTCCAGGAATGCGGGTTAGTAGAAAAGTATATGTACAAGTCTCTGTAAGTAAAGCCGTAATCATCTCTCTCTCTCTCTCACTCTCTCTCTCTCTCTCTCTGGACTCTTGTATAACTCTCTGAGAACACCCTGTGACTGTCTCCGTATTTCTCAACCTGTCTCAACGTATCTCAGTGTATCTCAATATTTAACAGTCCCCGCCACGAGGAATGTATGTGGCACAAGGCCGAGTTTAACGTGGGTTTCTCCGAGCCCGTAGGCTCAGCCAAAAATATACCCTTTGAACCCGCCTAGACGGGTTCGGGGCCTGTCTCCATCCCCGGACTTCGACAGACGTCGAGACTGTATCTCAACGCATCTCTGTATTTAATACCACACCCACGTGTAATATATGTGGCACAAGGGCGAGTTTAAAGTGGGTTTCTCCGAGCCCGTAGGCTCGGCCAAAAATATACCCTTTGAACCCGCCTAGACGGTTCCAGGGCATGTCTATGTCCCCGGACGAAACCTTGCCCTTCGGCAAAGCTTCGTCCGGGTTTCTCTCTGCCAAAGCAGAGAGTTCGACAGACGTCGAGACTGTATCTCGATGCATCTCAACAGCAGGTATTCTCTCTGTCAGTATAAGTATACTTTGGACGAGTCCATCTTATGTAAAAAAGGGAGAGCCCCACAACACAAAGTGTTAGAGAAAAGGGAAGCAAAAAGGACACGTTTGCATAACATCCGTACGAAACAATTGAAATTTCTAGAGAAACATAAGGAGAAAAGAAGGTTCAGAAAATCTGTTCCTCACAGGACAGGTGGACAAAAGGAAGGACAGAGTAAAACAACCTAGAAAGTGAGCTTGACAAAATGGATGGTGCAACAAGGTATAGGAGAGATAACCAAAAACATCCTTCTATAAAACCAAATCTCCATTGTCTCCAGAATTCTTTTATTATTAACGAAATTTCCTGAGTCTTGAGACACTGTTCTGCCAGGCAAGCAACTTTCGCTATTCTAGTGAGCTTTCGGATCTAGAGTTCACAGAAGCTATAAATTCGTAACAGGTTTAAGACTATTATAATCTATAGTATGTGTTCGCGTTTATTTTAAGAAATTCTTGATCCGTTTGGCGGTAAACAGAGCCTATTTTTGATTTGTATAAAATTTTCTCGATGA
This sequence comes from Acanthosepion lycidas, assembly GCA_963932145.1. Classification (NCBI taxonomy): domain Eukaryota; kingdom Metazoa; phylum Mollusca; class Cephalopoda; order Sepiida; family Sepiidae; genus Acanthosepion; species Acanthosepion lycidas. The sequence goes on from OZ010598.1 coordinate 76,573,756, forward strand.
TCGAAGCCATATCTCTCTGTTGACATGAAAAGACAAGCACTGAAATAAAATATTTTCTTACAATCTCTGTCTGAACAGACACCGGCTATAAAAATAGGGAATAAAAATTGGACCACGCGGAACAGATGGACAGAAGTTGGGGAAGAAAATCAGAAAAAAGAATACAAAAATTTAATAATGAGCCAAAATGAAAAAAAATATTATAAAGAAAGTAAAAAAAAAAAAAAGAAGACCTTTTAAGAAGATAGTTACAAATGGGAATATAAGAAGAAAAGTTGGAAAATTGGAGAAGAAAAAATTACCAAAAAAAAAAAAAAAAAAGCAAAAGAAGAAAAAATGAATTGAAAAGTTTTGAATGTAACTTTTTATTATTACCAATGTGATGTTTCCTGCTTTGTATCCTTCAGAGCCGGGTCCAAACTATGGTCCTTAGGCCCTATAGGAGAATTTTCATTTAACTGATAGCAATGTACTTAGTATATGGAATGTTCCTCGTAGGGTGATTATCTGTGGAACATGTATGGGGCACTGTTAATAAAATTTCCCATTGATTTTCTCACGAGGCCTAGTGTTCCGATTACTACTGGTACAGTCTCAATCCTCTATCCTCACATCCTGTGAATCTCGATCTTCTGGTACTTGTATCTGGACAATTTCTCGATGATTTTTATGGAGGTGTTTCTCTCAGGTGGTACTGCTATGTCGATAAGCATACACTTTTAGTATTCCTTGTCTTTTATGATAATATCTGGTCTGTTGGCTCCATTATTATTATTGTTGTTTTTATTTTCTTTGCTTTCTGGCGTTTACACATTTCTTTCCGGGTCCCGCCCAGGGACCTAAGGTTAGAAATGGCATCATGACACTTTTCACTGACAAAAAAAAAAAAAATAAAAAAATAAAATAAAGATTACATAGATAGAGCCCTTCGTAAAGTGTGGGCTGTACTTGTCAGAACAATTTTTTGTATCTTCTTGAGGGATGGGCTTCCAGGAATCCCTGCAATTACTCTACTGCAATCTTTTCCAACCAGTCCTAGGGCTCCAACTACTACAGGGATTGTTGATGTTCCCATATGCCACATTTTCGAGATTTCTATTTCAAGGTCCTTGTATTTTGACAGCTTTTTGAATATCTTCAAAGATACATTGCAGTCAGCAGGGACTGCCATATCAATAAGGAGGCACCGTTTTTGTTTGTGGTCTTTAATAACAATATCAGGGCGGTTGGCCTTGATTGTTCTGCCAGTGTGAATTGTGTAGTCCCATAGAATTGTGACAGGCCCTATCTCCGTAACCGGGCCTGGGTGGTGTTCATACATTATTATTATTATTATTATTATTATTATTATTATTATTATTATTATTATTATTATCTGAATGTAACTTGGCACAACAGGGTAGATATATTGAGATTACTGTAACATTATACGTCCAGTTAATAATAATAATAATAATAATAATAATAATAATAATAATAATAATAATAATAATAATAATAATAATAATAAATACAAAATATGAGCGATTTGTTCAAAACTGCTCAGTGAAGAATATCTTCATGCCATTTCTGACCTTAGGTTTCTGCTTGGGACCCGGAAAGTAATAAATATGCAACAGAAATCAAAGGAACAACAACAACAACAATAATAATAATAATAATAATAATAATAATAATAATAATAATAATAATAATAATAACAAAGTTTTCGACACAAGGGTTATAACACTTTTAACAGATAGTACAATCTAATTCAGACATGATCAAAAGGACACAAAAACGTAATGTACTTCCTGTAAGGTATTTTTGAAAATAGTGAAAAAAGAAACTATCACAGGACCAGGATCTTGAAGTGGAATTCTAAAATAATGTGGCACGTGTTGATTTCAATAATTCCAGTTTTTTTTTTGGACCCTGAGATTGACTGGAAAAATGTCTAATAGTTTCATTAAAGGTATATTTGGACGGCCTTGCCTTAAAAGATGCAAAATAATTTTTCTCAAAAGCACACCTCACACATTACGAAGGGCGTTATCTATGTAAGATAGGTGCGATTATATGTTGGTTTCTCTTACTACTTAGTTCGTTTTGCAACAATATTCAGTGAAAATATCAGAATGCCATTTTTCAATCATAAAAATGTTCTTTTTTCAAATATAAAGAAAAGTATTAAATATAACTAGAAGACAGAAAATCGGTCGAAATGTTTTTATTGTGAAACATCGTGTTTTTTCTTTTCTTTATCGTTTCTTAAATTGCGTTCTTCTCTTGAGTTTTGAAAAATATTGGAAGAATTACGTCAATCAGTTTGTTTAATAATCATAATAATAATCATAATAATCATAATAAACAATACACAGAGAAAGAACAGTCATAGCCAATCGCGTAGACATCATTATGAGAGACTGCAAACAAAAAAATGGCGTCCTTATTGATATGGCAGTCCCTGCAGACTGCAATGTATCTTTGAAGATCTTCAAAAAGCTATCAAAATACAAAGACCTACGAACATCGACATTCCCTGTTGTAGTTGGAGCCCTCGGATTGATAAGAAAAGATTCCAGTAGGAATGAAGGGGTTCCTGGTAGCCCATGTCTTGAAATACAAAAAAATGTTGTCTGGAGTACAGCTCACACATTACGAAGGACTTTATCTATGCAAAATATGAGTGTTTTTTTTTTAATTGCTCAGTAAAAATATCATGGCGCTATATCTGACCTTATGTTTCTGGTATGGACCCGGAAAGAAACGAGTACACACCAGAAATCAATAGAAATGAAATATTAATAATAAAATAGTAACATACTTAGAAACGTCACCAGATAAGTCACTGTAGGCTGAAATCAAGCATAGGAATGCTAAGAATACTTCTATTATTAAATAAATTCAAGAAATACGAAACCCTTCAAATGTAATAGATACTCAATGCGACAAATATCCCGAATCTAAGGAAATTAAGTTACCTGCGAAAGTCACCTAAAAAATGCAGAAAGCATCTAGATGACCCAAACATCGATATTCACTAAACCCATAAATGGCTTAGAAGCAACAGTTGTCTTAAAGAAGGGACCGAGGGACTTATTATGGCAGCACAAGATCAATGACTACCAACTAATGTCTATAAGTTTAAAATCAACTAAGATGACTCAAATCGCGCCTGTCGCTTATGCTATAAATTTGATGAACCCGTTGACCCCAAAGTATCAAGGTGATCAGTCCTTGCTGAGAAATAATATATTATTAGACATGAAAGGCTCGGCCAATATATTCATTAGCATGTCTAATCGAACTAAGTACAGGATACAAACACAACCCGAATTATGTTACAAATGGCTATGAAATGACTATATTGTAGAATTTTCCAATCCTCACAGACAGGAAAATTGATGCAAATAGACAAGAGATAATCTTAAAAGATAAGTCTTTTTTTGTTTTTGGTAAGAAGATCGCCCTATTAGGAATATCCAATATATTACAGGATACAAAGCAGGAAGCATAATATAAACAAATAATAATAATAATAATAATAATAATAATAATAATAATCAGAAATGCAAGTACAGCACGATACACCGGCTGAAACCGCAAAATATTTAAAAAAGACCGCAAAGACGAATGCAACCGACCAGATACAGAAGCGATGGCAAAATAAACCGCTTCATGGCCAATACTCTGCCCCTACCAAACGAGCTGACGTAGACAAAACCCGTACCCATCAGTGTCTACGTAGTGCAGAGTTGAAAGCTGAAACTGAAGGTTTTATCTTTGCTGCACAGGACCAATGCTTGCTAACTAGGAATTATCAAGCACATATGCTAAAATATAGTGTTAGCCCAAAATGCAGCTTCTGTGATAAATATCCAGAAACGATTGATCATCTTGTATCAGGTTGCAGGATGTTGGCACTCACTGAATATAAAAGCCGGCATGACAAAGTGGGCCAATATCTGCACTGAAAAAGTTGCAACTTCTACGGGAAGAAAACTGTCAGAAAATGGTATGAACACCACCCAGACCCGGTTACGGACATAGGACCTATTACAATTCTATGTGACTACACAATACACACTGACAGAACAATCAAAGTCAACTCCCCCATACATTGTTATTAAAGACCACAAACAAAAAAGTGCCTCCTTATTGATATGGCAGTCCCTGTTGACTGCAACGTATCTTTGAAGATATTCAAAAAGTTATCAAAATACAAGGACCTTGAAATAGAAATCTCAAAAATGTGGCATATGGGAACATCAACAATCCCTGTTGTAGTTGGAGCCCTAGGATTGTTTGGAAAAGATTGCAGTAGACTAATTGAAGGAATTCTTGGAAGTCCATGCCTCAAAGAGATACAAAAATTGTTCTGACAAGTACAGCCCACATTTTACGAAGGACTTTATCTATGTATTATTTTTTTTGTCAGTGGAAAGTGTCATGATGCCATTTCTAACCTTAGGTGCCTGGGTGAGACTCGGAAAGAAATGTGTAAACGCCAGAAATCAAAGAAAATAAAAATAATAATAATAGTAACACTTCCATTAAAATTTTCGAGAAATTGTCCAAATACAAGGATCTGAAGATTGAGATTAACAGGATGCGGGGAATGAAGACTGAGACTGTACCAATAGTAATCGGAGCACTGGGCCTCGTGAGAAAACGAATGGACAATTTTACTAACATCAACATCGAAGGTTCCCAGAAATTCACCCTCCTAGGAACAACCCATATACTAAGAAATTGTTATCAATTAAATGACAGTTCTCGTATACATCCTAAGGACCATAGCCTGAATCCGGCTCTATAGGATACAAAGCAGGAAGCATAGTATACACAAATAATAATAATAATAATAACAACACTTCCATGATTTTTTTCTTTTTCTTTCAAATTTAACAACTTAAGTCTTTGGAAATTTGAACCATGGAAAGTTTAACAATCAGACAAAGTGTTAATTTTATCGAAGACTATTACGAAAATGGACTTCAAACAAAAATACATTTCACGCACTTACGCGATATTTTGGTCAACATAATCGACCAACCAAGAATGCAACTGGAAATGATGTAACGTTGTTGTGGAGAGGTTCAGTTCCTGCGCGCGATGACGAATAGATGTGTCTGGATTTTCGGCCACATTCTCGTGCCCTGCAGAAATGTTTTCAACTGAATGGCGTAAACGAGCATGCAATGGTGTTTTCACATCTGTACCAACCCACTTTGTTTGATTTTACAAACGATTTTATCCGCTTGCGCTGTTGAAACTTTAATACGTTGTTTGATTGTTAATCTTTCCATGGTTGAAATTGTTACAGTTTTTGGGATACATGTATGTACTAGCGCGCTAACCAAAATGATCTGACTCATTTTATAGTCCACCAACAGAAGGGTTAACCAATCAGAAAGCTCAAAATATTCAATCCGACGTGTATAAAGGCAGCCATTTTGTTTTTCCCCAAAATATCTTCACTGCAAACCTTTGATATCGAAGACTTAAAGAATTACTTAACAGCTGCTACTTTCTCCGAATTTTCACTGCCAACCTCTGATATGGAACACATTACGTCCTTCACTGCATTCTCTATTCAAAGACGACGGCAAACATGGTCAACAGAAATTGCCAAAGACTTAAGTTGTTAAATATGAAAGAAAAAGAAAAAAATCATTAGACGCTTAAACTTAATTCACATTTAAAATCGGACTAAATTATTGGAACAGCGTTTATTTAGAATTATTTATAACTTATTATGAAATAATGAATTTTTAAAGAGTTTAACTTACTTGACTTTTTATATTAATATATGCAATAGTTCCCAGTGAGTAGTTTTTGAAACCTACAAACTGAAAATTACTTTCTAATGCTATGTTCCCTCTGAGGAGAAACAATTGTGAAATGAGTTCGATAAATCCCTGATAAACAGACTTTCGGGACCCGAGCGTAGGTTAACAAAATCATCGAGAATTGGCATAGTAGTCCTAACAACTCACGACTTAATGATGGTTTCTATAAGAATAACAAGCAATACGATTGACACGACAATAGAATATTTTCATTCATCTCGAAATATCTAAGAGAAAAAGAATCAAGTTATTTTAATCCGTCCGATATCAATTAAGAAAATGATACAATAACTGAAGCACTTTATTTTCTAATATGTGTTGCTGAAAAAGGAACGCCTTTTCAATTTGAAAATGCCAACCACGTTGCAAGCTGACATTTAACACAATCCGTTTGCTTAAAAAATAAATGAAATGACAGGAAGTTGTTAATTGATCCGTTTATATCTGGTTTCAGCTTTCTAGGGGAATATGGCCTTCACAATCAAGTGTGACGTTTTATAAAGGGAATTAAGGCAATTTAAGAAGCCAGCAATTACCGTAATGTCCAGAGATGAAAAGAAATTGGTGTTATCTGTACTAGAGCTTTTATTTTATTTTTCTTAATACAAACATTGTCCATTTTATATGAAGAATTGATTTGGGGTTTTGCTAAATCGAAATTTTGATCAGAGTAACGAATTATTAAGCCTAGTAATTTCTGTTAATTGATTGTAAATGGACTGATTTTGTTTTAGGCGTTCTTGGTAAATTTTTACTGCTGCTGTCCAAATGTACAGGTTGAGATAGGTGTTGAGGATTTGATTCAAACCACAACAAAGAAAAAAACAAGAAAAATGTTTAAATATAAAGTATTGTTATTTTGGTGATTTTACAAAAAAAATTCTCTAGTGTGTGCGAGCATTAAACTTCTTAGCAGTCCTTATGTATAGATGTTCGTTAAGATGAAAAGAAATGTGATTTCTTCGCGTGTATATGTGAGAAAAAAGAGGTAAGTGAGAAAGGCAGGTGGAAAGTATCTTGGTGACGAAGATTGTACGTGTTACGTTGCTTGTAGAGGGAGAGCGTAAGTATCCCGTAGCTTGGTGAAGAAGAGTGTAAGTGTTACGAAGCTTGGTAAGGAAGAGTGTACATGTCACGTAGGTTGACGAGAAAGAGTGTAAGTGCCACGTAGCTTGGTGAGGAAATGTGTAAGTGTCGCGTAGCTTGGTGAGAAAAGTGTAAGTGTCACTTTGGTGAAGAGAAGTGTGTTATGTAGCGGCCCATTACTTAAAAATGTTTTTTTTTTTTTGGTTTTTAAAACGATTAATTTATTAACCGGAAAGATGCACGAATCCCCTGACTTAGAAACTTTTAGATTTTGTGTCATTTGGTGTTTTATTATCTTGTTGTTTATTTCCATCTTTGTAGAAACACCTGTATTTGTTTGATTAATAATTATAAGAACTATAAAAAAATGTTCTTTGATTAGATGTGTGAACATTCAAATAACTGTCAGCATCAAAAAGCCTTGTACCAGGCCAAGAAAAGCTTAGTAAATAATGTGATCTACGAGCTTGATCACAATTCGATCACACTTGAAAGCCTCGCCTCTAGGCTGATCAGTGAAGTCAAGGACTATGGAAAATAATTAGAACTTAAATAGTTGATCATTTACAATTACACAAGAAGGAGCAGATTGGTTCCATAATCGTCCCGTTCACTCTTCTCACCGATCTTTTGAACAAGAGTAGATCTTTATTCCTTGCTTCCTGTTTAGGATTGGGTTTTCGGCTACTTTTAAATTATTCTTCAACTCTATACTTCTAACGTCTCCTAAACTTTGAAATTTATACTATTATTGGGTTTCCCTTCCACCTAAAGTCTTTAACTTCTCTTGCACTTCCAGTAAGCCCTTGCGTTTTAGTGGCCTTTTCGACTTGCTTGAGGTGAACTGTTGGAAAATAAAGAAAGGAAAAAGAAACCTTCCCTTTTAATAAGAAAAGTTCAGTAAATAAAAAGATATACATGGTGCGATGCATAAATTGTCATCTAATCTAAATTTCGCTAATGTGAAAATGACACGGACATCTCATTTTGACACATATATTTAGCAAAATTACACAAATTATCTTGAAGTACTAAAGAGTATATTTATTCAACAAAATTGCAATTGACTTCAACCACGGCCACCAGACGACTTTGAAATACAGTGAGGTGAAACACGTATTTGGACAGTAAAAAAAAATGGATTTAGACAATGCGTTTCTCAATATATGATTCTAAATACATTTTTTAGTCCAAATACTTGTTTCACCAAACTGTATCCTGAAGCTCTAATGAACTGTCTTCTTGTTTAAGTTGAGGAATGCAGCCATAATCCTTGCCTTCAATCCTACTTGGTCTTACAAAGATTTTTTTGGTCTCTCGCTCAACTGCACCCCGCATAAAATAATCAAGATGGTCGCAGTCTTGGTAGATGATGTAAAGTGTGATGTGGTTACAGAAATTGTCTGACTGCTATGACTGGCTTATCCTTTATGTGTGTCATGGATCAGAGTCCTGTTGCTAGATATAGGATCTTCTAGCTGCAAACCTCTTGAACAAAGGCAGCATATCTCCCCAAGGCATTGATGTAGGTCTCCGTGTTGAGTCTGAAGCCCGACCAAAATATTCGGGAGTTCTTTTCCTATGAGAGTGCATTTTCCGAGCTGCCGTACCTTTGTAACCACCATTAGAGTCATCCAAACCTTTCCGAATTCTCTGCATGGCACTGGTTGACACCCCAAAAATTTGAAAATTTCGTATTGGAGCTTCCGGTGCGAATGCCAAGCAGTACATCATTTCGTTTCTGGCGTGGCGAATTGCGCCACTTTTCTCACAGACGGTGCCCAACTGCTCCTACTTTACCGTGCAGTCGACAAAAACAAAACAAAACAAAAAACAAAAAACAAAAACAAAAAAAACAAGACGCCTACGCAAAATTAAAAAATATAATATGGCAACAATTTACACATCTCATCCTGTACAATCATGACATAAAATTCGATCGCGCTGAAGGTCGCGCTTTTTGACTGATCAGCGAAGTTCAGCAACGTCTTAAGTGACAGTGTATAGATGGGTAACCATTTAGAAATTATCAGTAATAAGCCTTGTGGCATACTAAGAAAAGCTACTGGATTCTTGTATATATAAAAATTAAAGAAAAGATATACAAAAAAAAAAAAAACAAGATTGCATTTTTATTAAATAATTATTTGTTATTTTAATCATCATTTTTTTTAATGTAGTGGGAGTATTTTGCATGTTAAACAATAAAATTTTAAATCTTTCCCAAAATATTAATGACAATTTGTTGTACTATGTTATGTATCCTAGTAATGAACTGTACTTTATATTATGTGTTTGCATTTCCCTCCAAAATTTGGTTCCGGTCTGTTAATTTTAGAGTGTATGACGGACGTACTACTGGAAGTCACAGAATTTTATATATAGAGGTACTAATTCTACATTTTTATGATGGATAATGTAAGTGGCATCATTGATTTCATTCCAATTCCAGATCTTATTTTCTGTTTTTGGAAAGGTTTTTTTTCAGTCCCATTTCTTGGAACATTTGATGAATGCTGATATTTTGACAGTCTACTGAATAATGGAATCTGTTTGATGATGCTAGAATGAGGTTGTTTCTTGTGCAAATAAAAGGCAAGAAATCGTGAAATGACGTTAGATTAATCAACAATTATTTATTTCCTAGAATCTGCCAAAAAAAATAAATAAATAAATAAATAAATAAAATAAAAAAAAATAAAGACAATTTCCTCTGATATCAACCGAATAATTTATGATAGATGAACTGTACTTTTCACATCACAGTTCTTTTTACAAATACACTTTCTATTTACCTTGAGCTTCTTGATAAAATCCAAATATGCATCTGCACTATTATTGGTCCTGATCTGGCATCTCGGCTTCAGCCATTTGCCCACCGACATAAGGTTGCCTCTCTGTGTCTTTTCTATGAATACTTTTATGGTAATTTTTCGGAAGGGTTCTTCGTTATGTTAACTAAATTTAATGAAATTAAAATTTAGACTGGTGTCGTGATCTCATGAATTCACAGTTGAGCTGGCTTGATGTAACCATAAATTCTATGCTAACAGTTTCTTTTCTCGCACTTTTCACTTGTGGAACTCCCTTCCGGCTCCATGCTTTCCAGCTAACTTTAATCTGCAAAAATTGAATTGAATTGTCAATCATTATTTACTGACCTCCTGATTACTCTTTTCTCTTTCATTATTAATGTTTCTGTTCCTAATTTTTCCACAAACAGTAAAGACATTGTGTCTTAGTAGATTTACGGCTTTCATGGATTGATACTAATTTAAAAGAAAGAACAAACATTATTCTTCATTTAAAATAAATAATTATTACTTTAAATTTATGCCAATGTGCTTTCAAAAATGCCATACGAGAAAAAAATTTTAAAAAGAAAAGAAAATTCATATATAACTATTATGTTCAAATAAATATTATATTAAAATATAAAATAATCTGTCTATATTTCGGAGATGTGGTATTTTGTACACTATTTACATTATTCGGATTATTGTCCTCATCTTTGTTGCTATATTTATTACAACGTTTCGGCCGTTGTACGCTCCGGCCTTTTTCAGGTGTTTGGAATGTCAAACGGAACACTTTATTTCGCTCACTGGGGTGGACTGTTCTAATTCCACGTGTTATGTCTAATGGATGTCACATATGGAGAGAAAAGGGATCAGGTTAAGATCATAGACAAAGAACACCATTGGAAAATTAGTAAACTTAAGGAATCAGCACATACGCTAGGCCACAAAAATCTCCTGAGCCGACCAAGCATAGAAATAAATACAATACGGGAACCAGTAATAAGGAGTGCCACAGAAAAGCGTTAATAACAACAAAAAGTCCAATATGAGCTCTGGTAAAAACATACAATCATAACAGAAAAAATTGCAATATGAGCACTGGTAAAAAATGGTTGCTGAAGACATCAGGTTTATAATACCCAGAAATTCACAGACAGATGCCTTCAAAGACACATGGCCCAGTGGATAAAGGCGTTAGTTAGATCCAGTATGAGTTCAATACCTGATTAAGGCGGTGGAGAACGTGGAGAGGGGAATTAACAGTAGATAACTGATAAGTGACATCCATTAGACATGGCACGTGGAACTAGAACAGTTCCAGTGAGCGAAATAAAGGGTTCAGTTTGACATTCCAGCCACCTGAAGAAGGCCGGAGCTTCGAACCGCCGAAACGTTGTGATAAATATGCCAACAAAACTGAGGATAATAGTATAATGTAAACATTTAAGAAAATAAATGTAAAGATAGAGATAAAAATAAAAAAATATATATTAAAAATAAAAAGTATACAGATATATTTCAAAATTGACATTTGTAAATAACTGATATGGTTCAATAACTTCGATAGGATAGATTTTATACTATATTAGTATTAAGAAAAGTAGCCTTTTATAATTGATTGAAAAACAAATATGTTTCATTTCTGACAAATGTCGCGTCCTAACTAAGCACTAAAATATACTAATGTACCATAATTATTTCCCAAAAGAATATTTCTCCGTACACTACGAGTGGACCACTGTATTTAAGTAGTTCTGGCGATTTCATTAGGTCATGCAAGTACGAAATCAGCACTTTAAAAGCAGAAGTCAGAGAACCAGTTTCAGTTTCAAATGACGCTGCCACAGCCCACGTGACATTAATAAACTTAGGCAAGGCATGAACATATTTTCCTGAACTTTATCCCAAAAAAAGCATAAGTGGGGAAAATTCTCTAAACTGGCATGGAAGACGGTCGATGAAAGAGAGAGACAGAGAAAGAACGAGCAATCAGTTAAGCAAATCGTTATATATATATATATATATATATATATATATATATATATATATATATATATATATATATATATAAAGTATAAAATAAAATAAAACGTATTCTAACCTAAACACCCCCCAAAAAAAAGTTCTTTAAATATACAAATAGAAAAAAATGCCGTATTAATTTTTGCCGTTAGAAATAAGTTAAAAAAAAAATACAGACGACATGCATTTAACGGATGTCAGATTTCATTGAAAAATACTTCCCTACCCCTACCAAAACATAACTAATAACTGATACATCAAAATACAACGATAATGAACACGCAAACACCCCTTGTCTTGTTGAATGGATTTCTCTGTATCCTTAGAAACGTGAATTATGATTTTAGCTGTGTCTTTAAAACGCAGTAATTTTAAAAGTTACCCCAAAATTCGCTTGAGGATGCAATGGAACTAATGTCTTTAATTTAATTACAAAATTAAATTCGAAGATTTTAGCTTCCATTTTTGAAACATGGTTAGAACTGTGTAGCGAAAAAACATATTTTAAATCAATTAATTTATAATATATATATATATATATATATATATATATATATATATTTATATATATATATATATATATATACTCTCGTCTCTCCTGTTGGATTCGACCTATGAATTTTCAAGCAGGTTACGAACCAACAACCCGAAACCAGCACATGGGATTTGATTATAGTGGTGAAGGTTTTGTGCAGAACCATCCACACTTTTTGAAGGTCCGGATACAGAGACCTGGTACACTACGTGCCACAAGGTCTCCAAACGACCCTCCGCAGGTTTTGAATTCAGAGTTGTCCTTCTCCTAGATCAGTTGCCATCCAAGGCTATAGAACCCATTCTATCCTGTTATTTACTCATAGCTAGAGGAAGAAGAGGATTCATACCGTTCTCAAGAGTATTAACAGGTAAGTGAATATAATAGATTCGGCTGGAATTCGAACTCGGCTCACCGATTCCTCGAGCTTCTATCCATTACTCCACCTTCCCCACCCTCTCTCTCTCCACACACACACACACACACACACACACACACACACATATATATATATATATATATATATATATATATATATATATATATATATAATGAAAAAAATCAAGGGTCATAACTGGCTATATGTCACTTATGGTAAGGAAAATTTGCTAGAATCTATTTATGTAAGGAATTAAGTATGGGTTTGAACTTGTTGATGAAAAATGTTTCTTTATTAATCCGCCTTTGTTCAGTGGTTCTGTAGTCCCACTAGTAGACCCTAAAATTGTGTCCACCGCATTCCTCCATATGCTGGCTAAAGGGTTTTTTTTTCTAGTGTGGGGATCCCTTATTTGTTGGTGATTAACTGCCAACCTCTGCCGGAGTGACTGGATGGTTCAGCCAATGTAATGCTCTTGGCAATCATTGCATGTAATTATGTATATTAAATTCTTTGAGTCGCACGAGAAATCTTTTTTAATTTTGAATTTAGACCCGCCTTCGAATATTATAACATAAATATAAATCACTACAATTTTGTTTCAACATTTCTAGTGGCTTTTCAAGGGATGGTGGTGAATGTAGAATAATAAGTTTTAAAACGTTCAAATCAATCAAACATTCCTCGCTAGGGGAAACGCTTTTACATAAGCTGCAATGACCAATCAAAACACAACTATATGAGAATTAAAAAAAATCTTGACAACAAAACTTGGTTTTAATAATTAATTAATGCTTTAATGTTAGGGTTAGAATAAAATAGAAATCATTCTAATTAATATTAAATTTTATTATAAAATTGAAAATTAAAAATGACCAATTTTAAATTTAATCTGTATTAAGTTTCAAATATTATAAAATTATTTAAAGAAGACTTATGAAAAATACATATATTTTGTTATTTTTTGTTTTAATTGAAAGGTCAAAAACAGAATAAACATTAAAATCTAATATTGATGTAAAGCTTCGTTACAACTTAGATACATTTGAAGTAGTGATATGGACAGGATGAAATCTTGCAAAAGACAATATATACACAATCAGATTATAATGCACAAACACGTAGGCATATTTAGATATATTTTTAGATAAATACTTTTGTCCTGATTTAACTATTTACAGCCTGGTTCACGCTGTGCGATTTTCAAAATGGGCTTTTTACTCTTTTTGGACACTCTGTAGTACATTCTTCATAGGATTCAAGAATGAATGAAATTAATTCGAATTATTGTCGATACACTGAAAGATTTCAACGTTTTGAAAAACATGAAAAAGAACAATAGATCGTCCAAGAGAAACAAAAACCCATTTTTAAAATCGTACAGCGTGTAACTTGCTGTGTATGAATTAATAACTTAAAAAAGATGTTATATGTATTACCATTCTTAGAGAAGAAAAAAAACAATTAAGATCAGCAAAAAAGTGAGATGGTTTTCGTGAGGCTTATTCCGCCCTCGACGCTACATTGTCGTTATATTTGCAGTACATGCGATGTTCGCACGGCCTCAATGGCTTATAGCATTCGTGGTTTGACATTACTTGAATTGGGTGAAATAGACAATAGTATTATGCTCACTAGGCCAAGACAGACTGGCAAAAGCCATCTTTTTAATTCAAGTGTTTCCTTCTTCTAGACCGGCTGTCACCTCTAAGCAATTGACTCTTCTCTACTATTCATTTACTCCATTTACTCATCTACTCATAGATGAAGAAAGATGGAATCATGCCTTTTCCAGATGATCGAAACAGAATCGACCAGAATTTTAACTCGGCTCGCCGATTTTATTTTCTGCGTTCATATAGGCCTTTATCAAAAAGTAAAAGCTGCTACCTAAATTTTTAACCTTGACGGTTCCCAGCGTTTCCGCTTCACTTTCTCGCATTTTTCATTTCTAATAGCCGAACGAGAGCCAGGAAGATTATAGAAAGGAACTGGAAGAATACATCCGTTCTTGGAATACTAAGAACATAATCCATATTATCGACTATCGGTTGATCTGGAAGATTCAATTTCGGGATCATCCTCGATTCAGTTTGATTTAATACCATTGGTTGGAGGCTGACCACTCTACCGTGCAGATTTTTCAATAAAACTGAGTCCGCTTGGATTTGTTTCTGTCTTTTACGGAGTTTGATGGTCACGCACCATGAAATGAAACGTGCCGGCTAGCCTAAGGGGTCTCGTTCGGCTTTTTAAGGAAAAAAATAAAACTCGTTTGTTTTTAATTTTCGAAATGAAATATATTGAAAAGCTTTTTACATTATTATTATTATTATTATTATTATTATTATTATTATTATTATTATTATTATTATTATTTCCTTTGATTTCTGGTATATACTCTTTTTTCCGGGTCCTAACCTGAGACCTAGGGCCAGAAATGGCATCATGACATTTTCCACTGAGCATTGTTTAAGATAAAAAAGCAGAATCTAAGATCACACATAATTTACATAAAGCCCTTCGTAATGTGCAGGCTGTGCTTGAGAGTAAAAATCTTGTCTTATTATTATTATTATTATTATTATTTGTAGTAGTAGTAGTATTAATAATATTAATTGTGTGTTTAGTGGCATATCAACCCCTTATGGATTGTTTAATATCGAAATTTAAATATTTTGTACGCAGTTTTTGGAGATAATAATAGTTTTAGTCATACAGATCTTACTAATTAACCCATAGCTGGGCGGAGAAGACATGGATTCTTGTCTTCCCCAAGGATATTTGGCGCCTAATTGAATAACCAACCCAACTGGAATTAGAACTCGACTCTTCCATTAAGATTTCCGAGATATTATTCATTAAACCACCAGCACATCCAAGCTTACAGCCCTTTGTATTCTCAAGTGGTCACCCATCTAGGTACTGAACAGGCTCTACGTTGCTTAACTTCGGTAGTCGTGATGGTATTTGTGAATGTGCGCTGTGGTGTAATGGATATCGGCTCGGAATGAACCGAGTTTGAAATCAAGTCGGGTTCGTTGCATTCGCATACATGCATATAATCTTGTGAAAGGTATGTACCCATCTTAAATATTCTCTATGACTTCAACAGTAGGATAGACTGAGTCATATAGCCTTGGTTGGCAACCAGATTAACACAGAAAGAAACAGCAGCCTAATGTGGGAATATCTCCTTTTCCGTCAATTATATATCGAAAGAGACATAACTGCTCAAGGATGTACCACTTAAATGGCACTTAACAGACCGCGACTGAATACAGATAAATTACCAATTTTCCAGTAAACAAGACACCTATTTTTATCCGTAGAAAAATACGTCGCTATCAACATCACAGAAAATCAAAAAGGTACCCTCTTGCAATAATAAAGCAGTAATCACTGGTTACGTTTTGAAGAAAAAATGCAAATTATTTGTTTTAAAAATCGAAACGCATTGTTTTTATAAAAAGAACTATATTCTATGAAAAAGAAAACACGTTATTTAAAAGCAGATTAAAAATTATGAATTAAAAAGTAATAGCTGTTTTTTTTTCCTTTATTGCTTCCCCTCTTCCAAGCACTGCAGTATATTGAACATAATCTCTGACAGTATAGAAACGGCACATTCTACCCATCAATTTCGGCGACGCGATGTTTTATAATGGTTAGCAGGAATGTCCCATTAGAACAATTACGACTGTGTAATGCGTTAAATCCTCAATGGGTACCCCATAATTTCGGTCTTGTGCCACATCTAATATACGCTTAGAAGATCATCTCCCTATCCGTCTTTTTGGCTACCGCGATATTGTATAATGGTTAGCAGGCATGTCACGTTAGAACAATTACAAGTGAGTAGTGAGTTCGATCCTCTCTGGGTGTCCCGAAATTTTGGCCTTGCGCCACAACTAAACTACACTTAGAAGATCACCTCTTTATCCATTTATTTGGGGACCGCGACGTTGTTTAACAAGGCGTCCTACATTATACATTCGCGTCCTGGGCAAAACAATAAAGTTCATCCTACAGCAAGGCCTCTGATCAGGTGGTTTTGAGGAGCGTGGAACCTACTTTTAATTGCTGATGTTACCAGGTCCACCTTGATCCGTGGTGGTAGCACCTGTTAGGTTGCCAGCTATGGGCATATAGTTAATCCCCCGAAAGCTAAGCAAAGCAATAAAAACTGGAAAACATCGTTAGAAAACATACAAAAGACAAATAAACGATTATGTAATATCAGCCCTCCTCTATGAGAGGGAATGCTCTACATCAGATGATGAATAGATTGAACATGTGAGCAACATTTTTAGAGGAAATGGAAACAATATGGTTGCTTAAACTTAGAATCAGAAAGAGAAAGTTAAAAATTCTAGGACACCTAACAAAGAAAGAGTGTTTGGGAAATTTGACACACACAGGACATATTGAAAGCAAAAAGGACAGAGGAAAGCAGCACATAGCAAACCTAACGTGCTTGTATAAATGATTGGCGGAAAAGACAAGTTTTATGAGGAGCTACAAAAGACGAGAGAGCCATGATCGCTCACGTCATGAAGGGACACGACATAATGATCGTAGAAGTGCTTCGGATTCCTTTTCGTCTGTGCAATAAAAAAAAAAAAAATTCATAAAAAAATATCAAAAGATGAAATTATCCCGTAAATGATATTTGAGAGCCATTTTCTCGATTTGTCATCTCACGATAAGATATGCGTGCGTTTCTCTCCACAAATATATATTTTTTGATGATTCAGGAGACTATTTTTCTTACTGATCTATACCTTGCCAATCTCTATAGAATCTGGCTTTTCATGGCAGCGTCTGTTCGTATTGGCTGTTTTCTGGTTTATATGTCGAGAAAAGAGTTATTTTAGTCTGTCACTATATTCGAAACTGTGTCTTCAACTGTGAAGTACGTGTCCTGATACTATTTACTTGCTGGAGACGGTGAAATGTTTTCAAGAATAAATGATTTTTTTTTCTGGGTTTTTTTCCCCAAAGATTAAAGTATTTATTATAACGGAGCCAATGCTGCAGCGGAAAGAGCTAATTCTGCTTTTGACAGATCAGTGACAAAAAAAACAAAAACAAAAAAAAAAAAAAAAAACATAAAACTTTTTTAGAATATTATTCATCCAATACAAAGCGTAAGCGCCATTCAAGGTAGAGGTTTATATGTTTTGTTTGTTAACACCTTATTGGTCAATTTAATTCTGAAATTTAATTTTCTTGAGAGGTTTGAACTAATGACAATATATCTTATTGTGTTTTCACTGTTGAATGCATGCGCGTGCTGGGTAAGACGATAAATTACATCCACGTCCTGGAAAGAGATAAACTACATCCGCGTCCTGGATATAACAATAAACTACAATAAACTACATCCGCGTCCTGTATATGACAATAAACTACATCCGCGTGCTGGGCAAGACGATAAACTACATCCGCGTCCTGGAAAGAGATAAACTACATTCGCGTCCTGTATATGATGATAAACTACCCCTGCAACCTGAGAAAGACGATAAATTTCATCCGCGTCCTGGTTATAACGATAAACTACATCCGCGTCCTGGGCAAGACGATAAACTACATCCGTGTCCTGTCTAAGACGATAAACTACATCCGCGTCCTGGGTATAACGATAAACTACATCCGTGTCCTGGATATGACGATAAATTACATCCGCGTCTTGGGAAAGACGATAAACTACATCCGTGTCCTAGGAAAGACAATAAAATACATCCGGGTCCTGTAAAGGGATAAACTACATCCCCGTCATGGATATGATGATAAACTACATCCGCGTCTTGGGTAAGACGATAAACTACAATTGTGGTAGATAATTAATTAATGAATTTTTGTAAGGGCGTAAATACAGGAAGTATGTAGTGCATATTATAAAGATATTCAAGATCGATAACGGTTGACCTGAGACCAGATGAGATTATGTTTGTAGCGATTGGAGAAGCATCCTCTTGGGAGTTTGTCTCACAAAGTAACAAGTCTAGATATGTATCTCCGTGAATGGAATTTCCTCTCTATCAAGGGAATAAGAATGAATTGATTGAGCTTTTTTTTACGAATTTACAGACCTTTATGTGTTATTTTCAAAACCAGGACATGTTTTGAATTGTAAGGAAAATATTTTAAAATTATATATATATATATATATAATGAATAATTTCGACTTATTAAAGAAAGAGAGAAAATTACCATGTTGATACATATTCATTTATTCGGAGTACTTTCGACATTTGCCATGTAGAAAACCACCCACAGTTCCCCCGTATTCCAACAGCTTCTTTCCGCGAAATACTGTAGCTTTTTGCGGAACAGACTCCCAAGAGGATATTCCACCATTCAGTACAATCTTAACCTGTTCAAGTCGAGAATTAACCGTTATCTTCCCCTTCTATCCGCATAAACTACCACTTAACTTAACCCTCTACATCGTGTGCCCCCGGGACTTGTAAAGGGTGAAGCTTGTTGATGGCCGGTGTACGGGTTGAGAGATAAAAACGAGTGTCTCCTGAAAACTAAGGTCCAAAATACGTGTAGTGAGTGAATGTGCGTGCGTACGGGGCTGTGCATGTATTGTTTATTCGTTTCCTAAAAGGGAACGAATTGTAATTGTGTTCTTTGAAGATAAATTTACATGTTGACGTAAAAAGTAAGAAGATGCTGCGATTAATTCTAGCGGAGTATTTATTGTGCCAGAGAGCGTCCCCTAGGAGCAATCTCGAAAATTAAGAGGACATAACCCGACAACGTTACTGTAAAAAAAGTCGGAAGTTAAATTTGGAATATATATATATATATATATATATATATATATATATATATATATATATATGGATTTTCCTGAAAGTAGGTAGGGCGGCGAAATAGTTCTTGACTTGACCAATATAGGCAACTCTTAGAAAAATATGGAAATATCAGAAATATTTCGGAAGATTTTCCCCAGTTCAAGTCGAGAATTAACCGTTATATCACCCCCTATCCATATAAAGTACCCCTTAACGTATCAATTTGCTTAGGGTGAACCTCGGGGCATGTAAAGGGTGAAACTTACTATAAAAAGTCCGAATTTAAAGTTGGAACACACACACAGACATATATATATATATATATATACAGGGTGTTTCAAAAAGAATACGCCAAAATCATTACGCTGTTTTTTCAGGTCTATAGCATTGTAGTGGACTCAATCAGTGGTTATTTGATAGAGTAGTTATCAAAGTTTGATTGGGTGTCAGTTTCACCGCTGTCGTTAGTATAACTTCCGGTTCAGCTGAATTGTGGGAAGATCAATCAAAATGGCGACTCCTCAGCAGAGGCGTTTTGCGTGCTTGAGTTCGCGAAAACAAACGCCATTTTCAAGGTGCAGGTAGATTCGAATGACTTCATTTTTCAGCAAGATGGAACACCACACCTTTGGCATCTCGGGTTAGAGCTCATCTGAATGAAAACGTGCCTCAGCGATGGATTCGGAGGAGAGGTGCTAAAGACCTTGCTCTCTGTGCTTGGCCTGTCAGATCCCCGGACCTAACTGTGTGTGACTTTTTCTTGTGGGGCTATGTTAAAGACCAAGTTTATGTTCCAGCACTTCCAGCAAGTATCGATGACTTGAAAGATCGAATAACAGCTGCAATCAACACGGTGGACCGTGACATGCTGAGGTGCGTTTGTGAGGAATTCTCATATCGGCTTGATGTTGTCCACGCTGCCGGTGGTGGCTACATTGAGCGCTTATAAAACATGAAATGAAACTTGAATGTATATACAACACATGTGATCATACTAGAAGTTTGTGATTTTTTTCGTTATTGACACATCATGTGATGATTTTGGCGTATTCTTTTTGAAACACCCTGTATATATATATATATATATATATATATATATATATATATATATACTAGCAGCATGCCCCCCGCGTTGCCCGTGCTTGATTCAAAAATCGTACGAGTAATATAGCAATCGCTTTCACTTGACTTATAATATTTTTGCCCTTCCTTGCCTTTAAAGGAGTGCTATTTGCTGTTCTGATGTTGCTACATGCCTTACTTCTTGCCTATCTCACACTGCGAATTTTTTCTAAACTCTATACTAAACATTAAATCTGTTACGAAATTTTGTGGATTCCGAGATGAATTCGGTCTCCAAGGAACGACAAACGCAATACTTAAATATAAGAAATAAAATGTATTTACACAATCATACAAAGAGTAATACTGTTAGTAAGTCCAGGAACGTGGTTAGTAGCAAATACAGATAGATATATACAGTCTCGAAGTATGACTTCCTTAGAGTCTACGTGCTTGTAACTGACTTCTACAAGAGGTTACCTCACACTATCTCCGTTCGTATATTCTTTCACTCTCCGACTGCCGACCACCGACTGTGACTACTACTGCCATACGACTGCTGACTGCTACTCTCACTGACTGTAACTCTGGGTATTTAACGGCAGCAGTCCAGGTACACTTGGTAGAGTCCACTTATATGAAAAAGGGGTGGACCCCATAATACGAAAAAAGAACTAAACAAAATGAACACAAAACGATCAGCTTTTAAAAATGGACTCGTAACTGGAAAAACCGAATGAAAAAAGAATGTTAACAACATATACTTTTTCACACCCAACCCAGTTCTGCGGAATCAGTCTCAACATTGAGTTTAAGGAAGCGAATGAGCCAACTGGAGTAAAGTGCCATGCAGATTTAAATTTTTCCTACTTGTGACGAATGCAGCTATAATTTTTTTTGTGTGCTAGCATGCTAGTTAACATTCGTGTCAGTCAGCTATTGGCTCTCAAGCTGGCCAATAGAATATTCCTGCCTATTCGTGGCAGCCAGCTATAGGCTATCACTCTGGCCAGTAGAAAATGTCCGCAAACTACATGAAAACTGCCGTAGAAGCATGGAAATATCGATTATTTCCACTATTGATGGAATTTGGGAACTGCAAAGTCGGTGCTAGCCTTCCCGCTAACTTGGAGCATGGGCATGTAAATTTTGGTGAAAATCCGTCGAAAATTGCGGCGTACATTTGTTACAAACACACACACACACACACACAGATCCTCCCTGATATATATATATATATATATATATATATATATATATATATATATATATATATATATGTATGTGTGTGTGTGTGTAAATATAAAAGTGAACATTGAAGTCAACACTTAGAGGCGACAGGTTGTTTCATGCTAGACGCAATCGTCAGGCCACGTTTTGCGTCTATCATGAAACAGCCTGTCGCCTCTAAGTGTTGACTTCAATATTCTCTTTCATATTTACACGCGCACTATCTCTGATATTGATCACTTTATCCTATAGATATACCACAGCTTAAGAGTATATTTCTTCATATATATATATATATATATATATATATATATATATATATATATATATATATTATGATAATGTTTTGCAATCCGTAGGATAATTCCAAAAAGATATAGATACACGGAGATCTCAAGGTCCAAAAACAGAGCAATAATAATTATTATAAAGAAAACGAACTCTTAAAAGAACATTGTGATATTTATTTCCCTAAGTTCGAGAGATTCTTTCATTATCTGAATGCATATCCCTTCTTTCTCTCCCCTTATCCAATTTTAAATTTGCATATTTAACATAATATTTGTACTTTAAGCCTGGTTATTTTTTGTCCAATTATATTTCTGTGAAATGAGTCGGTCTGAAGAGTTGAGATCTCTCGAACATAACGAAATAAATATCACCATGGTCTTTTAAGAGTTCGTTTTTTTATAATAATAATTATATATCTATATATATCTATATATGTGTGTGCGATGTGTGTGTGGGGGGGTATTTGTGGTTATGTTCACATTCACATAAATACAGTAGTAAATACTGTCTGCATTTGGAGATTCGACTCCAGCTGTGCTACTCAAACTCTCTGCCTCCGGGTAGAGAGGATCCCTAGACGAGGCTGTGTCGAAGGGCAGAGTCCTGTCTCGTGAAACAGCTACCCGACCCCGTTTTATACGGGTTTTACGGTGAATTTGTAACCGTGCCTTCTGGCTCGGTTACCCCACATTAAATTCGGCTTTGTGCCACATTTGTCCGCGTAGGGCAGTTGGTAGATATCCTGCATTTAGAGATTCAATTGCGGAATTCACTTCACTCACTTCTAGCAGTTGAATACTTCTTTTACGCGCCGCTGGCGATTCTTATATGTATTGTTCTTGTACCTGAGTATCGTTCATTACCAACCTTAGTGTGATTATTCTGTTCAGCAACCTTCTCTAGGTTGCAACAATATTCATGCATATGAATGTTTCTGATACTATGACCAATATACCCAAATCTGAGCAAATAGGAAAACATTAGAAATATTTCGAAAGAGTTTAAATTTCAGCCAAGGGCTTTTCAGTACTGCACTTTGTAATTCAACTTCTTTTGAATTGCGCATGGCTGATATTCGTAGATATGAAATAGATAAAGCAGTCATAGCAAACCGAAAGAAAGTAGAATGCATAAACTGCTGTCTGATAATCGAAGAAATGTGTATGGCCTTGTGACTGGGAGAGAGAGTTGTGAAAATGGATGAACAACTTTCAAGGAAGGTGAAGATAGCATTGATGGAAACACGCCTAGAGGAATGCCTAGACAGGAAATTCGCTCTGCTCAGAAGAGATTCTTCCAAAGTGGTTTTGACAAATAGGTTTAAAGATGGTGTAAAGACATCAACATAGATGGATAATAATGTTACTCTATACATCGAGTTAGTTTGTGGTCTTAACAAATGATTTATCATTTGACAAGAATGAACTCCTCCCCAACCAACGTATATACTGGGTTTAACAGAAAAATTGGCCAGATCGTATAACAGCATAATTATCAATCCCACAAAATCATACTTATTATAAAACCCAGGTTGTGTGTGTGTGTGTCTGTCTGTACGTTTATATATTGGATCGGATTTCTTACATTTTTCAACCGATTTCAACAAAACTTCACAGGACTACGTAAAATTACCTTGCGGTGGTTCTGACAGCGCCAAAAATTGAAAAAACACAATTGTTTTTGCACGAAATCAATTTGAAAACACGATTAAGAGGCATCGCGAAAATGGAAGGGGGACAACTCATATCAAGTTATACTTATTATAAAACCCAGGTTCTTTGTTTGTGTGTGTCTGTGTTCGTTTATATATGGGATCGGATTTCCTACATTTTTCAACCGATTTCAACAAAACTTCACTTTTTTTTTTGGCAGGTAGTGTTTCTTATTGTTTTGCACACTTTTTTCTTTATTTTTACATTCAGAATGCTTTAAAAATTCCATTTACAAGACAATTGTTTATAATAAAATTCTATTCAATCGGTAGACTCATAACGATTGAAAACAATTTTTTTGTTTGAGTTTGGGTTTGACCAATTCGTAAAAAAAACAAAAAACAAAAAAACTAATTAAGACATGCGTGTTCGTCAACCTTAAACAATAATCTTTGTCAATTTTATTTTTCAGTCTTTATGATGGTCGATACTTGATCTATCTCTTACTGTTACTTCCCCGGGCAACGCCGGGTGCTACTGCTAGTATTTAATATTTAAAAAAATCCACTAAACTAAGTTCCTTTTTCTAGTTTTTCAGATAATATAATTAGCCATCGTAGTACCATTTGTCGTAAGAATCACTAAAAAACCCTTTAAATCATTCATCTAAAAAAAAAGGGATTAATTAAAATTGTTTTGTATAAGACCCACTATCTTCCCAACTGAGAAATGGTGATAGGAAAAAGATAATTCAGACGTTCAATAATGGTAACAATAGTCATATTCTAGTTTCCATTTTCAAAGTCCATTCAAAAATCATAAAGAGAACCGTGAATAAACTTAAAAAAACAGGGAACAGTAGAGAGGAAAATGTAACAGGAGGTTTCAACAGGAAGAAGGATCACCATTTAAATTTAGCGCTAACGAAATCAATTAGAAAAGATCCAACTCAATTCGCAAGAGATTTGGCCAGTGAGAGAGGAGTTTCAGTCCAAAGAGCATTGAAAAAAGATTTGAAAATAAAATCGTACGTGAAACCTGTGAGGCATCTTGTTATACCAGGACAACAATTTAGAAGTTTAGAGAGAGCGAAGATCATCTTGAATATGTTGAAAAATGATCCGGGAATAATGTATATATATATATTTGAATTTTATTTCAGTACTTCATGAGCTTTCGATCTTTAGCTATAATTAATTAATGATGAACATGTCATTTTCGATTTCATCACGATACTTGTGTTAAGCATGGGGAGTAATTTTACATACACAGTGCTCAAAATAGAATCCAATAGTGTTATTAATACCACGAAGAATTGCAGTAAGATATCTTTAATCATTTCTAAGATCCAACGCTTCAGAGCTTAATCTAACAATTGCACAATTTTGCTGTCACACCCGGTATATATATATATATATATATATATATATATATATATATATATATATATATATATATTACTTAACCTCACTGTTGAAATCTGGGTTGTACAGAGTTCCATCCTTCTATAGTATAAACCTGTTCTACAAGTTTCTGTAATTTCCCGCCTATTTTACATATATTTTGTGCATATATATATATATATATATATATATATATATATATATATATATATATATAACGAACGAGTCTGATTCGCTACCTCTTCGTCACCGATGCCCAGGTTTCAATTCTCTGTTTTGGATGCACAGTACTGATGAGTCCCCAGTCTAGGACTAAACGGTCATCCAGTGTTTTCTGCATTCTGTTGAGGTTTCTTCTAGACTCAATGAATTACTTAATTATTATTATCTCAAATCCTTCTAATTTTTATCACACACACACATACACAGACACACACACACACACACACACATATATATATATATATATATATATATATATATATACTTATGTATGCATATAGTTCGTAGATGGCGAAAAGGCAATTTTTAACGGCTGATGATGATTTAATGCATCGATCTTTGCAAGAATTCCGGGCTAGGGGGGGTATGGCGTTTATATACTTATATGCGTTAAAAAATACCCTTTCTCTGTTGTGCGTTGATAGCCTAGGGGTACGAGACTCCCATTGATGCGCCATCGGCTTAGTTTCGAAACAAACAAAGTAATCGGGTGTATACACTGATCAGCCCCGAAACAGGCTGTCTGGGGATGCCATGTGTCCTCAAGAACAGTGGATAAATGCGTTAGTTAGATGTGTCCTCAAGATCAGTGGATAAAGGCGTTAGTTAGATCCAGTGACAGGACCAAAAGAGTGTGAGTTCAATACCCGGTTAACGCAGTGGAGAACTTTCAGAAGGAAATTAACAGGAGATAATTAAAAACTGATATCCATTAAAACATGGCAATGTGAAACTAGAACAGTCTACCCCAGTGAGCGAAATAAATGGTTCAGTTCGACATTCCAACCACCTGGAGAAGGCCGGTGCGTACAACGGCCAAAACGTTGTAGTAAATATGGCGAAAAAGATGAGGACAATAGTCCGAATAATGTAAATAGTGTCCATAATACCTCATCTCAGAAATATCGACAGATACTGAAAGGCCGAAACTTTGCAATAAATATGGCGACAAAAATGAGGACAATAGTCCAAATAATGTACATAATGAACTTCATTGCTGCTCAGATATTCTTCATATTATATCTATATAATGGTATTCTCAGCATCCTTCTGTAGAAACATTTCTGTCGCTTCAAGTCTCTTCTTCAACTGTGAGCAACCACCTGTAGAACGATGTTTCTCTTCTAATGAATGAAATAAGAGGCAATCATTGTTCCCTCTTTTGGTTGCGTTGGTACTGCATCATGGAAAACTGTTGTGAATATCTCTGAGATTAAATAAAGTTCTATCCCCTGATTATATAAAGAAACTTTTCGAAGAATGCAGCAACGGAACGCAGTCAATGAAATATCAGACTCTATTGTTTCCATCTATCAGTAAAACTTAGTCTTGCTTCAGTTGGAATTCGGTGCCGTAATCGTTGCAGAATTAAACCAGCATCAATATATGCAAAACGAAAGAGATCTGATATACTGCCTAATGTTATATACAAAGGAAATTAGCCTATCGGTAGGAATATTTGGTCGTCACAGAACAAAAGTAAAAAAAAATATATATAATTCTTTGGTTTCTATTCTCATTATTTTCGATAACATATCTTATTCGTCGATGTTATTTTGAAAGTTTAAGATTTGATGGAATATGAAAAAAAAAGGAAGAAAAAGAAAAAAACGAGAAAGAAGTGTCGCAGACATATCCTGAATAGAAATAGCCCGGAAATAAATTCTTGGATCAAGATTCTACATTATCTGGCTCCATTCTTTGAGTATTGTAATAAATGAAACTATACTAGTTCTATCCGTGTAGCGCATGAAACAAATTGTCAGAGATTCGTACATACATGCTTTGCATCAATATGCAAAATATTTTGCGTATTATAAATAAGCCTATGTAGTGGAAGAAACAAGACGCCATGTTTGTTCCATAGATTCGTACATAAAGGCTTTCCGTCAATATGCTACACATTTTGAGTATTATAAATAAGCCTATGTAGTGGAAGAAACAAGACGCCATGTTTGTTCCATAGATTCGTACATACAATAAGCCAATGTAGTGGAAGAAACAAGACGCCATGTTTGCTCCATAGATTCGTACATATAGGCTTTGTGTCAATATGCTACACATTTTGAGTATTAGAAGGAAATCCAATGAATGAAACAATGCTGTAATGGTCCAATCGATTCGTATGCATATGTATTGTCTGAATATGCTAGAAATTCTGAAGATTATAAAGAACATATTGCATTGAATGAAATAAGACGCTTACAGATTACATGGATTATTAGGTATTGTGACAATATGCAATAAAACTTGAATATTGGATATTAAATAGTTATAGATTATGCGAATGTCACAGGGGAAAAATATATTCCAACAATCTCTATTTATATGCAAATTTTTCTATTAGATGAAACGGCCCAGACGTCACATTTGTAAAACTTACAGTGTTATTTCTCTCTGAAATTCCGAGACGAGGAGTTATCATTATTTACACTATTTACATTTGCACTATTTGCACTATTTTCTTTATTTGTTGTTTTTATGAAGACATTTCGGTCGGTGTGCCTTCCGACCTTCTTCAGGTATATATAGATCTGGGTAACTCAAAGAGACTTCTGAATGGAACCCTTTATTTAATCTATGGGGATAGACTGTTCTTGTTCTACTGCCTATGTCTAGGGATATCTCGTCTAGTTCTTATTTGTATTTAGTTCTCGTCAGTTATTGCCCGTCTGTTTCCACTGAGTGTAAGTACACATTGGCCAACTGAAAGATTGAACTCACAACCGCTATGATTGCAAATCCAACACTTTTAAATAATAGGCTATTTTCACGGACGACAATTTGTTGGAATGAAAATAGAGACGTAAACTTAAACTTGCTGCTGATTAGGTTGCAACTGCTGCTATCTTTTTAGAACGGGAATTGTCCATTTCTGTAAGTTAAATAACGGTTTAAGTTAGATAGGACGAGATAAAACTGAGGAAGAACGGAAGGCCCAATGGCCGAAGCATTATGATAAACCAACAACGACGAAGACTATATAGTCTGAATATAAATAGTGTATATACATCTGGGTAACTGACTTCTGAATTGAACCCTTTAATTAATCTATGGAGATAGACTGTTCTTGTTCCACTGCCCATGTCAAGGGATATCTCTTTTAGTTCTTATTTTTATTTAGTACTGTTCAGTTATTGCTCGCTCTTTTCTACTGAGTGCAAGTACACCCTGGCCGACGCAAAGATTGAACTCACAACCACTATGCCTGAAAATCCAACGCCTTTAATTAATAGGCAATTTTCACGTAAGACAATTTGTTGTAATAAAAATAGAAACATAACCCTAACCTGGCTGCTGATTAGGTTGCAACTGATCCATACACTTAGATTAAATAACGTTTTAAGTTAGCTAGATCGATATACACCTGAGGAAGAACGGAAGGCCCAACGGCCGAAACATTGTGATAAAACAACAACGATGAAGACAATATATTATTTAGGTACTTTCGGCATTTAAAACCTTGGTTTAACTCATAATACATGTTGTGGATTCCGGGATGAAATCCGGTCTCCAATGAATGACAAACGCAGGAATGAAATATAACAAATAAATATATTTATACAATAATACAATTGGTAATACGGTTAGTAAATCCAGAAACGCGGTTAGTGGCAATAATAATAATAATAATAATATATATATATATATATATATATATATATATATATATATATATATATATATATATATATATATACAGTCTCGAACTAGGACTTGCTTAGTGTCTATGTGCTTGTAACTGATTTCTACAAGCGGTTACCTCACACTATTACTCAACCTCCAACTCAATCACAATCACAATCTCTGTTCACTCTCTCTCTCTCTCTCTCTATATATATATATATATTAGGTTGGTGCAAAAATAATGACGTAATAATGTCGTTTTTTGACGTTAAAAATACGTCAAAAACGACATTATTACGTCATTATTTTTGCATCAACCTATTATATATTCTGACTGACTTTGGGTATTTAACGGCAGTAGTCCAAGTGCACTCTGGTCGAGTCCACTTGTATGAAAAAGGGGTGGACCCCATAACAATACATCATCTTAAATATTCTTGATATTCTTTTTTAATCATTATTGTAGAAAATACTTATCAAATAGAAATTCTATTGCATGCCTTATATGTTGGCCTACAAGGCGACATTTTAATCTTAAAATTTCCCCAAAATAGTGGGCCGTCTAATACTACAGGTATAAAAGTGAACCTTAAATCCTGTGGCTTATGGTAAGTTGTTAGTATGAGAGATGTATGTCTCAAGACGCCGTTTAAAAGTCGCATTCGGGAACAGTAAAACAAGTGAATGGCTAGAGGGGAAAAGTCATTCAGGTTACCGTAATAGCCTGATGAAAACACAGCACCCATCCATGAGGTATTGTAGATTGTGGTAATTAATTGACAATATCTCCCTTCCGTATTTTAATTAGAATTTGAGTGAAAAAAAGAGTAATGCTTACCAAATTTATTTAATAAATTCAACACAATACATTTTAAAATACGGTTGGAGGGGGTCATCTTGTACGGCGAATGTAGCCCGAAACCTACATTTTAACTTAAATATTTGGAGGTCGTTTTATAGGCGCAGTCAGTTTTGTACGTCAGCGACAGTCTGTATCATGCTTAGACGCAATCGCCAGGCCTTATATGATTTATATGAGACACTCTAAATCAAATGAAACCAATCAACACTGAACTAAGTTTATTACGAATGTAGCAGCAATATTTTAAAATGCCTTTGACAAAACCTAATGCCATTTTGCATTTGTACCATCTCGGGTTAGCTCTCATACTTGCGAAAATTTTAAAATAATTATAACAGAGCGCGTTCATGCGTGTTTTCGAAATCACCATCACAACGATCGTATTTACAATAAGTTTGTCTCACTGGAGGAGATCGGAAGTACTTATGTAAGGTCAAACTATGGCGCCTTCCTTGAGGAATTTCAACTTAACATCAAGAAGGTATTTAGAGAACAACAAGGAAGGATTATTATAAAAATAAATAGGCAAAATATATTATTCAATGAAAGATGTTTGAATATATATATATTCACAGACAGAGTGTTTCGCTGTATCACAGCTCATTAGCGTGACTAGACGCCCGTCCGTTTGCTTCAATCTAGGATCGAAACCCAACTGAATTGGTGCCAGTCAGGGATTCTAAACGTTAGCCGTTGATGCACGGCAGGGATGAAAGTGAATTTAAGCGTATTTATTGTTAGATAAACACACAGTGACTGAAAGAACTCGATTCGATTTACCGAAGAGTCTTGCATTAATAGTCACTGTTTACAAACCCACACTTCCTCCCCAGAGAGGTCAACCGAAACATTTTTTTTCAGAAGCATACATATTGTCATCCACAGACAGACACTTTAGATGTATCACAGCTCATCCGTGTGGCTAAACGTCCGGTTGCCTCTAGCTAGGATCGAAACCCGACTGAATTGGTGTCAGTCGAGGATTCTACACCTAAGCCGTTGGCAACGATAAAAGTGAATTTAAGCGTAGTGTTTATTATCTCATTGAATGAATCAGCATTTTTATGAGTGTCGGTATTATCTGTCATCAAAACAATATTTTTTTCTGACTCATGTGAGTCCGGGTAAATAAAGTTAGTTGTCATGACTTTTAAAGCAGTAATAAATATGGCAAGAAAACATGTTTACCGAAAAGGAAGGAATAAAGCTAACTTCATTCTCTGAAGGAGTTGACTGTTTATGCACACTCTTCCGTTGATGCCTTTGAAGCACTTATCTACATCACGCGTGACAGGAAGTAGAAAAGCGGCACTATTTTCGCATCCGTAGGCGAAAGGAATGATAACGAAGCTTAGAATCGTGCCGCTTGTAATTGTAATTCAGTGGCGATAATTCTGCACTTATTTTATGTGTAGTGTTCTTTTAGAATTAGTAGATTTTGTTTTTACTTCGTATTTGTGCAATACAATCACGTGATTAACGAGAATTGATTTGTCTAGCGCAGTGCTTCACAAACGGTACAGCTCGCCTTATAGGTGCGGAGGAATGATTAAAAGACAATCAAAGATTTAGAAACAGTTTTAAAAAATCCATATGCCAAAACAAAGAAGGTTTTTATAAGAACTACTTTTACTGTCTACATTACTAACACTAATTTTAGGAGTTTTCCTATTGAAAATTTTTCTTAAACGATTGCTATTATTGAAATGTTTGTTAATTAAATTTAGAAATATTTGTTAATATTAATACTAGATAATTTACAGAAAGGTGAGTTAAACCATATTGTCTTTCCTGTTCTGTTTTTTGATTTATTAAATGGATTATTTTTCAAAGCTTCTTGGTAATATTAGACAGGACATAAACCCACCTAAACAGATGTATCTTAAATGAAACTATTGAACTCTTCGATACACAAAAGCTTGCAACGAAAAATCATTTGAACTTTTTATAAAATATTCGCATACACATATTTTCGTAAATACTACATATTGAGAGATAGATTCTTTTGCTTTCTATCAAATTTATTCTTAAAAAAAAGCACAATTCCATTTTATTCAATTATCTGCCCACCATTATTTGCAATTCTTGTGGTTTCTTTATGTCATGGGT
The DNA here is from genome assembly GCA_963932145.1 of Acanthosepion lycidas. Classification (NCBI taxonomy): domain Eukaryota; kingdom Metazoa; phylum Mollusca; class Cephalopoda; order Sepiida; family Sepiidae; genus Acanthosepion; species Acanthosepion lycidas. The sequence continues at coordinate 76,605,680 of OZ010598.1, forward strand.
CCTTACCTATAACTACAGAATGAACTCTTCCTAACCCTGTATATTACGCCTCTCAAGAGAAAGAGTCGAATCGAGTCGAGCCGATAGTAGTTCACTCCAAACCAGACTGACAGTCATACTAACACCTTCCACATCTTGTATTATTATTTCGTATAATATACCTTCGTTATTTCTACTCTTGTGTTGGTGTTGTTCTTCCTTGGTCCTAATCTGGACCATGACACATTAATAAGCTAATTCTTTGAAGGTGAGGATACAGACCCCACATTCAACATTTAAATGACATTCAAAAAGTGAAAGTGATATGGAAATAAGTATTAGGCCCCAACTGGAATATTTTAAAGGAATTAAAATGAAAATTTGAACTATGACAGAGAAGACTGGGTTCTAGCCTTCATTGGTCAATGTTATAGAAAAGAAAACTCTAAATTCAAAACTATAGGAAAGACAATGGCAACACATTTCACTGACTTTTTCTAATAACAATCAAGGCAATGAAGAGTTCAACTAAATAAAAGAAGCCGCAGAGGGCCATGATCACTCATGCCCTTCAGGATATGGCACTTTGAGAAAGGACACCATTATCTTAGGTAAGATATTTTTTTTTCCTTAAATTTTATACTTCGATTGTTTGTTGTAATCTCGTCTCTTAATGCATTTATTGCAACTTGGAGAAGTTATGTTTGATAGTGACAGAACTAATATATACATTGAAGCCATGGCAGGCCAGGCTGGGTTCTAGCCTTCAATGGCAACATATCTGAGAGAGACAACTCTGAATTCAAAATTATCGAGTAATTACGTAGAGAGAAAACACCATAATCTTAGGTAAGAGGGTTAGGGTTAGGATTAGAGTTAGGATTAGGATTAGAATTAGGGTTAGGATTATGGTTAGGATTAGGATTAGAGTTAGGATTAGAATTAGGGTTAGGGTTAGGGTTAGAGTTAGGGTTAGGATTAGGGTTAGTTTTAGGGTTAGGATCAGGGTTATGGTTAGGATCAGGGTTAGGGGTAGGATTAGAATCAGGGTTAGAATTAGGGTTAGTATTAGTGTTAGGGCTAGGATTAGAGTTAAGGTTAGGGTCAGTGTTAGGATTAGGGTTAGGATTAGGGTTAGGGTTAGGATTAGGTTTAGGTAAGATCTTTTTCAATAATATTTTATGGTTCCACCATTTCTGGTTTATCTCGCCTTTTAATATATTCATTGGAACTTAGGAAAATTCTACTGAGATTGCCAGTTAGGAATTAATAATCTGTTAGGTTTTGGTTTTGTTTATCAACTTAATTCTTTAAAAAAATAAAAGACAATTACATTCTATTCAGTTATATATTTAAGATTATTTGCAATGATTTCTTGACATTTATCAGGCAGTTCTTTGATACTTTTAAGTAACATTGTGAAGATTTTGATATGAAAAAGTTTTTGAGAATCTCTGGTATAAAGTTGTCCTTTCATTGCCATAGATTGATGTCTTAAAGTTGCAATAAAGAAATAAAAAAAATGAAACAAAAAAAAGGCCCTAAAAGCTGAAGATGAAGGAATTAAGATGTAAATTTGATCTATGGCAGAGCAGACTGAGTTCTAGCCTTCATTGGCAACAAGTCTCAGAGAAATACAACTTTGAATTCAAAACTATGGAGAAAGCAAAAGGACCCAGCACTACTGTTTTTTTTGTTCTTTTCTAATAACAGTCCAGGCAATGGAGAGTTCAAATATAAAAAAAAGGAAGCTACGGAGAGCCATGATCACTCGTGTCCTTTCGGGACATGGCACTTAGATAGATGACACCATTATTTTAGGTTGGATATTTTTCCATTCCTATTTAATAGTTCCAATCTTTTCTGGACATCTCGTTGATTAAGGCATTTATTGAAACTTGGGGGAAATTCTATTGATGTTGTCAAGTAGAAGTTAATAATCTGTTAAGTTGAATTAGAAATAATTTCTGTTTCTGTTTATCAACTTAATTCTTTAAAAAATAAAAGACAATTACACTCTATTCATTTATATATTCACAATTATTTGCAATGATTTCCTGCCATTTCTTTGCAGTTCTTTGATAATTTTGAGTAACCCTGTGAAGATATTGATATGAAAAAGTTTTTGACAAACTCTTGAATAAAGTTGTCCTTTCATTACTGTAGATTGCCGGCCTAAATAAAATTGCAATAAAGAAATAAAAAAAAAATGAAATTCTATTGATATTGCAAATTCAGTCAATTTTGTGCCATACGATATACACGCTTTGGCGATCATGTATCTTTCCATACATCTCTGACGAGGCAGATATTTTCCTGAAGTAGTTTGCCATTTCTTTCTGCTGTAGACCAGATGCCATCCAAGGCTATAGAATCCGGTCTGACTGCTATTTAACCATAGCTGGATAAGAGGATCCATACCTTTCCCAAGGGTATTATCACGTAAGTGAGTGCAAATCGAGCTGTAATCCATTACTGCACGGTGCTCCCTGTTGCCAAATAAAAGTCGATAATCTGTTAGGTTGACTTTATTCTTTAAAAAATAAAAGACAATTACACTCTATTAAATTATATTTGCAATGCCATTTATTGACGCTTATCAAACGGCTCATCGATACACATTTTCTTAAATTATTTCACCACAAAAACGGTAATAAAGCCACTAAGACGCAAAGTGCTAGTGGTAGAGAATATGAAAAAAGAAAACATTATTAATGAGAGAGAATAAAAAAAAAAAAGGAATTGAGACGATTGAAGATAACGATTGACATTGCATTTAAATTTTGAAACTCAAAGTTCACTGGAAAGCAAGTTTATGAAATAATCCATGTTGCACATTTATAAATCTACCATTTATCCGTGCGTTTAATACTGTTGCCATATCTGGTCTGGTGCTTCTGCTATTTATTTAGGGATTCTCAGCAAAATCCAAGGAAGAGTCTGTAATGTAATTTTTCTTGATCTGGCGTCTCGACTTATTTTCTCACTGACGGAACGTGGTTTCTCTCTGATTTTTCTCCGAATATTTCCACAGCAAATATTCTGATTAGCTATTTTTTATCATATGTCTTGACTACATGGATTTAAGCATCCGACTAGATTAGTATCTCCATTAATTGGCTGGTCGTTTTTGTTTAGCGGCATATCTAGCTCTATGGGTTATTTAATGTCGATTTTTTTTATTTGAGATAATAATGGCTTTAGTGATACAAGTCTTAATAATTAATCCGTAATCCATAATCTAACACAAGACTACAACGTCTCTATATTTCTGAGATGAGGTATTATGTAAATTATTTACATTATTCGGACTATTGTTCTCATGTTTGTCGCCATATTTATTACAGCGTGTCGGCTGTTGTACGCTCTGGCCTTCTTCAGGCGGTTGGAATGTCGAAGGGCCGAAACGTTGTAATAAATATGGCGACAAAGATGAGGACAATAGTCCGAATAATGTAAATAGTGTACAAGGCTAAAAACATGTTTCAACAATGTATTTTTACGTTTAAACATTTTTCATTTTTCAGATTCATCTTACAGTAAGTATTTTTCACCCCAAGCAAGGAAATAAAGCCACTAAGACGCCAGAGTTTATTGAGTGTTATTGAATATGAGAAAAACTACTATTAAGAAGAGAAGGCAATAAAAGAATAAGAATTAAGAAGACAGAGGATGCTACTAGCTCAGAACTTTACAGTGAAGAGTTGCATTGTTACGTCCACGAGGTTGAATCAGCCTATTTCCCCCTGTATTCCTTTGTTAAGAGGAACGTTCTATTCCAGAATCTTCTGAACAATACTTACATTGTGCACTGAAGGCTTACGGCCATATCACGTTGAAACACCGATTCGCGTACGATCAACGAATTTAAGCAACGCCGAGACTGATCAGTACGTAAATGGGTGGCCGTTGTGAAATACCAGGTGCTGTAAGTTTGGATGATCGGGTGATATGTCTTTAGGGTCTTATCACATCGTTCAAACATCGGTTCGTGTACGATCACCGAAGTTAAGTGACGGTGAGCCTGGTCAGTATTTAAATGGGAGACCGTCTGGGAATACTAGGTGTTGTAAGCTCGAATAGGTAAGATAGTATAGCTTTAGGGCCATATCACGTTGAAACACCGGTTTCTATACGATCAGCAAAGGTGAGCAACGTCGAACCTGGTCATTCCGTAAATGGGTGGCCGTCCGGATATTGCTAGGTGTTGTAAGCGTGGATATATAGATAATGAGGTTTTACGGCTACATCACGTTGAAACACCGGTTTCCGTATGATCACCGAAGTTAAGTAACGTCGATCCTGGTCAGTAGGTTAATGGGTAACCACCTGGAAATACTAAGGGCTGTAAGCTTGGCTATGTTGATAGTGTGATTTTACGTCCATATCACGTTGAAACACCGGTTTCCGTATGGTCAGCAAAGTTAAGCAACGTCGAACTTGGTCATTGCGTAAATGGGTGGCCGTCTTTGAATACTGGGTTCTGTAAGCTCGGATATGCGGATAGTGTGGCTTTAGGGCCATATCATGTTGAAACACCAGTATCCGTACGATCAGCAATGTTAAGCAACGTCGAACCTGGTCAGTACGTAAATGAGTGACCGTCTGTGAATACTAAGTGCTGTAAGCTTGGATATGTAGATAGTGTGGTTTTACGGCCATATTAGGGTCATATCACATCGTTTAAACACCGGTTCGCGTATGATAATCAACGTCGATCCTGGACTGTACTTAGATTTGTGAACGTTTCGGAATACGAAATACTGCAAACTTGGATATGAGGAGATGTGGCGTTAGGGACATACTAATACTGAAACACCAGTTTACGTACACTCACAGAATTACTAACGTATTCTGAGAAAATCATGAATAGATCATAAGATTTATGAGGGATTTTTAAGGAAACTAAGAAAGCTATTAAAATGCTTTTACTAACAATGTAAAGAGTACAAAATTGGTAAGTATTAAAAATTCTCCTATGCGGCAGTGAATACTAGACAATTTCCTCACAGCTGAAGAAGTGACTTGAAGCAACAGATGTATGTTTCTGTCGAAGCAAGGCCGGTGCAAAGGTTATTTTTGGGGCTCCTCCCGACCGCCGAACCTATGGTACGCCCCAATCTATGATACGGGCTCACATTCTGCTACATCACAATTTTCATAAGTTAGTATTCATATAAAATACAAATTTTATACTAACCTAATTATGTACACTAATGGGTCACATGCAATACAGAAGAACAATTTAACTAGAAAATTTGAAAATAAATACAATATATCTAAATACAAATTAGAGATATGTCATAATATACCATTCCATATTAAATAAATCAACAATGTTTTGCGGCAATTCTTAACATCAACTTTAGATGTTTCTTGTTAAAATGTTTTAAACACATTCAACATTATGGAGAAAAAATAGTGAATTTTATAAAGTGTTTTTTCGAAAGTTAGCATTAGCAAAATATTTCACCCCAAGCAGAGAGACAATGCCGCTAGAACGCAGGGGACAGGGCCAGTGCAAAGTTCACGTGCTCTCCTGAATCTGTGGTACCCCAAATCTATGATACCCACCAAATCGATCATATGGGGCATCGTACTCTATATTATCTCAATTTTTCATGAGGTCGCATTCATATAAAATACAAATTTTGTTGTAACCTAATTATGTTCAATAATGAATCATATGCAATATAAGTGAACAATTCAACTAGAAAAACTGAAAATAAATACAGTGTAACCCGGATATAAGAGAGTCGTCGGGACCGGAAAATAAGTATCTTATATCCGGGTTTCTCTTATATCTGGGTTTGGTCTATTTTATATACATTAACACGGGCTCTAATTTTGGACCAGATAAAATATCTCTTATATCCGAGTTTCTCTTATATCCGGGTCTCTTATATCCGGGTTACACTTATATCCGGGTTACAATGTATCTAAGTAAAAATTAGAGATATGTCATAATAGAGGATTCTATCTTAAGTCAATCAACAACGATTTCCGGCAATTTTTAACATGAGATTTTTGTTGTTAAAAAATTGAAAAATTTTAAGACATTCAAACTTATGGATAAAAAAAATAGTGAATTATATATAGCATATTTTTAGAGCCTTACCCTGGAGAAAACAAATTCACGGATTTGGAGAAAAAAGACCCCAGAATAATATCAAAATCCACCCCCACCGAAAATCTCTGATACAGGGACCCCATTCTACAACAACCCAATTTAGTATTCATATAAAATAAAAATTAGATTGTAACCTAATTATGTACAATAATGGATCAGGTGCAATAAAGGGGAACAATTCAACTTGAAAAATTGAAAATAAATTCAATGTATCTAAATACAAATTAGAGACATAAACAATATCAAATCTTATATAGTGTCTTTTCGAGACAAAACAAATTTACGGATTTGAACAAAAAATGACGTCAAAATTTGCGAAATCTTTTCATCGTTCAATAGTCAGTTGTGCTTAGTTTAACTTCCAACGTATATAAATATTTGTAGAAAAATGCAAATTTTGATAAGATAGAGAGGGTCACAAAGCACTACCCGAACAGGTCTAGGTCATATAAGCAACGAGGGCGATTTTAGTCAAATAGAACATAAAAGGAAATGTATACTTACAATCAGAAAGAGTCAGTTGCAATTTCCTGGGCGCATAAGGATGAAAGACGACCTGGATGATATCCAACTCAGTGGATATAATGAAGTTAAGGGAAGCGGAGATAAATAGCTAGTAAATCACATCGAACAAAAACACAGGAAGATGTAGAGAGTCGTGATTGCCTCGGTGAATTTAACATAATTACTGGGAAACCAGATTTCTTATATCATTAGGTTGGTGCAAAAATAATGACGTAATAATGTCGTTTTTTGACGTTAAAAATATGTCAAAAAAACGACATTATTACGTCATTATTTTTGCACCAAAATACATTACACAGCTTATACGTTTTTTTCTTAAATGCGGTAATTAGATTACTTTCACGTCTTTAGACATTAAAACAGTTTTGCGTAGGTTTTGTTAGTTTATATTCGGAAAATCGGCTTCTTATGGGATATATTAGTTGCAGTTCTTGGTATAATTTTCTGGAGACATATTTTGGCTGGGAAGTTAATATGGTGTAGATCCACTACACAGTATTAACTTCCCAGCCCAAATATGTCCCATAGAGGAAGGTTTATAAGAACAGTTACCAAGAAAGTAGTTATAGAAAAGTCAGAAGAAGGGGCTTCGGTAGGTCGCTGAGAAAGTGACTGTAGCTAAGATGACAGATCAGAACCAATAACACTGCATGTTCTTCTTTGGATATTATCAAGGATCTCTAAATATATGGCCGAAGCACTATACCAGATTTGGTAGAAGTATTCAAAGAGTGGACAATTGGTAGAGGTAGAAATATGTAAAATAGACTCTTGGTGAGAAGAATTGTCTAGCACGATATATTGAACTAATTTCCTAGCTTTAGACTTATCAATTGATACAATATGACGTTTACATTTCATATCAGTGAAAAAAACGTTAGTCGTAGAATGTGCTACGTGTCATTTTCCTAAAGATTATCACACCAGCCACTCTAATGGAAGTCATAAAGGGTTCTTTTAAACGATTTCCCTTGCCGCTCAAACCTTTTGTTTGGGTGCAGGTTTGAAAAAAATAATTTGGAAAGGTGGAGGCTTAACCTCGATTAAACCACTGTTTTGATCGTTATTGTACAATCTATTTTTCGTCACGGCATCTCGACCAGGAATCAGCCGCTTTATTTTTTACCGTGTAAAAGAAATATACTGTAGATTTCGTAACACCGATGTTTTTGGCTTCTTGATAGCATCTAGGGCATCAATTTATCTGGCTTCTACGGTTTTCCAATTTGCTGGAAGTGTCGAAAATGACATCAATGTTCAATGTTAAATTATTCCGAAACCTCTCTAGGTATTCATTTACAATAATGGCCTCTAATTACTTGTCGTCAGTCGCAGAGGCCGCCCGCGACCCTCGCGTTCTTCAATACTTGGGGTCCCATTACGAAAGCTTTGGAAGCAATTTCAAGCTGTAAATGAGTTAACGTCCCAAATGCTTGTTTGATATGGCATAGAGATTCCGTTGTTTAATCTTCCATTTTAAGCTTCTGAAACCTGCCTTTTGACTGACTTTACTTTAATAGCCAAAAATAAAGAACAATAAGCTTTGATAAGAAAAAGAATATCATATGAATGGAAAATTTTGGTTTCGGTATATTAGGCTCATACTCTTAAATAGCTATTAATTCTCATAAAGAGACAGTGTTATTGTTGCATAAACGTTTTACGAGAGATTTTTGTATAATTTCAACCCATAAAAAAATAAATAAGAAGCAAGGATTTACTGAGTACGAGAGAAACGAAAAACAAACAACAAAAAAAAACCCCAATATTATTAAGACGAGGTAAGAATAACAGAACAGGAATTACTAAAACAGAGATAACTATTGATATTACCTTTAAATTTCTGAAGCTCAGATTAAACTGGAAAGTAAAAAGCTGGGAGAGAATTCAATTCCACAAGCAAGAAGTGAAAGAGAAGAAACTGTTAGCATAGAACTTACGGTTATATCTAGCCGTTTCAACTGTAGAAAGACGTAACATTTCGTCCATCTAACAGCACGCTAAAATTCATAAATTCTAGTTTCCAGAGAGGAAGGTTTATAAGAACAATTACCAAGAAAGTAGTTATAGACAAAGCACAAGAAGGAGATTCGGTAGGTCGGTAGGAAATTGACTGAAGCTAAGATGCCAGATCAGAACCAATAACATTGCACGTTCTTCTTTGGATATTATCAAGATTGTCTAAATATATGGCCGAAGCACTATACCAGATTTGGTAGCAGTATTCAAAGAATGGACAATTGGTAGAGGTAGAAATATGTAAAATAGATTCTTGGTGAGAAGAATTGTCTAGCACGATATATTGAACTAATTTCCTAGCTTTAGACTTATCAATTGATACAATATGACGTTTACATTTCATATCAGTGAAAAAAACGTTAGTCGTAGAATGTGCTACGAGTCATTCTCCTAAAGATTACCACCAGCCATTCTAATGGAAGTTATGAAGGGTTCTCTTAGACGATTTCCCTTGGCGCTCAAAACTTTTGTTTGGATGCAGGTTTGAAAAAAATAATTTGGAAAGGTGGAGGCTTAACCTCGATTAAACCACTGTTTTGATCGTTATTGTACAATCTATTTTTCGTCACGGCATCGCGACCAGGAATGAGGCCGCATTATTTTATATTGTGCAACAGAAATATACTGTAGATTTCGTAACACCGATTTTTTATGCTTCTTGATAATATCTGGCTTCTACGGTTTTCCAATTTGCTGCAAGTGTTGAAAATGTCGATTTAAAGAGAACGGCTTCGTTTTGGAGGCGTTCAAATTAAGAAGCCATTCCTTGCTACAGTTAACAACAGATTGTCGCCTACTTTTTAGATCATAAACCAATTTGATAGTTAACGAACCGATCTGATTTTTTTTTTATTACGACAAGAAATAAATAGTTCTATCACCTGAATAACATCAGGTGGGTCGCTTATGATCATTAGGGACAATGTATCTTCAAGGATAGAGACTTGGTTAACACCTGCATTATGCAAAAAGTTCTAGAATAGTGGCCATCCAAAACTAAATCGATTTTTGCATTCGTGCAGAATAAACTTGACCTTTCAATTTGGGAAGAAGAAACATATACCAAAACATTGTCAGATACCTTCGTGATATCCAAAGCTACAGCCTGGGCTTCATCATTTAAATTTGGACTCGGCCGTCGGACGAAAGACATAAAAATATGCCTACATCAAGAGGAGTAGCAGCAGGAGCGGTAGCAGCTCTAGTTTTTGTTAAAAACAGTCATTCACGTCTAAACATTCTCTTCCCTAGTTTCTATTCTACATTATATTTCACAGTACCGAATGTTAATAAACTTGTTAAGCCAATTCCAGTTTACTAATGTTTTTGATAATTCAGTTACTATACTATTGAAGAAAAAAATTGAGACTGTGTGTGATTTTCTGCTGGTTTACACGTATTTATTTTAATTTTACTTGTCATGAGAACATTTTATTTTAAGAAGGACCAGCATATATATCACTCCCTATCGTCTAAAGCAGAGCAAACTGCCTACCGTAAATACATGTATGAATACCTATTAAAGCGCGGCACGTAAATACAAAAAGAAACTTTCAAATTGTGAAGAAGACAAGTATGCCAAACCTTGTCATATTCTTTCGTGATATTCAAAGCAACAGCCAGGACTTTATCATTCTTATCTAAAGCATGATAGGCTCTTTCCAAAATAATCGTTAACATATCAATACTTGTCTGAGAGAAGTGAAAGAATAACATGCTAGATTATATACTTAACGTATTCAGGGTGGATTAAAGCCTCTAGTATTTAGCCAAAAGAGGAAGAAATCTCGTAGAGCGATAGTTAGAAAGATCAGACGGTTTGCCTATGTTCTTAAACACTGGAACTAGAGAAGAGCATTTCCA
>OZ010598.1:76621195-76656195 GCA_963932145.1 Acanthosepion lycidas
GATTTCAGGAAGAAATGCAAAGAGATGAAAAAATTTTTTTCTCCACTATTTTTCAAAATATCGCTAATCAGATATTATAAATAGAAACAAAAAAAAGCTTAGTACGTTTTCCGCAATCACATAATTCTTTCTAATTTCGTCGATTTAAATCCACTAGGATTAAAGAGTAATACAAGTCCTCCTATAGAATCGCCTCATAGAGAAAAATAGACTTGCGATAGCAGAAATGTCGTTCTACAGAATGATGATGAGAATACCCTGAACTGGATATGTGAGCAAAAACCAAGATTAGGAAAAATGGAAACCAAATGTCCCCTTAGAATCAGAAATAAAATGTTGTAATTTCTTATTGACCATAATGAGGAAAGAGGGATCAGAGAATTTGATACTCAGAGGACATATACAAGCCAAGTGGAACCGTGCAAATCAGCGTGTAGCCTACTAAATGGGCGTCTTTATATGGCTGGAACAACAGAGATTAGTGAAAGATAGAAAAGAAAAAATACTAAGAACTATTGTTATACCATAATACCTATTCTATTGTAATAGACTCTCTCACAGATAATAAGTAGTAATAGCAGTGGCCAGTGAAGCTGAGTGGTGTTGAGCGAGTCAGTTGATGTCGGACATTGAAGTACCAACCATCACAAGAAGATTGCTGCGTCATTAACTCTTATTTCAAATTCCTAACGTTTTGTAAGTCGAACCTAATTCAGGACGACTTATTGAAATACAAGCCTCCTGTGAAAACTACTCTACAACAACTATAAAGACAGGAAATTGTGGAGAGCCATGATCGCCTAAAGAAACATTGCATAAAGAAGAAGTGAAAAAAATCAATTAAATTTTACATTGACTTATACAAATCTTGTATCATTTTGGCTGTGATACTCACAAAGTTTCGGCCAATGTAGCCATCATCCTTTTTTGTTACTTATTATCAAGCAACAAAAGGCCCAAGTGTCACTCAGAGGGATACTGAATGACGTGATTGCATATGAGTAAGAGGAGGAGGTAAGAAGCACGATATTAGCTAATATAGGAGAGACTTAAAGCGGTTAAAAATGTAATGAACAGGAAAACATCATCCTAGGAGGCTAATCTAGAAAGTAGCAATTATCGGTAAGTAGCTATCTAGGTTGGACTACATTCATACTAATGGAATACAAAAAAAAATGTGAATACAGCATGGGGAGCCTTTACTACGAAGGTCAGAAGGTCCAAGGAATGTAGCGCGCCAGAACTATTTCCATGGAAATAGAGACAGAGAGGCTATCGCCTCTTTCATCTGTGCAGAAAAGGGGTTTTAGGGCGAAAAATAATTCATCACCCACAAGGCCGATTTTTTTAAATCAATCAAATCTGGCCATTGAGGCCTAGTCAAGTCCAGCCCAGATATAATATTTTGTTCTGATCTGGCACTTGTAAAGAGGGATCATAGCGGACACTGGTAATAATAGCCATTTCTCTACATTTGGCCTTCATTGATCGAAAAGCTAGTCCTGGTTTCGGTTGGAATTTATAAAAAAAGACATATTTCTTTTTAAAAACATTTTAGATTTAGTTCGTTTTATTTTGTGTTACGGAATATCAAGCTCAATGTGTTCTTTAAAGCCGAAAAGATTTTTAGGACAGGTTCGTATGAATTTGTATGCTTTGTGATAAATCAATTTGTAGCAGATTAGATTTCATTGACGTATTTTTGTAAAGTGGTGCTTTGTTAAGAGTCAAATGCATCGCTGGTAATATATATTTTTCAAAAATGTATTACTGGTAACACTCTTTTCCCAAAATGTATTGATGGTATTTTTACTACTAAAACCTATTTTTATACTTTCATAGCTTTTTGACCCCAGTTTAGAGGTTTTCTATTCGCCTATAACTGGTACCCTAACAGGTACTACAACTCAGAGTCCGGGTGGACCTGGGAACAACAGCAATTAAAAGGTGGTCCTACGCTACTCAAAACATTCTGATCACAGACCTTACTGCCGGATGTAGTTTAACGTCATACCCAGGAAGGTACATTTTTTTCTCATGTCCAGAAGCTGTTTTCGGTATTTCCAGTACTGATGTGTGTTTACTTCCTGGACTTTTATTTGAAGAGGTGTGGTATGGTAGCATCTAAATTTCTTTTCCTGTTAAATAGGCTATCCATTTTAGTTGTTGCTGCTGTTGACAGCCACCAAGTGATATGGTTTCTCTTTTTTTGGTACGGTTCTTTTTACCACTTCCCACAAAAAATGTTAATTTTGTATTTCAGTTGATTTTAAAGATTGTTCTTTCTGAAGGACGTTACTGTATATTGCGATCAAATCCTAAAAAGTTTCATTATGTTTATTATATAATCTTTCTCTTCCAAGAAGGAATTTGTATCATAGTAATGCTAAAATTAGCCGTTTCCCTAAAAAGAAACATTTGGTATTTATTGCCTGAGCACACAGTATGTTTTCGGTTGAAATTTATAAAATCTTTGAATTTTTCAGAAAAACACATTTTTCATGCCCAGTAGCTATTATCGCTCTTTCCATTATTGATGGGAGTTTCCTTCCTAGCCTTTTGTTTGAAGTAGTGTGGAATGTCAACATCTTGATTATGTCATTATTTTCTCTTCTCAAGCCCAGTAGCTGTTATCGCTCTTTCCAGTTTTGATGAGAGTTTCATTCCTAACCTTTTGTTTGAAGTAGTGTGGAATGTCAACATCTTGATTATGTCATTATTTTCTCTTCTCAAGCCCAGTAGCTGTTATCGCTCTTTCCAGTTTTGATGAGTTTCATTCCTAACCTTTTGTTTGAAGTAGTGTGGAATGATTACATCTTGATTATGTCATTATTTTCTCTTCTCAAGCCCAGTTGCTGTTGTCACTCTTTCCAGTATTGATGGCAGTTTCCTTCCTAACCTTTTATTTGAAATAGTGTGGAATGTCAACATCTTGATTATGTCATTAATTTCTGTTCTGAAGCCCTGTAGCTGTCATCACTCTTTCCAGTATTGATGAGGTGTTTCCTTCCAAACCTCTTTTTTGAAGTAATGTGGAATGTCAACATCTTTATTACGTCATTATTTTCTCTTCTCAAGCCCAGTAGCTGTTGTCACTCTTTCCAGTACTGATAGGAGTTTCCTTCCTAACCTTTTGTTTGAAGTAGTATGTAATGAAAACATATTGATTATGTCATTATTTTCTCTTCTCTTCTCAAGACAAAGTAGCTGTTATCACTCTTTCCAGTATTCATTGGTGTTTCATTCCAAACTCCTTATTTGAAGTAATGTGGAATGTCAATATCTTGATTACGTCATTATTATCTCTTCTCAACGCTCAGTAGCTGTTATCACTGTTTCCAGTATTGATGGGAGTTTCCTTCGTTATCTTTTGTTTGAAGTAGTGTGGAATGTCAACATCTTGATTATGTAATTATTTTCTCTTCTCAAGCCCAGTAGCTGTTATCACTCTTTCCAGTATTGATAGAGTGTTTTCTTCCTAACATGTTGATATTCCACACTACATCAAACAAAAGTTTGATGTAGTGTGGAATATCAACATCTTGATTATGTCATTATTTTCTCTTGTATTTACATGTTTAGTTGTTGCTGCTGTTGGTTGTCATCAAGAAATATGGCTTCAGTAATTTGGTACAGTTCTTTGTTTGCGATTCTTTAGTACCAGAACCACAATGTTCAAAGAAGAATGATCTTTGGCAAGACCCTGAAGCTTTAAACGCTCAATGCTTTTTTTTTTACTATTAATAATAGCAACCGGTTGTATACATATAACATTATCGATATTTCTGAAAGGGTGTTTCCGCCATGCATGTGACCCATTTTGAAAGTTTCGATTTGACGACACTATTTAAAAACATGACTGGAGAATTCAAGTTTTGGTATCGTAGCAATTGGAGGTGTGGGGCGAAACTATCTCTAGTACAGCCTATTCTATATTTATTTCATTTTTCTCTTTTACTTAATTTGTTATAATTGATTCATATGCTGAGATATCTGAACTGTTTAATATTTACTAATTCCAAATTGCGATTTTTTTTTAATTTCAGGGTGGTGTGTCATTGCTGCTTTCACGGGAGGAGTCAGATATTTACTGGAGTGGTACAAGGGAAGCGATAATTTTTCTAGGTTCTTTAGTGTTGGATTGTCTATATGAATTTCATTTAAGATCACGACGTCGTAGTCTTCTTAGATGTTACTAATATCACAATAGGTTTGCGTCATTATAAGGTTGAAACACCGGTTCTCGTACGATCACCGAAATATAAGAAAGATGGAGCCTATACAGTACCTAGATGCGTGACTGCATGAGAAAACCAAGTGCTTTAAATTTCGATATGCACGTAGCGTAATAGATAGCGCCCGGGAACTGAGAGTCAAAGAAGATATCCAATTTCTCTCGGGTTCGTTTACTTCCGCACTAATAGCCTCGGGAAAGGTATGGAGTCACCGGTTATCACCCGTGTTATGGGTTAATTAACAGAACTTGTATCAGTAAATCATTATTATCTCCAAAAAAATTCTTATAATTTGAAAAAAAATAATTTTTCTGGCTTTAAATAACCTGAATAGGGTTAATAAACCGTAAAAAAGAAATCAATCAATAAAAAAAGTATTACAATATTGTGACAAATTTCATTCAATAGAAATCAACAATATTAATAGGAAAATGATGTTATCCTTACATTGAACAAAGAGGATCTGTTTGTATTAGCCCGGAAATTGAGATTAGCATGTCAGGTTCAAATTTCAGCTGAGGCAAATCCTTCGCTTTTGCACAAATGTGCATCATGTGCAAGGTGGAAGAAAAAGTAAAGACATAATGAGGATTTCGAAGTTTCATATAACTTCGAACAAAAGGTTAGGAAGGAAATTGCAAAGAGCGAAGAGAGAAGATGTGAGAAACTTATTTTCCATAAACGTTGTTTTAATTCAAATAATATATTATGAACAGAAGGTGGCATCGGCTTCTCAGCCAATGAATGTCAAATATTTTCTTACAAGCTTAAAAGCCACTCTATCTATTAATTCAAATAATGTGACACACTGACATTGGCATTTATTATATAAAAGAAGGAAATGAGTTATTGAGAGTTGTGTCCCTTTAATTCAAATAATGTGACACACTGACATTGGCATTTATTATATAAAAGAAGGAAATGAGTTATTGAGAGTTGTGTCCCTTTAATTCAAATAATGTGACACACTGACATTGGCATTTATTATATAAAAGAAGGAAATGAGTTATTGAGAGTTGTGTCCCTTTAATTCAAATAATGTGACACACTGACATTGGCATTTATTATATAAAAGAAAGAAATGAGGTATTGAGAGTTGTGTCCCTTTAATTCAAATAATGTGACACACTGACATTGGCATTTATTATATAAAAGAAGGAAATGAGTTATTGAGAGTTGTGTCCCTTTAATTCAAATAATGTGACACACTGACATTGGCATTTATTATATAAAAGAAAGAAATGAGGTATTGAGAGTTGTGTTCCTTTAATTCAAAGAGTTGTGTCCCTTTAATTCAAAGATTATTTTTGGTAATGATAATATTAATATTAATTATAATTAATATTAATATTAATTATATATAAATATATATAAATATATAAATTTATATATATAAATATTAATATTAATTATATATAAATAATATGTTTTTGGTAATGAAGAAGGAAATTACTGGAAAGTAATTTCCTTCTTCATTACTAAAAAAACAATATTAGAAAGACATGAACTCTATTGTCGGCATTAAATAACCCATTAAGGTTATCATGCCGTAAAACTAACCACAACAAAGCAGGAAAGAACATTTCTATGGAAATATCACTGGGAGTGCAAGAACGTAGGTGATTTGAAAACTGTTCAGAAGAGAGTTTCAATCAGATAACCCAACGCAAATCACTAGAGATTGCTAACTGTTCAAGATATCTACAAGTATTTTTTCGGAAGACTGCAGGTGTCCTCGGATCCACAAGTGGGGATGTGAGGTTTCTGTAAGTTAATCTCAAATTTGTAAGTGAGATTTATAAAAAAAAGTTCCTTCCAGATTCCATTCACTGTATTGTCTATGAATTGCGTTGCCTTCGTGGGAAAATTGTGGCCTGGTGTCCCGTTACAAGCTCATTGGTTTGGAATTCATTCAGATTCCCAGACCAGTCTAGAGAGATTAGTCTACCTTGCTCTTACTGGAATGAAGCTTATGAGATAAGTACTTTAAGATTGAATGCCTATAAGTGCGCCTAAAAACATTTCTTTACACAGTTAATCCATTCCCCCACATAAGAGGATCCTCAATTCTGCGTTGTGAGAATTTATCGTAATGAAAATCTGCCAGAAAATATGTCTGGGTGAAGATTTAGCATAGAAAGCCAATCAGGTTCATCCAGGTTTTTATGAAAACACGTCAAAGACAGCGGTTGAATTCAGCCACAATCAATCAATTGAAAGCAGTTACTTTCTTTTACCGTATACAAGGGCCAAGTGGCACTCAGTCTAGAGGGTTACAGAGTAAGAGGCACATGTTATAGATGTGTGTAGAGAAGATAACGATTTAGCTTAGATTTGAACAGGTTAAGATTGCAGTTATCGAGGAAGCGTTCTTTTGAGTATCGGTTCCACAAAGCACCGTTTCGTCAGAAGAAGAAGCTCGAGTGAAACATATCCCTCAAAAGGAATATGAAAGGAATGTTTGCTACAATGTGCCTGGTATGACGGGTGTTAGACATGAAGATTAGAACTACTAGAACTAAAGAATAAGGTTCGTCTGGCGACTCGACAAGGACATGGCAATCGAGCAGCGCGCGACTAGTGACATTTCGTATATCAGAAAGTGTTTGTAAAGTGAAAAAAATTGTTTAACCCCTAGGAAGCGGAGACGCTTTTGCCTCCATCGAGACACAAAAGGGAATACTGTGCAGATACTGTCCATATATGTGTAAAGGAAGAGTATAAGATGAAGAGTCGTGGATACGTGAAGAGGACAACCGACCATCTGAAGAGACAAATCCTAGCTGTAACTAAAAATGATTCGACGTTGGTTTTCTTTAGTTTGAATTATAAAACATACTGTCTCTTCGTGGATGATAATAATAAAAAAAAACAAAAAAATGTAGAGTATATGTTATTCTTTGGTGGCCCTTTATTCTTTTGAAGCGCGGCATCTCGACACATAATATAAGGAAAATAACATCGATCTGATGTGCGAAATCAAAGAACATTCTTCGTTTCAAGAGTGTGACGCTAAAAGTAAAAACATTTAAAATTGTGGCCATAAGAGAATGAAAGAGAAACATTTCGAAGGTTACCAGAAAATAGTATGACATTCGCCTTAGCGCAGATACATCGATCTTCTTTATTCGCACTTTTTTATATGATTTAAATACGAGATTATAGGAAATTATAGGAAGTTATAGGAGTCATGGAAACTAAGAAAAAAAGACAGCTTGTTTTTTACATTTAATTCTTTCACTTTTAAATGCTCTCGTTTTTCCGACAAATAAAAAGGAATCCGAATCTATTAAAGGCCCGTTTCAACATCAGCGAAACTGTCTTCTACGTCATTTTTGCCTTGCACTCAATATCCTGGAAGGAATAATGACAGGGATGTGCGCAAGTTACCTTAACAGTAAGCTAGTAATTCTCATATTACTAACCCTTCCTCAAATGATCTTTCATCGTTAATTAGTTAGACAATTTATGCGGAGTTACAGAATTTTCAATCTATCTATCTATCTATCTATCTATCTATCTATCTATCTATCTATCTATCTATCTATCGATCTATCTAATTCTCTACATACAACGCGTGAAAGCCACAGAATTTTCAGTCTATCTATCTATCTATCTATCTATCTATCTATCTATCTAATTCTCTACATACAACGCGTGAAAGCTACAGAATTTTCAGTCTATCTATCTATCTATCTATCTATCTATCTATCTATCTATCTATCTATCTATCTAATTCTCTACATACAACGTGTGAAAGCCACAGAATTTTCAGTCTATCTATCTATCTATCTATCTATCTATCTATCTATCTAATTCTCTACATACAACGCGTGAAAGCTACAGAATTTTCAGTCTATCTATCTATCTATCTATCTATCTATCTATCTATCTATCTAATTCTCTACATACAACGCGTGAAAGCTACAGAATTTTCAGTCTATCTATCTATCTATCTATCTATCTATCTATCTATCTATCTAATTCTCTACATATAACGCGTGAAAGCTACATAATTTTCAGTCTATCTATCTATCTATCTATCTATCTATCTAATTCTCTACATACAACGCGTGAAAGCACATGCGACACACTGCCCACGTCAGCCGCCAAATAGGGGAGGCAACACAGTTTCGGTGGCTAAGGCGGTACTGCCAGCCCTGGCACGATCAGCAGATTTTGCCATCAGACAGGTTATTGTTTTTGTATACGTGTCAGTCTCTTGCAATTTATTTTTACAACTGCAACTGAAATTTTCAACCTTGTGTTAAAATAAACAACGGGTTTGTAGCGACTGTTATTAAAGACGTAAAAATGGAAAGTAAACAGACGTGTTTCACGTTGAAGTAGCATTGTGTTGCGAGCATGGTTTTGTTTGACTCTATTTTGCATCTTCACAGGATCAAACTCGATGTATCTATCTAATGGCAGCCCCTTCATATCTATCTATCTATCTATCTATCTATCTATCTATCTATCTATCTATCTATCTATCTCAATCTACTCTTATCCAAGTCTATTCTGACCACATATGGAGAGAGAAGGGAGATCACCGCCCTCTGTGGGATCATAGACAAAGAACACCATTAAAAAATTTGTAAACTTGAGGAATCAGCAGATATGCTAGGCCACAAAAATCTCCTGAGCCGACCAGGCATAGAAATGAATACAATATGGGAACCAGTAATAAGGAGTGCCAGAGAAAAGCGATAATAAAAACAAAAATTGCAATATGAGCTCTGGTAAAAACATGAAATGATAACAGAAAAAATGACAATATGAGCTCTGGTAAAAAAGGTTGCTGAAGACATTAGGCTTATAATAACCAGAAATTCATACAAGGGCACATAGCACAGTGGGTAAAGACGTTAGTTAGATCAAGTGACAGGACCGAAAGAGTGTGAGTTCAATACCCGATTAAGGTAATGGAGAACTTTCAGAGGGAAATTAACAGGAGATAACTGATAACTGACATCCATTAAACATTGCACATGGAACTAGAACAGTCTACCCCAGTGAACGAAATAAAGGGTTCGGTTCGACATTCCAACCACCTGAAGAAGGCTGGAGCGTACCACGGCCGAAATTGTAATAAATATGGCGACAAAGATGAGGGCAATAGTCCGAATAATATAAATAATGTTTCTTCTTATCTATCTATCTATCTATCTATCTACTTGCACTTTCCTCTTGATATCTATCCCAATCTACTCTTATCTAAATCTATCCTTATCTATCTATCTTTCTACTCTCATCTAAGTCTATTATTATCTAATTTCAGTCTCCTCGTTTCTATCTAATTACAGTTTCCACTTGATATCTATCTCAGTCTACTCTTATCTAAGTCTATTCTTATCTATCTATCACAATCTACTCTTATCTAAGTCTATTCTTATCTATCGAATTTCAGTCTTCTCGTATCTATCTATCTATCTATCTATATAGCCTGCCATATACACTTGTATCCCATTTATCTTAATGTCTGCAAATATTTGATACACACGATTTATCTCCCTTTATTTAACGGCACCACGTGACTGACTGTTCGAATATGTTTACTGGCTATATGATATAATAACTGTAAAAATATACCTAGAGACTCACACATGAAAACGGACTTATCAAAATATGCCGTCATCTTTTATGATAAAGCCAACTACTATTAAGAGAATATTAAACATAAAAAGGGGATCGATTTTGCTTAATTACTTAATATTACTGGAAATTATAACTAAAGTCTCACGCTGGAAAATCTAATCACGGCAACGATTTATTAAAATATGTCTAGAGTTTTGAATGCAGGAAATATAATGGCGGCTTTGACGTTTCGAAATATTACACTCGTTTGGTATCGGAAATTTTAAACCAAGTCAGTGACATTCACTCTCCAGCAAAATGGAAAACGTTACCTGGGATTCGACACAAAATCTTTTACAGGGTTTATAGCAATCATTACACAAATAAGCAACCAGTGACACCCCACTCATCACTTGTTGATGAATGCAAAGTCAAGCTTTATTCAGACAACCATGACTGTTTTTGTTGCGTGATAGTTTTTGTATCATCATCTTTTTTCTGCTAGAAACAGTCATTGCATTTCAAATACATAAATTCTCCAGTGATGTCAAGTTTAATTGCCTGTGCTTCTGCTTGTAGATTTTTTGTTAAGTAGGAAACTATTTTACGGAGGCAATATCGATCTGTAAAGAACAATAGAATTTACGTATAGATAAAACCAAATATCTTATTTTTACGAAGACAGGGGAGTAATAAAATTCGTTTTAAATTGCGAGAAAATCATCTGTGTTAAATTTCCTATTACGGGAACGCTTCGTCTAAAGGTTTTCAAATGAGTTATGGTCAGGACGTTTTTGCAAATGAAAGAAATGCTGTAAAAATCTGGCAAAGAACCATGACTTACTAAAGAATTTAGTCTATTGCATGCCACGAAGAATTAAGGCCGTTATTAAAGCAAAAGTTTACCCAACAAAATACTAAACCATGTTTTGACTTGTATAATGGACATATTTACACCTGTATCAATATTAGGTTGGTGCAAAAATAATATCGTTTTTTGACGTTAAAAAATACGTCAAAAAACGATATTATTTTTGCACCAACCTAATAATACTCTGTATGAATAAACGAATTTTATTCATCAATTATCTTGGTAAAAATACAAAAATCAACTTTCTATGGAAATATCTTTTAAAAGAGGAAACTATATATGGCATGTAGTTTTGTACATATATAGGTCTACTATTTTCTGTATTCATATCAGATGAAACTGTCATGGCTCTATGTTGCTTGGGGGAATCCCACGGACTGATTGGCATTGGCAATCTTTGCACACATGGTTGACACTCTCTGGAATCTCGATGTGTTGTTTATTTTCGAAGCCTATGAGTATTGTATATTAAAAAATGATAGATTTAATAGCTAAATTTTATGTATTTGTGAATTTACCTGTACAAATATATGCAATTTTACAATTTTCTGTTTAAGTATCTCATTTTATTATATACGTAGAGATTTTAATTGCTCCTTCTTAAATGCATTTTTTTTTATACATACATACATGTAGAAAAAGTTTATTGTTTACTTAACATACTATTAGTCAGTCCGTGGAAATTCCTTGGGTCCCGCTAGTTGCTATTGTTCCCTTTCACTATGGAGAGAACCCAGGTTCCTGTCTGTTTCTCATATACCATGACTATTAATACGTTCCAGAGGCAGACATTTGAGAAGATTGGAACTGTTCTTACCCCAGCCAGTCTTTTTCAGTCAGGGCAGTCGTATGTGGCATACTCTAGAACTGGCAAACTCTCGGATGTAAGGAGTAAGGTGATGGGAAAAGACAGACAAAGGAGGAGAAGACAGTGAACTGTTATTAAAACCATTGTCTGCCGAGAGGTACTAACTTGAATGGGTAGTGTGTTTTCAAAAATTCTGTAGACCCTTCACTTCATTAGGTCTATGTCTTTGGATTATATGTCTGCATAATAAATAGCTGGCAACTCGTATTCGAGGATACTCGCTTGCTAGGTAGGCTATCCAATCCCTATCGAAGACGCTCGCTGAGTCACATTCATGCTTACTCAACACCCGCAGAGACCATCAGTAGTTTATACTGCAACTATGCTGATGATGTTGATATGTATATATATATATATATATATATATATATATATATATGTGTGTGTGTGTGTGTCTGTGGGTGTGTATCTGTGTGTGCACGTGCGTTTCGGCTTCGTTTGTTATTTAGGCAGACGTCATTATATCAAAATGAAAGACAAATCTGTCTGTTTATTTTATATTAATATAAAATTATATTAATATAGAAAACAATATAATATACAGTGTATGTCTGTCGTACTGACCTGAAAACGTCTACCTAACTAGCTAACGAAAAAGAAATACGATCACATTCAAAAGACCATTCACTTTGTCTCATTATATATATATGTATGTATATACATACATATATATATATATATATATATATTTAAAGCAAGTTTAGAACGGCTCATGATCAAACATAATAGACATTCATTGTCTGTTATATTTAACTAAATATGTTTAAATAATAATCTACTGCCCCAATACACTAACAATATATATATATATATATATATATATATATATATATATATATATATATATATATATATATATCTGTGTGCATAATTTTAAACACTTTTTTTCAAGTAAATTAAGAGAACTTTTTTAATGCTCTTTGAAGATCAATGTAACTTGGTAAAAATAATCCCCAATTTATATGCACACACAAAATACGAGACAAAGATTTTAATGCGCCAGGGTTGATTGTTTTATTTTTCGGATTTTCAAATTTTGGTAAATATCGGAAAAATCGATTTTCTTCTGCTTCGAGCTGATCCTGAAAATTTTCCCCAGCGGGAAAATATCATAAACAACTTCGGTTAAAAATGAAATTGGCATCAATTATGCAATCGAATACAGAATCTCATCTGGCTTTGAATATTTATCTTTTAACGTAAAGATCGCATGCAGCCCGAAAATACAGCAAATCAATAAAACAATTTAGGTTAATTAATCGATCCTCTTGCTGTTCAGATTAAAATTTCCAGAGACAAAGGAAGTGTACAGAAAAATAAACGATATTTCCTTTTTTTTGTAAGGCCGAAGTGCCACTCAAGTCAGAGTGTTACTGAGTGAGATTGTTGAAAGGAGAAAGTAAGAGATGTATATTATGTAGGTTGACAATAGATATGAAGATGTTAAAATTGTAATATTCAAGGAAGCAACTCTTCAGGAGCCCGTTCGACAAAGTAACAGTTTTGAATCTGTATTTTTTTAAATAGTTTTGTGAAAGAATCTCTCTGGGTTAAACTTATTCCTCAGGGTATTATATATAATAATAATAATAATAATAATAATAATAATAATAATAATAATAATAATAATAATAATACTAACCGGCCAATCGTATTCGAGGAGACCCGTCTACTAGAGCGGCTAGTCAATGCCTATTGCATACGCTTGCTCAGGCACATTTGTGTTTGTTCAACACTCACAGGGCCCACTTGTCATTTATGCTGCAACTATGCTGAGCAAACCTTGGTTACAGTTTCTGGGTGAGAGCGTGTTATCTAGTGCGATCAACAATTTGAACAAGGCCAGCACACTCAACCCCTCGGTCACGATGACTTGTTACTTCGTGCTAGTACAGCTATCGACGGTTCCCAAGTGTTCCGTCTACCCAATTTCACTCACAAGTCTAGGAGCATTGATATTACTTAAACGTTCAGTACGCTTTTTTTTGTGTGTGTCTAACGAAATTTCTTGTTTCTTAATACTTTGCTTAGTTTCTTTGAAATCATCTTTCGCTAAACAAATGCATCTCCAAATTTCAGTGTCGCTCTTTCCGTCCTTTGTTAAAACATTTTCAAGATATTTAATTTTTTCCTTTACGTTACCATGAGAGCTGGGGTGTAGTGAATCATCCCACAAACACGCCCAGATTAGAGTCGTGCGTGAGAGGATATTGAGAAAAGTGCTGGAAATGGACGTATCTTGTATGAATATGCATCTGCATAAAATAAGAACAACAATAATAATAATAATAATAATAATAATAATAATAAAAGCTTCTCACTTGCTATCGCATGCATCATCCCAAAGCTGATGTTGATCGTCTGTATGTGCCCAGATCCGAAGGAGGCAGAGGATTAGTTCAACTAGAACTGTCCTACAAAACTACAACAATTGGCCTCCAAAAATACTTGGAAACTACAGAAGACTGGATGATGGTATGCGTCAAGGAACATGAAAGTAGTAAGCGTCTTTACTCCGTAATGAAAGAAGCCAACAAATTCAAACTGGAGCTTCAAATGGGCGTAGAGATGCAACTACAGCACAATACACCGGCTGAAACTGCAAAATACTTGAAAAAGACAGCAAAGACGAATGCAACCGACCAGATACAGAAGCGATGGCAAGATAAACCGCTTCATGGCCAATACTCTGCCCGTATCAACCAAGCTGATGTAGACAAAATCCGTACCCATCAGTGGCTACGCAGTGCAGAGTTGAAAGCGGAAACTGAAGGTTTTATCCTTGCTGCGCAGGACCAATGCTTGCTAACTAGGAATTATCAAGCACATATACTAAAATATTGTGTCAGCCCAAAATGCAGATTCTGTGATAAATATCCAGAAACGATTGATCATCTTGTATCAGGTTGCACGATGTTGGCACCCACTGAATATAAAACCCGACATGACAGAGTGGGCCAATATCTGCACTGGAAAATCTGCAAGATTGACGGAAAGGAAACTGTAAGAAATTGCTATGAACACTGCACAGACCCGGTTAGGGAGAAAGGACAAGTAACAATTTTATGGGACTTTACAATACACACAGACATAACAATCAAAGCTAATCAAACAGACATCGTGATTAGAGACCGCAAACTTAAAATGCGACTCATTATTGGCACTGCAGACTGCAATGTATTTTTGAAGATCTTCAAAGAACTCTCAAGTTACAAAGATCTTGAAATCGAAATCTCAGAAATATGACGCATGAGAACATTACCAATTCCAGTTGTATTTAGGACCGTCAGATTGATTAGAAAATATTCCCACAGACTCATTTAAGGAATTTCTGGTAGCCTATGCCTTAAAGAAATACAAAGAAATTGTACCCACAAGTACATCCCAGACCTTACGAAGAGCTTTATCTATGTAAAATATGTGTGCGGTTTTTTGTTGTCTTTTTTTAATTGGTTAGTGAAAAATGCCATGAAGCCATTTCTAACCTTCGGTCTCTGGGCGAGTCCCGAATAGAAATGTATACACACCAGAAATCAAAAGAAATAGAATAATAATATTTTGGGGGATATTTCAATACCAAGAGATAAAAACTGGAGTGCAACAACCCGGCTATATTAGTGGAATATAGAATAGAAAAAAGAAGGGTTTATTACTGCTTTATCGATCAATGATATTAGGTTGGTGCAAAAATAATGACGTAATAATGTCGTTTTTTGACGTATTTTTTACGTCAAAAAACGACATTATTACGTCATTATGTTTGCACCAACCTAATAACAGAAGAGATATAGAAAGTAATCAGTAATTAGCAATTGAACTTTGAACTCACACGGCTTTGAAAGTCATTATCTTACTATCAGTGGTGGACTTGGTACGGTGACTGAGGGAACTGTTAGAGGAAGGAAGCCTTTCAGGAACGTGAAGGATAACCCGGAGAGTGAAGAAGATACTTAAGGCCCCTGATTATGACCCGCTATACATGCATTAATTACCAGATTTTAAGATCTTCTCCGATAAAATGCGATAACAATAATGCAGATTCTGTGATAAATATCCAGAAACAATTGACTATCTTATATAGTTGCACAGGGTTATCATCCAACCCTATATATATAAAAAAAACGGTGTGACCAATATCTATGCTGGAAATATGCCACCATTATGGGTATGAAAATACATGAAACGGGTAAGAACACTACACAGACACCATTACGGAGACAGAACCTGTATTTATTATTTTATGGGACTTTACAATAGACACAGACATCTGACTATATTTCTGAGATGAGGTATTATGTACACTATTTACATTATTCGGACTATTGTCCTCATCTTTTTCACCATATTTATTACAACGTTTCGGCCTTTTAGTATCTGTCTATATTTCTGAGATGAAGTATTATGTACACTTTTTACATTATTCGGACTATTGTCCTCATCTTTGTTGCCATATAGATCACAACGTTTTGGCCTTTCAGTATCTGTCTATATTTCTGAGATGAGGTATTATGTACATTATTTACATTATTCGGACTATTGTCCTCATCTTTGTTGCCATATTTATTACAACGTTTTGGCCTTTCAGTATCTGTCTATATTTCTGAGATGAGGTATTATGTACATTATTTACATTATTCGGACTATTGTCCTCATCTTTGTTGCCATATAGATCACAACGTTTCGGCCTTTCAGTATCTGTCTATATTTCTGAGATGAGGGATTATATACACTATTGAAAATTATTCGGACTATTGTCCTCATCTTTGTCGCCATATTTATTTCAACGTTTCGGTCTTTCAGTATCTGTCTATATTTCTAAGACGAAGTATTATGTACACTATTTACATTATTCGGACTACTGTCCTTATCTTTGTCGCCATATTTATTTCAACGTTTCGGTCTTTCAGTATCTGTCTATATTTCTGAGATGAGGTATTATGTACACTATTTACATTATTCAGACTATTGTCTTCATCTTTGTCGCCATATTTATTTCAACGTTTCGGTCTTTCAGTATCTGTCTATATTTCTGAGTTGACGTATTATGTACACTATTTACATTTTTCGGACTATTGTCCTCATCTTTGTTGCCATATTTTTTACAACGTTTCGGCCTTTCAGTATCTGTCTATATTTCTGAGATGAGGTATTATGTACACTATTTACATTATTCGGACTATTGTCCTCATCTTTCATCGCCGGCCTTCTTCAAGGACACATGGCACAGTGGATAAAGGCGTTAGTTAGATCCAGTGACAGGACCCAAAGAGTATGATTTCAGTACCTGGTTATGGCGGTGGAGAACTTGGAGAGGGGAATTAACAGGAGATAACTAATAACTGACGGCCATTAGACATGGGAAGTGGAACTCGAACAGTCTACCTCGGCGAGCGAAATAAAAGGTTCAGTTTGACATTCCAACCACTTGAAGAAGGCCGGAGCGTACAACACCCAAAACGCTGCGATAAATATGGTAACATAGATGAGGACAATAGTCCGAATAATGTAAATAGTAGACACAGACATAAAAATCAAATCTAATAGCCCAGACATCGTGATCAAAGACCACAAGAACAGAACGTGTTTTCTTATTGAAATGACAGTCATTGTAGAATATAAATTTTCTTTGAAGAATTTCAAAAACTATTAAAATACAAGTGTTTTGAAACGAAATTCTCAAATAGAAAATGAGGACATCAATAATTCCAGTTGTTGTTGGAGCTGCCTGAGAAGGTTTTGATAGACTCATTAAAGGGATTCTTGGTCGCCCATACCTTAAAAATGATAAAACATTGTATTCACAAATACAGCTTACACATTATGAAGAGATTTAAATATGTAAAATTTGTGTGATCTTATTTTTTTGTTTCTTTTATACAAAAATGATCAGTGGAAAATGTCATTTCTGGCCTTAGGTCTCTGGGTGTAACCCAGAAAAAATGTGTACTGCACAGAAATCAAAAGAAATAATAATTATAATAACAATAATAATATCAACCAGCCTACCCAATCAAAACGACAGGCACTGGTAATCAGCAATAAAGTAAAAAAAAAAAAAAAAAAAAGAAAAAAAAAATGACGTCTTCATCCGGAGGCGCTTTTAGAAATTGTCTATATGTGAAACTTCAATATAGCAAGACACTGGCTTGGTGATGTCAATGATGATATGTTTGAAGTTTAGAATTATGTCTATAATATTGAAAGTTCTAGAAACATTTGAGATGAATGTTGAGGCAGGTCTCAGATTGTCCAGGTCACAACGTTGCTGGGATATGCGAAGATCCCGCCAAAGGTGCTACAGATTTACGCAGACATACTATCACTGTATAGCCATGCCTACGACATATTGGGGAGATGAACCCTGAAAAATGAAATAATAATAATGAGGTTAAGAACACAGATAACAACGACGTCGTACTCGGTATGAAAGGATTGAACATTGATACAATCAATTTATCTTAATACTAAGTGTCCTAGATCATTGGGTTGATTTGCTGTCATCTCTTTTTATGCGATCCAAGGCAATAAATACCAGATTGTCGAATCGAATTTAATGTCAATAAACTTATGCGGTGTCATCAGTATATAGTGGGATCATACTAAGATATACCAAAGGAAACGTTACACAATATCAGACCAGAGCATCAAGCGATACAAGCACATCAAGGGATTGATTGAAAGGTAACATCATAGCAGCTATATGTCGAATCGTGTCTCATATATGTCAGTGGCTCAAATGTGTCAGTGGCTCAAATGTGTCAGTGGCGTCGTTGTTTCTGTTTAGCAGCATATCAATCTCTGGGTCATTTAAGGTATTCTAGGATATTATATGAATTAATGTCATGAAAGAGTTCATTCATGTTGGTTATTTGATTTTGTTTGGCGGCATGTCAACCACTATGGGTTATTTAATGCCGAAATCTAAATATTTTGTACCTAATTTTATACTTTGACCTAAAAGTATTTGTTTGTTTTATTTTGTTTTGTTTTACGGTACATCAAGATCTCAATGGGTTATTTAATGCCGACAAGAATTTTATTGCTGGTAATATTAATTTTAAATGTATTGCTGGTAATATTGTTTTTTTTAAATGTATTGCTGGTAATATTTTTCAAAATGTCTTCCGGGTAATATTTATTGTGATGTACGGAGGAGTCTGTTCCACAAAATGACAATGTTTGGTTGATTTTGTTTAGCGTCATATCAATCTCTATAGGTTATTTAAAGAATTGTAGGATATTATATGGACTAATGTCATGAAAGAGTTCATTCATATTGGTTGTTTAATTTTGTTTCGCGGCATATCAATTTCTATGGGTTATTTAATGTCGAAATCTAAATATTTGTATGTAATTTTATGATTTCAGCTCGAGTAGTGGGTGCGAACCTATTTAGGGCCATGCCAAACTTTGGTATTTCTAAAATTCTGGTAGTGCAACCCCACTGTAATATTTAATTCTTGCATATTCAATATTTTACTACAAATCCCGTGAAGGAAGTTTAAAAGGTCATTAACTTGGTCTCAAACAAGCCTCGAAAAACATGGCGTCCATAAAAGAGAGAAATTACGGAAGAAGAGGGACAAGTAATGGATTAATGGCTTTCTCATGGGCATTAGTGCAAATTAAACGTCACTGTCTCAGTCGGATTTTGAACTCGTTTGGCAGATTTCATTTTTCCGCGCCAGTAATTATTTCCCTTGCTTTCTTCTTTCATTAATGTTTCTTTGCTACTAAAAAAGCATTATTTTTGGTTTCACCCGAGATAACGACTAAGAGCTCCACAAAGCAGAGGTAGGGTTGCTGAATGTAAGTGTGTAGGGAAACCGGAAGTAGAAAAAAGTACCTATTTTGACAATATATAGGATACATATCAGTTGACCCTTAAATTGAAGAGGCTTTTATTGTAATGTCTAGAGGAGTCTGTTTCACAAGTAACAATGGTTGGTTGATTTTGCTTAGCGTTATATCAATATCTATGGGTTATTTAAGGAATTATAGGATATTATATGGACTAATGTCATGAAAGAATTCATTCATATTGGTTGGTTGATCTTTTTTGGCGGTATTTCGACTTCTATGGGTTATTTAATGCCGAAATCTAAATATTTTGAATGAAATTTTATACTTTCAGAGTCGTGGGTCACAACCGGTTTCGAGCCATGCCCCACTTTGATATGTCTATAGAGCTCCTCACCGTAATATTTAACTCTTACATATTCAAAATTTTACTATAATTCACGTGAAGGAAGCTTAATAAGAAGGGCTAAAAAAGACGTGAAGTTGGGGAGAGCCATGATCGCTCAAGTCTTGAAAGGACACGTTACAGAAGTGAGGAAAGTGGATTAATGGCTTTCTCGGGGACATTACTGCAAATTAAACGTCACTGTCTCAGTTGGAATTTGAACTCGTTACGCTGATTTCATTTTTCCGTGCCAATAGCCATTATTTCACTAGCTTTCATCGTTCGTTAATGCTTCTTCGCTGCGAAAAAAGCGGTATTTTTGGTTTTACAACTGTTCACCGGGGACAACGACTAAGAGCCCCACAAGGTAGAGGTGGGGGTTGCTGAATAAGATTATTATAAGTGCGTAGGGGAATCGAAAGTAGAAAGAGGTGCCTATTTTGACAATATATAGGATACATATAAAATTGACCCTTAGATTGAAGAGGTTTTTATTGTAATGCCTGGAGGAGTGTGTTCCACAAAATGAAAATGGCTGGTTGATTTTGTTTAGCGTCATAACAAACTTTATTTACGGAATTATAGAATATTATATGGACTAATTTCATGAAAGTTCATTCATACTGGTTGTCGTATTTTGTTTGGCAGCGTATGAACCTCTGTGGCTTATTTAGTGCCGAAATCTAAATATTTTGTACGCAATTTTATTGTGGCCTTTTTGTCTGCTATTGGTGATTCTTGCTTTATAAGTAATTCGGATAAATCACTCAGGATTTACGAACGCGATTACTAATACTTGCTTTATGTGTAATACGGTATAATTAGTACTCAGGACTAAATGACGATATTATTGATTCTTGCTTTAGACGTAATTCAAACTTAGTATTTCCGACTAATGACCGTAATTATTGTTCCTTGCTTTGTCTGAAATTCGGGCATTTTATGACTCAAGAACGCTATTACACAATGGCTCTACGCAGAAAAACGGATATAGTTATTGGCAACGCACTCCGTTAGACATTTTGGTGGGTTTATCAATCGTTCTATTAAGATATATTTAGGATTTCAAATGAATTTCTTCATGTAGTTTGTTTTCTTACTTCCAGTTAATGATCTTCAATGCTAATTACCCTCCAGGCAGCTGTAGCTATGATATCTACAGAGAGATTGCATAATATATGTTTACAGTATAGTATTGTCAGTGGACAAGTTTTAATGCTATTGTTTCTAACAATGTAATTCAATTACATATATCATAGAACAATTTTGTTTGCAGTGTACGCATACAGACAAGAACAAACACGCTGTTAGCTGAAACTTGTTTCGATGATAATGGTTTACTATAGAAAATAAGAGAAAAGAAAATAACAGTGACGGTAATATTAGCAGTTTCCTTATAAGGAAACATTCCTCATTTACTGACCAGTACTGCTAGAATGTTTTCTTCGCTCCCTGGATATCGAATTGGGATCAAAGTGTAGTGACTGTTCTCTTAATCTCTAATGGTAATATTAGCCATTTCCTTATAAGGAAACATCTCGCATTTATTGGCCCAGCAGCCAGTGCTTCTAGAATGTTTTCTTCGCTCCACGTACAAAGGATTGGGATGAAAATGTAGTAACTCTTTGTATCTGTTCTCCTAATCTCTAATGGTAATATTAGCCGCTTTTATAATAGGAAATATTTGACATCCATTGACTGAGCAGCCAGTGCTACTCGTGTTGCAGTTTTCTGGCTATCGGGCTGGAATCAAAGTATATTATGTGCTCTCCTCATCTCTAATGGTAATGCCAATAATAGCCTTTTCCTCATAAGGAAACAATCCACATTTTTTGCCCCAGCTGAATATTTAGAATATATTAGAATATTCTAGAATATTTTTTTCGCTCCTTGGATATCACATTGGGATCAAAGTGTAGTAACTGTTTCTGACTGTTCTCCTAATATATAATGGTAATATTAGCCGTTTCTTTATAAAGAAACATTCGGCATTCATTGAATGAGCGGCCAGTGCTTCTAGAATGTTTTCTTCGCTCCCTGGACATCAGATTGTGATCAAAGTTTAGTAACTGTTTCTGACTGTTCTCCTAATAAATAATGGTAATATTAGGAGTTTCCTTATAAGGAAATATTCCACATTTACTGACCAGTGCTACTAGAATGTTTTCTTCGCTCCCTGGACATCGGATTGTGATCAAAGTGTAGTAACTGTTTCTAACTGTTCTCCTAATATATAATGGTAATATTAGCAGTTTCCTTATAAAAAAAAAACATTCCACATTGACTGACCAGTGCTACGAAGATATTTTCATCGCTCACTGAACATCGGATTGAGATCAAAGCATAGTAAATATCTGTGACAGTTCTTCTGACTGCTAATGATAATGTTAACCGTTTCCTTATAATGATCAATTCGGCATTCATTGAAGGAGCGGCCAGTGCTACTAAAATGTTTTCTTCGCTCGCTGGACATTGGATTGTGATCAAAGTGTAGTACCTGTCTGGGACTGTTCTCCTAATATCTGCTGGTAATATTAGCCGTTTGCTTATAAGGAATCATTCCGTATTTATTGACCGAGCAGTCAGTACTACTAAGATGTTTTCTTCGCTCACTGGACATCAGACTGGGATCCAAGCGTAGTAAATGTCTGTGACTTTTCTCTTGACTTCTAATGGTAATATTAGACGTTTCCTTATGAGAAAACATTTGGCATTCATTGAATGAGCAGCCAGTGCTACTGGAATGTTTCCTTGCTCCCTGGACATCGGATAGTGATCAAAGTGTAGTAACTGTTTGTGTTTGTTCTCCTAAGGGTAATATTAGGCGTTTCCTCATGAGGAAACATTTGAATTAATTGAACAAGCGGCCTTTACTACCGTCTGTTGAGATTTATAAAATCATTCTCATAAAACAATGTTTCAGGAAACACACTTCTCAAGTCAATATTTATTGTGCTTTCCATTTTTAATGATGGTTTCCTTCCTAATCTTTTATTTCAAGTTGTGTGGAATACCAGTATTTTGATTATGTCATTATTTTCTCTTCTCAAGTCCAGTAGCTGTTATCACTCTTTCCAGTATTAATTGGGAGTTTCCTTCCTAACCTTTTGTTTGAAGTAGTGTGGAATGTCAACATCTTGATTATGTCATTATTTATCTCTTCTCAAGACCAGTAGCTGTTATTACTCTTTCCAGTATTGATGGCGGTTTCCTTCCTAACCTTTTGTTTGAAGTAGTGTGGAATGTCAACATCTTGATTATGTCATTATTTATCTCTTCTCAAGACCAGTAGCTGTTATCACTCTTTTCAGTATTGATGGGAGTTTCCTTCCTAACCTTTTACTTGAAGTAGTGTCGAATGTCAACATCTTGATTATGTCATTATTTTCTCTTTTCAAGTCCAGTAGCTGTTATCACTCTTTCCAGTATTAATTGGGAGTTTCCTTCCTAACCTTTTGTTTGAAGTAGTGTGGAATGTCAACATCTTGATTATGTCATTATTTATCTCTTCTCAAGCCCAGTAGCTGTTATCACTCTTTTCAGTATTGATGGGAGTTTCCTTCCTAACCTTTTACTTGAAGTAGTGTCGAATGTCAACATCTTGATTATGTCATTATTTTCTCTTCTCGTGTCCAGTAGCTGTTATCACTCTTTCCATTATTGATGGGGAGTTACTTTTCTAACCTTTTGCTTGAAGTTGTGTGGAATGTCATTGTTTTCTCTTCTCATTTACATGTGATGTCCATTTTAGTTGATAAAAACCATGAAGTAATACGCTTTCTGATTGTGTAGCGCCAGTCCAGAATGCTTGAAGAAGGATGGTATTCACCAAGATCCACAGGTTTCACACGCTCAAAACAATTCTAACCATTGATCTGAGAAAGGTGCTCCAGACAACTGGCAGTTTCTGTATTTTAGAACGATTTTGGCGCTATGAATGTCATTCATAAAAATGGTGGTGAATAAAGGTAACCATTACTGATGGAATGGTATAATTTTTACTATAGAGAGATAGTTTTACTAAAGAAATAAAGGGTGTTCCAATAACTTTGAACGATTTTAAAAATGTAAATTAAATTTAAGCATCTAATAATTATTTTCTTTTTCTTTCATATTTAACAACTTACGTCTTTGGCAATTTCAACCATGGAAAGATTAAAATCAAACAATGTGTTAAAGTTATCGAAGCCTGATACAAAAATGGACGTTGAAACAGAATTTGAATGAGAAGTTCCCATTTTGTTTCGTCTCTTGAAACAGCGAAGTAAATTGGCCACCATGTACGTGCAACTTAACGGCTTTAATTTTCTTCCTCTGGGGTCATCTCAAAAGTAAAGTCTATCGCAACAAGCCAACAACAATTCAACAGCTGGAGGAAAAGGCAATAAGGCATATTGGTGAGACCGAGGAACAACCATGGAGAGACGTCATCAAAAATGTTGACCGTCGAGTGGAAGTGTGCCGCCGTAGCCTTGGCGGCCATTTGGGCGATATTATTTTTCACACATAATTGCTATGACTTAAATAACATGATCCAATCGAAAAATAAATAAATTTTCACCAATAACACTGATTTATTTACTTTGATCCGTCTTAATGAAACACCGTTTACAGCAAAATTCAGGTAAAAGTAGTCACATATACGCTACAGCGAGAATATATTATATGGGGAATATATTTTATAAATGTACATTACTACAGAATTGCATTGCCAATAGATTTACTATAGTGATGTATAAAAAATCATAATATTGCTCGGGAAATTCATTCGATTTTACAAACTGCTGTTAAAGAGCATGAAAGATTTATTCTATTTATAACATAAATGAAATGTTTTTTTCTAATAAAATGCATTGAAATTCATGAGAAAAATGTGTTTCCCTGATCGATAGAGTCATAATAGTTTCTTAATTTGTCCAATAAAAAAATCTATCTTGAAAACTTTATTTAGATAACCATGCAATTTAATTAAAATTCTGTGAATACAACTAATATACCAGAATTCCCCGTGTACAATACATTTTAATCCATAATAAGCACACGTAAATTTGTGCTGGAAGTGTGGGAAAATGCTTCAACTCACGCATAATAAGCACTCTTTTGGTAATTAAACTCTATAAATTATACCTTTACAATTTCATTACGGTCAGCGTTTCCTACTCTTATTTAAGCTGTAATTGAAAATATTTATCAAAATTTTCAGACATTACGATTCTAAAAAGAAAACAGAAATGCCTATATTGTGCCTACTGCGCAAACTCATTAACCTGTTTTTGTTCGATAAAATGTGCAATCTACCGGATCTGTATGTAGTTTTTCACAAAAAGTGGATTTAAAGTTAGAATGATAATATTCTAATTTAATTTTATGATGATTCTTATTTTATTTTACACTAGCAGCATGGCCCGGCGTTGCCCGGGCTTGATTCAAAAGCCGTACGCCTCATACAGCAATCGCTATCACTTAAAATATTTTTGACCTTCCTTGCTTTTAAAGGAGTGCCCTTTGCCGTGCTGATGTTGCTACATGCCTTACTTCTTGCCTATCTCACACTGCGAATTTTTTCTAAGTTCTATACTAAACATTATATCTCTCACGAAAAAAGAACTAAACAAAATGAACACAAAACGATCAGCTTTAAAAAAGGACTCGTAACTGGACAAACCGAATGAAAAAGCAATGTTAACAACAAATACTTTTTCACACCCAACCCAGTTTTCTGAAATATTGAGACTGGTCATACTACTTGGGCGTGGTTGTTGTTGCCCTTGTTTTGTTAACCCGATACTTTGGAAACCATACATTGATCCGATTTTAAGTTCAAATAAAAAGAGCTCAAAAGTGTTTAACAACGCGAAGTCAACTGCACAGAGTCCAAAATGAGGTGAAAAGCTTAGATGTACTGGGCCGCGTAGTGAAGGCGAGACATTCAACTTAAAACCTCCATAATCCGTCTCACCTGTGAGTTAATCGTTTTTTTACAAAGTTTGATTCCCAAATAAAAAATAGGGCTCCGGCATGACACAATGACGTAAATTGAAAAATCGGATGTGGGATGCGACCTGAGAGAAAGAACAAAGTTTAAAGAAGTGGGAAATGGATTGCTCAGGGCATGGTCATCACGGAGGTTTGTATCGATTTTTGAGTCACGACGGGGTCACACGGCATTCTAAACAAGGCACCTCTAACTGGGCCGCGTAGGAATGTCTGGTTGAATTGCAAAGAATGCCCGAAATTTTAGAATGTAATCCACCCAAATTCAGGAGTACCAGCCGATTTACCAATTTTTTGAAAGCCTGAGTCCAAATTGAAAATCTGTCTCCGTTACGAATTGACGTTGACGTTAATTGCAGCCTGGGCGTGAAAAGGAGTCAAAAGCTGACAGCTGATGACAGGGTCAAACCGGAGCATTTTATCAATTTTTTGTTGCACGAAGGGGTTTAACACGCATTTTTGAAAGGGTCCGTAATCTGGTCGGGGTCATTCATTTCTGTACATATCTATGGTGATGTGAGGAGAGGCAATTGATGCTTGTAACTATACATTAGTTGGAGTTGAGTTCAATGCTTCACAGTAATGCGGTAAAGGGGAGCAAGTGCTTATCCCAAGGATGCATTTGTATCCATCAGATGCCGACGAACTCTTCACTTTCAGAAGATCCCCATTCCCATTCGCACCCTGTTTTGCTATGACAATTAATAAGGCCCAATGACAAACACTCTGTCACTGGTGTACACTTAGAGGAGCAGTGCTTCTCATACAGCCAACTTTACGTAGCCTGCTCTCGAGTCGGTAGGCGCGATGATGTGTTCTTTCGTAAACACGTGAAAAATAACGAAGTTCGTCGTTGTACGTGAAAGTTATGAATGGGTCTGGTCGGCCGTACTTACGAACGTATGTCATCGCATCTTGCCTCCTCGCGTGCATGTATCGTGGACTGCCTGTGAACGTTGCAGGTAGTATACACATCTTGCCTATATTGCGTCGATCAGCGTCATTTCGTAAAGCATCACGGAAGTGAATGTAAGAGTCGCAACGCAACTTGGTCTGATTTAATCTGATGTAACAGAGTCTTTCGGATTCCATCTTAACAGCCATGTCTACTATGAATTGATGGAAAAGTTGCCGGCTTCGATGAAGATGATTGAATGCACCCTCATGTACCAACAATAGGTAGGCGTTGAAAGCCCTGCAAGACACTGATTTTAAGGTGGACCCATTTTGCAGAATGCCAAAGTGGTACCCATCTTCTCCGTAAGGGAAGAGAAGTGGGTAATGCAGTGCATCGTAGAACCCGTGGGTTTCACTGATTCTTCGGAGCCCACTGCCGCACGATTTGATAACAATGTCACATCTGTTGTGCTGATCACCGCTGACAATGACGGAAACATTGTTACTTGCGTGAGCATTGTAAAGACGTTCGTGCTCTCCCTGAGGCCGTTTGTCAGCATCAATTACAATAATGAAATCAGAAGAAAAGTTATTTTCGAGAGCATACTTAAAACTGCGGACATAGCTGTTTGTCTCGTGGAGCATTTGTTGGAGACTCATTATGATATCCCTGCAAGCATGATTGTCCTGGCCTGTATCGTTCTCGGGAATAATGCCTATGCGGGCATCTGCCTGTTGATTGTAGTCTACTATGAAATATATTTGTAGAAAGGCCGAATCAGTGGCAATTTCCGGCAAAAGAGACCCAATCCGGTGGTAAACAGGACCCTGAAACTTGAAGATGGGATTCCAACCGACTTCGCGGAAGGCATTACCACCAAAAGAGGTCATCTGGAAGGCACAATTGTACTGTCTGATATTTGCGAGGAAATGTTTTGGGTCTGGACTGGAACCCTCCAACAGAGCTTTCAAAATAGCAAGTAGCTCTTGAAAAGGTGGCAACTGTACCTTACTGTCTGAACATCACAAACCTGCAGACTCTCCAGGCCATTTTTTTTGGCATTGCAATGCCCACAGACAACTGACATGGATCTTATTTAGAGGTTTTTGCGACCGGAAAGCCTCAAAACTGGCTCATAGTTGAACACCAGCTTAAACCAAAACTGCTTTGGTGGTCTACAGAGCCCTCGCTGTGCATAGCGGCGCTGGTTAACAGCAACTTTCAAGCCTTTCAGTAGGTCCTTCTACAGCTCTAGCAGGTGAAGTTGAAATTGCATCGCATTGCCGCATTGTACGCTTTTGCGCGGAATTTTCAGACGCCCTTCCAGCAGAAGTTGCAGCGGCGTCGGCTGCATGGCGTGCGGTTTTCTCAGCCATGAATTCCTGGGACCGTCGAATGGACGTTGCCGCAGCTTTTCCTGCGTTACGTGCGGCTTTCTCAGCCATGGTCTCCTGGGGCCTTCAAATGGTAGTTTCAGCGGCGTCGGCTGCATTGCGAGTAGCTTTTCGATGCGAGCTCTGTCGAGCCCGCAAAAGCGCTTGTGACGATGCCTCTTTTTTGTTGTCTTGCAAGCGTTTAGGTAGTTTCCTCTTCAAAGAATATGTGTAAACTGATTTGCAGTTCAAACGGTTTTGTCACATGAAACGCTTGCTGAGCGTAACGCTCAGCAAGCGTTTCATGTGACAAAACATACTGCCTCCGTTGAGATTGACTTGGAAAGCCTCAAAGAGGCCTCTACCTCCTGTTTCCTCCTCCCGATTTCTCTTTGCCGCACGGGCTCCTTTAGAACACCTGCTAGGGTTGCCTCGGCATGGTATTTTGGCACGCTTAGCAAAGCTGCCGGGTCGGTCATCGCCACGGCACTCAGAAGAGTGCAAAGCAGACGTTGAATTAAACGCCAGCCGCTTCTCCCCCAATGAGGCGCACTCAATGCCTGGGTGATTTTGCAGCCTTTGCAGCCTTTGCAGCCTTTGCAGAGCTGCCGGGTTGGTCATCGCCACGGCACGCAGAAGAGTGCAAAGCAGAGGTTGAAATAGACGCTATAAGATGATCTGTAACCGGAGTTATTATGTGCTCCTCCGCAGTCGCCTGTTCTGCATGTGTAACGTTAACGATATTAGGGGTCTTCAGTTGCTGACGTGCGGATGCTCGTCGTGTAGGAGCCATTTGAAGGGTTGTAGAAATGCTGTGTAAGAATGCAAATAGAAGTTGATGCCGAAGCTGAAGCGGTGCAACCTCGTTACATACGAAAACTAAAAATACAGTGGAGCGGTATGGAAAAAGCTTCTCCTAGCTATGGGCCGTGCTTTCTGGCAGCACGAAAAAGTCGCTGCAGGAAGAGGCTACGCAACCAAAATGCTGAAGCGTTGAAGGTTAGAATGTAGTGAAATACTGAGGTGTACTGGTCCGCGTAGTAAAGGCAGAAGAGAAGTAACTTGCAACAGCAGTTAACTGTCTAATAGCAAAACTGAACTACGAAAGGGTAGAAATAGATATGGAACGCTAAGATGGACTGGGCTGCGCAGTAGAGGCAGCCCGCGGAGATAAAATGGATAATGCAAACATTTAAGCAAATAGGTTACTTGCGGTAGCAGGAAGCTGTCAATTAATCCAAGGGCAGATGTGTTAATGGCGATCAAATCAAGCCGTGAGTGCGGATGGACAATGGCCATGACTTAGACCAATGAATGAACTCATGGAAAATGGAAGACGCTAGCGCGCATTCACGCACACGCGCGTGATTTGGCAAGCGCAAGGCTTGGCCATAAACGGGCTCAAGCTGCCTGCTGCATATACAGCTTGGCTCTAACGCGCGTGATACCGGCGTTGAGAATGCAAGGAGTTGCAATGAAGCGTTTGCTCGTTTGGTTTGTGCGACAACGAAAAGCCGCTAACCGTTTGCCGGCATTAGCTTTGAAATGGATTCGGAGGAAGCCCTGCAGTTTTAGCGCAAAAAATGCGACCTGGGCTAGTGGAAAAGGTTTAAAGAATTGGAAAATGGACTGCTGAGGGCGGAACCATTTTCACTCAGCAGGTTTGCGGCTTTTTTCAGTAAAGACGCGAATAAAGGAAGTACTTATTTTAGTAAGATGCGACGATTAAAGCAAAAGTGTTGACAAAGTCGAATATGTCATTTGTGGCTCAAAGTCAGAACTGGTAGCAGAGATAAAAAAACCGAATTCCAGAATTTGAGGTCAAATGTTTTCTTCCACTTCACTGCACGCATTGACCTGTTTCTTCCCGCGCATAGCCTGACCTTAAATTAATCTACATTTAGGAAATACCCAACCGGAAAAACATTTTTAAGGGTTGACTGATTGTCGATTTGCACTCTGTTTGGGGGGCGCTTACAGTTGAAACTTCACAGGTTCACTCCCAATGGCCTCCTCATAAATCCGGTCAGTTTTCGCTAAAAACCGACATGCCGTTCAGTCGCAATCTGGGCGTATCTGTTTTGGGGTTTTATCGATTTTCCGCGTTGTTTAGGGGTCCGTAGTCATGAAACTTCTGGACAACACTTTTAATGGTAGGCTCTAAGAGGGTGTCAATTTGGTTGAAATGCGATCATTCCTTCTGAAAGCAGATTTTATGATTATCGATTTTTTCGATTATCGATTTTTTCGATTATCGATTTTTTCGGAACCTGAGTCCGAACACAAAAATCGGGCTCCGTCATGTCCTTACAGCAGCCATTTGCAAACTTGTGGTGAAAACCGCATCGAAATCTGGTGAGAAATGCGACCTGGGCGAGGTAACAACGCCCACAACAGACACACAGACAGACAACATGAGAAATATACATAGATTTCTAAGTATTTTAAGGTACATATGATTGTATTTAACATCTTTATGGGGTCACACTCGCCGAATGTTAGTGTCAAATTCTTGCATGTTTGTGACGAGTATTCATTTCACAATTGAAATCGAGCAATGAATCGGGAATTTTTAAAAGATTTTTGTAGCTCTGCATAATACGAAGCCCTAATTTTGCTTATTATTTTAAAAAAATGCGCATTATACACGGAGAATTACGGTAAAAAACACCACATTGTAGAAAAAATTGAAAAACTGAAGAGTTCAGAAGAGATAAACAGAAAGATTTCTGACGCCAGAAATTATTTAAAAACTCTTTTCCCAAATACGTAAGTTCTTTTTTTTCTTAATTTAACAGTTTCTGGCTTTGAGATTTTTCTAAAAAAAAATATTGTCAATTCAAACGACAATTTAAACATTTGGCATATAATATTATCATGGATGCTATTTTTCTTTCCGCACTACTAACCTTGAGAAAATCATGACTCCATTTCTTGTCCGTGGCTAGCTATGGATTAAACAATAAATTAGACCTAGCTATCTGGTTATGGGTGTTAAAAAGGCTAACACGAAGAGTGATTTGAAATTTAATGTGAAAATTCTGGATGATCCTGAAAGAAGATGTCATTAAAAAATGAGTTTTGTTTCCTTTGTGAAAATAAGGAAATTTAATCGAGAAAGTAAAGTGTACGTAATGTAAGCTTTATCAACGCGTAAGGAGGAAACTGTGAAACGCGTTCCATACCCCGACTCGTTGGTTGAATTCAATTCAGCACAAAAGCAACCGTAGCAAAATAATGACCTGAAACTCTTCTTCAATCTCTTCAAGATATTGACTGAATAGCAGGACAAACTAGGCGCCCTGACCTGGGTTGGTTGCCGGTTTAGGACAAGGGCTACACTGAGCGTAAAGACCGTAGAAATTCTAACGGAAAACCATCTTCCACAAGAACACATGCCAAGTCACAGATCTTGATAAACGGAATCTGTGGCGACCCTTTATTTTTTTTTCTGCATCAGATGATGTCACTGACATACGGGTAACGTGAAGAACGTCGAGACGAAATGTAGTTCTGCCCTAATCCGCTGCGTAACTTCCGTGTAACTGCTCTTAGGAAAGGCTTATCTCCATTCCATTTCTTCATGTAGTTTGTTTTCTTTCTTCCAGTTAATGATCTTCAATGCTAATTACCCTCCAGGCAGTTGTAGCTATGATATCTACAGAGAGATTGCATAATATATGATTACAGTATAGTATTGTCAGTGGACAAGTTTTAATGCTATTGTTTCTAACAACGTAATTTAATTACATGTATCATAGAGAAATTTTGATGGCAGTGTACGTATAAGCTAACACGGTGCTAGCTGAAACATTCAGGATGGGTGTCCGCGTAAGAAATGGACTTCTATTTAAAACAGTAAAGAAGGCAAAGGAAATCACTATACTGTCTTTCCTTTAGAAGTCATAGTAATTCACAGATGAAATAACATTGAAGACTAATTACATTTAAACCCACGGATCAATGATTCTTTTACAGAGAGATGGCTGGTAGGACTTGATACCAATACTCTCAAACGCCGAGCTGTTTCACTTGAAAATGTCGGAATCAGTGTACATTAAGTGCTACCAGCAATTTCTTTGTAGGCAGAAGGAATGGTTGATGGGTTTAAAGGTTATTAATATTTAGTGTTAAATTCCCAGATAAGAAAGAAAAGAAAATTATGGATAGCGATGATCAACTACGTCCTGATTAGAGAATGGAATTGGATTCCAAAGCGAAGCGAAGGGAATAGAAATCCATTTGATTATCTTTTGGAAGAGATCATGGCATCTCACAAATAATAAATAAGGGATTATCTCTGGGGAATTATGAATCCCGGTGTTCAGAAGAGAGAAAAATTCAAAACCCATGGAGAAAGCAGCTAGAAAACACTCTATTATTTTCCCCAAGAATGTGTGGTAATTCACAGTCAATAGAGAAAACCGGTTTTGTGGAGGGCCATGATCTTCTACGTTTCGAAGGTAGAAAGACTACTCTAAGATCAAATCCATGGAGAAGAGTCCGGGTAACCATTCATTATTTATTCTCAAGAATTCGTGACGATTCACAGATAATAAGGAAAAGAAATCTGTGGAAAGCCATTTAATAGAAGTAGACAGGTTCGCCTGTCTTCCAGTTCACACTCCTCCGTGGTCTATTGAACAGGAGTAGAGGTTTACTGTCTGTTTTCTATTTAGAATTGGATTTTCAATTCATTCTATAGTCTTTTGTTTCGCTTTCACTTCCAGTAAAAGCCTTGTATCGTAGTGGCATTATCTCCTTTCTTGGGGTGAATTGATTAAAAAAAAAAACGTTCCGAAGACAGAAAGACTAAATACATATAATAAAGAAAATACATTTTTGCAGAAACCCATTATCTTTTACGCGCTGAAGCGAGATGAGATTTTTTTAAAGCTTATGTCAAAATCGGATCTTGGCAACTGTAAATTGTGTCTGCTCTTTTGATAATAGTAACCAAAGTTATATTATATTGCTTTTTTTATTGTCCACTAATTCCTTTACTAACCTACATTGTTCTGGAGACAACGTTTGCACATAGATTCAATCAAAGGTAACATATTTTTACTTTATATTTTTATAGAGAATGTCGTCATTACTTTCCTGGTGGATGGCATGCATTTAATTAAATATTGAAACAAAGCCGACTACCGTGTAACAGAGGAAAACAACTTGGCCTCTTGCAACAAAAGGGTACTCTTTAATTAAATTAGTTTAAATGAAGACTTATTTCATGTAGATATTTAAAGATTATATTTCAATATTATTTTTACACTATGTCGGATACTATTATCAAAGTCAATGTTTTTAGAAGAAATGTTATTTGTCAATAATGTCGATTTAGTTAGATTTTGATAAATTTGATTATATGAGCAATATATAATTTAATATTCACATTATTATTTTAAAATAATTCCATTCACAGAGACATATATTTGAGCAATGCAGTAAAGCAATCTAGATGCAAGGGGTTACTCACTCGTAAAGATTGGTTGGTTTATTCGTTTCCTACGGCTTATTAAACTTTTACAGGTTATTTAAAGCCAGGAAATATTCCAACCACCTGAAGAAGTCCGGAATGTACAACGGCCGAAACGTTGTAATAAATATGGCGAGAAAGATGAGGACAATAGTCGGAATAATGTCAATAAAGAACCAATAATATTTCAAATCTTTCTTTGTATTTTATCAAGTATCTCTATATACACTACAGAAACCTTAAACAAAATGTAACAGCAATATTCAATACACGAACCAATAAATATATTAATAATTATAAATATTTAAGATATATTCAGGCGATAACAAATGTCTACTATTAAACCTTTTCCAGTATCATATATAATAGAAATATATTGTATTATTTCACGTGATACTATAGGGTCCTTAATATTCTATAAGGTTCACGAATTTTTAATTC
The DNA here is from genome assembly GCA_963932145.1 of Acanthosepion lycidas. Lineage (NCBI taxonomy): Eukaryota > Metazoa > Mollusca > Cephalopoda > Sepiida > Sepiidae > Acanthosepion > Acanthosepion lycidas. Next base: position 76,655,117 of record OZ010598.1, read on the forward strand.
ATAGATTTTAATGTATATTCTACTGTTCCCATGTTAACACTCCTTGTAGCATTGTTTATTGTTTCAAAGATATATTCTTTTTGTAGATATCGTGTTCTGTTTACTTACACATCTGTTTTAAAGATGGATCGCACATTTTCCATTAGAGTAATATATAATTATTTACCCGCTGCCCCACGCAGCATAATGTGGCACAAGGCCAAGTTTAAAGTGGGTTATCCGAGCCCGTAGGCTCGGGCAAAAATTCCCTGTAGACCACATAAAACAGCTTCCCGAGACAAGACTCCGCCACTTTGCAGAGCCCCGACGGGGGGGACACCCCCTGACATATACCAGGTAAGTAATGTATATTGTGCCTGAGTTACGTGTCTCTGAAGCCTTCTTTTGTCAAGATGGGCAATAGTAAAATAATAAAAAGTCGAAATAATCTATACCTTATTTATTCTTGATTGAAAAGGTTAAAAGAATTCTCTGCATTTATTTTGACACCAACATCAATTTTGAACAGATTATGTGTACTGCCTAAATTATTTTTATTAGGTTGGTGCAAAAATAATGACGTAGTAATGTCGTTTTTTGACGTTAAAAATACGTCAAAAAACGGCATTATTACGTCATTATTTTTGCACCAACCTAATAAGTTGTTCAGAAAATAATGTCCGGTTTTAGAATAAATCCTTTCATTTTACACTAATAGATTCTTATGATAGTTGCACAAAAACATATTGCTTATTCCTCATGATTAAATTGTCCTCTTAATTAATTTCACATCAATCTTTTTCAGAATTTAATTTAAAATATTATCTACCCCTCATCTTGAACATGAAAAAAGAAGCGATGCGTTTATTCTTTTGCATGCTTTGCTTATTGCTGTCGCATATGCTTCGTTGTCCCTGTTATATATTTATAGATACATGAAAAAAATCTAATGAATAATCTGCAATATTATCGGTCCTGTGATGGCAACTCGTCTTTCGTTTCATTGCCACCACAGTAACATAGATTTTGTGTGCTTTTTCTATAAATATTTTCATGGTAATTGTTCTGATGAACTTTCCTCTATGGTATCTAGACTTTAT
>OZ010598.1:76661195-76741195 GCA_963932145.1 Acanthosepion lycidas
ATCTGCACGGCACTTTACTCCAATTGGCTCATTCGCTTGCTTAAACTCAACGTTGATTCTGATTCCGCAGAACTGGGTTAGGTGTGAAAAAGTATTTGTTGTTAACATTCTTTTTTCATTCGGTTTTTCCAGTTACAAGTCCTTTTTTAAAGCTGATCGTTTCGTGTTCATTTTGTTTAGTTCTTTTTTCGTAACAGATTTAATGTTTAGTATAGAGCTTCGAAAATCTTCGCAGTGTGAGATAGGCAAGAAGTAAGGTATGTAGCAACATAAGCACAGCAAAGGGCACTCTTTTAAAGGCAAGGAAGGGCAAAACTATTTTAAATCAAATGATAGCGATTGCTGTATGAGTCGTACGATTTTTGAATCAAGCCCGATCAACGCCGGGTCATGCTGCTATAATAATTAAATGTCATCAAATCTAGCAATATTAATATTGTTTGACTTTCGACACGGTGGAATAATGATTAGCCACTTGGAGAGCCGAGTTCGAATTCCAGTCAAATTCATTAGTGTCATATACGTGCTAATATCCTTGCGAAAGGTATGAATCCTCTTTTTCTCCCCCAACAGGTAGATAGCTGTTCTGTAAACTTTGCTGGTAACTGGTCTAGGAGACAGTAACTCTGTATTCAAAACTCTATGTAGTCTTGGCGTAGCGTATATTATACAGCTAAAGAAAGGATCGCTCGATTATTCGAAATATGGTCGAATGATTTTTTTTCTATTCTATAAAATACATACATGGACGAACCTATGTGTATATCTAGTTACGAGTAGTACTAGTTTTTTTTCCAACTAGTAAGATATGTTTAGTAAATTTAGCCGTTTTCCTAAAACTCCTAACCCATGTTTTGCCACCAGTTTGCATAAGTTCGTTAGGATATTCTACACTGTTTTGCTCTGGCTCTCCTGTTGTTAATATATACTTTGAGTGTCAAATTTTCCGAACTTTCCTTCCTCATTACATGCCCTAGAAATTTCGATTTGTCTCTTTCCGATTCTAAGTATTCATTTCTTTCCTAAAAACCTCGACGTTGCTAACATGTTCGGTGCATGGTATTCCCGGCATCCTTATGTAAAACGACATTTCTATTACATTCAGTCTCTTCTTCATATGTGGAGGAATTTTTCAGCATTCACTGGCACTAGGAGAACCTATATTACATGTTAGTCCGGCACTATTTTCCATGTTTCTAACGAATTTCTCCTGTTTTTTAATACTTTGCTTAGCTTTTGTAAAACCTCTTTCGTTATTGCAATGTGTCTGTAGATTTCCATGTTTTTTACATCTATAAATCGAACTTTGATATATTAGATACACATATAAAACAATATAGATAGTTTAGCTAGAAGGAAATTTCATGAACACCTACAGAATGTAAGGAAAGAAAACGAGAAGAAAGTACTATCTATCAATTGTAAGAAGACAAAATATATAACCGCTACCGAAAGAGAATGCCCACCGTTCAGATAATAAATTGAAGATGTCAACCAAGTTGAACAATTAAAATATTGAGAAAATCTTTTAACGGAATACGGAAAATATATCTGCAAATTTTTAGTCGTTCATATCTATAAATTAAAGAAATTAATAATGTTACAATTTGTGTTTCTAGATTCAAATTTATTTAACTTAGACAATTTATCTTTACAATCTAATGATAATTTTCTCATTATTAAACAAAATTATTTTTCTTTTTTAAAAATGATACATTCCTTTAATAAAATTATTATGCTTTCTATATTAAAAATAATTTTATCCTGAAAAATAATTATAATATCTATCTGTCTATATTTCTGAGATGAGGTATTATGTACACTATTTACATTATTCGGACTATTGTCCTCATCTTTGTCGCCATATTTATTACATCGTTTCGGCTTTTCAGTATCTGTCTGTATTTCTGAGATGAGGTTTTATGGACATTATTTACATTATTCGGACTATTGTCCTCATCTTTGTCGCCATATAGATCACAACGTTTCGGCCTTTCATTACCTGTCTAAATTTCTGAGATGAGATATTATGTACACTATTTACATTATTCGGACTATTGTCCTCATCTTTGTTGCCATATTTATTACAACGTTTCGGCCTTTCAATATCTGTCTGTATTTCTGAGATGAGGTTCCATGTACATTATTTACATTATTCGGAACATTATTTACATTATTCGGACTATTGTCCTCATCTTTGTCGCCATATTTATTACATCGTTTCGGCCCCAGTGAGTGAAATGAAGGGCTCCTGAGTACGGCTGGAGCGTAGAACGGCCGAAACGTTGTAATAAATATGGCGACAAAGATAAGAACAATAGTCCGACTAGTGTACATAATATATATTATCTATATAAAAAATAATTTTGTCACGAAAAATAATTCAATTATCTATATAAAAAGAAATTTTTATGAAAAAAATTACATTATCTATATCAAAAATAATTTTCTTCTGTAAAGTAATTACTATATCTATATGCATAATAATTTTCTTCCCCAAAAATAAATACATTATCTATATAAAAAATAATTTCCATCTGAGAAATAACTTCATTATCTAGATCAAAAATAATTTTCTCTTGAAAAATAATTACATTATCTTTATCAAAAATAATTTCCATCTGAAAATGAATTATCCATATAAAAATAATTATGAAAAGTCATTACTTTAGGATCTGAAAGAAAAGTTCTTCTGAAAAATAATTACATTATCTATATCAAAATAATTTTCTTCTGAAAAATAATTACTTTATGTATATAAAAAAAAAATAAATCGCACCTGAAAAATAATTACATTATCTATATGGAAAATAATTTTCTTCTGAAAATTAATTATTTATCTATATGCAAAATGAATTTTCTTCTAAAAATAATTACATTATCTACATCAAAAATATTTTCCATCTGAAAATTAATTATATTATCTATATCAAAAATAATTTTCTTCTGAAAAGTAATTCTTTATCTAGATGCGAAATAATTTTCTTCCAAAAAATATAATCACATTATCTCTATAAATAATAATTTCCATCTGAAAAATAATTACATTATCATTAAAAAATAATTTTCTTATGAAAAATAATTACATTATCTTTATCAAAAGTAATTTCCCCCTGAAAAATAATTATCTATATCAAAAATTATTCTGAAATATAATTACTTTATGCATATGAAAAAAGATTCTTCTGATAAATAATTACATTATCTATATTAAAATAATTTTCTTTTAAAAAATAATTATTTCATCTATATAAAAAATAAATCCCACCTGAACAATTATCGATCTGAAAAATAATTTTCTTATGAAAAGTAATTATTTATCTATATGCAAAATGTTTTTCTTCTAAAATATAATTACATTATCTATATCAAAAATATTTTCCATCTGAAATATAATTACATTACTATATCAAAATTAATTTCCTTCTAAAAATAATTGTTTTTTTGTATTAAATATAATTCTATGTTATTAAAAATATTTGTCTTTCTTAAAAATGATTGTTTTTCCTTCACTAAAATTCATTCTTTTATATTGATAAATTTAATTTATCTTTATTAAGAATACATATTTTCTCCGTGGAAATAATATTTCCTTTATTAAGAATAATTTATAGTCTTAAAAATGCTACTAAATTAATCTAAAAATATTCTACCAAAAAAAACTTACTCTAAAAACGCGAGGAAATTTTTTGTTCCAGAAAATCAATTAAAATTAATAATGGCGAATAATTGTTCAATATGTTGTTGTGAAGGCGTACAATCAATTTAAAAATCAAACAAGTACCTAGAACTCGCATGAAAACCAACAAAAAAAAAAACTAAAATAAGCATACATACGAAAAAAGAAGACATTTTCTTTGGCCATGCTGACATCTCTGTGCAAATACGCCATATCAGCGTAAATTGTTTGAATACTAATTTTATCTCGTGTTGAATTAATGAGATTCGTCGTTGTGTGTCGAGCCTGACTGTCGTGTTGAGTTCGTAATATTTCTAAATCAAGATATGAAACATCGTCGGCAAACAGAAACGTTCGCCTTGCCTTCGGCCGACATCAACTCTGCAAAGAGAAGATGTTCATTTGTCGGACTGGAAATTTTTTGCTTGTATGTTCGAATCTCAACCGCCCAATAGTTTACCATATTTCCCCCTCATTATGCTCTCAATGTCTACCTTTACGGCAAATCAGCATATTATATTAAGCTAAGGCATAAGTCATTACCTTTTTAGGGAAACAGTTCTAATGACGAATGTATCATCCTGACTGGAAAATATAGGTAGCAGTTAATACAGTTGGTGTACACTATAGGTTACTGTCATGGGTCCTTACCTATAACTACAGAATGAACTCTTCCTAACACTATGTATACTACGCCTCTCAAGAGAGAGGGACGAATCAAGCCGAGCTTCTCGGCTTGACGGTCGAACTCTCTGCCTCTGAGCAGAGAGGAACCCGGACGAGGTTCCGCCGAAGGTCAGAGTCTCGTTCGAGGAGTTTGACCAACCCGATCCCGTTTATATGGGTTCTACGGGCAATTTTTGGCCGAGCCTACGGGCTCGGGAAACCCACGTTAAACTCGGCCTTGTGTCACATGCAACCCTCGTGGGAGGGTCGCTAGATACCGAATCAAGCCGAGAAGCTCGGCTTGACGGTCGAACTCTCTGCCTCTGAGCAGAGAGGAACCCGGACGAGGCTCCTCCGAAGGGTAGGGTCTCGTTCGGGGAGGTTGACCAACCCGATCCCGTTTATACGGGTTCTACGGGTATTTTTTGGCCGAGCCTACGGGCTCGGGAAACTCACGTTAAATTTGGCCTTGTGCCATATGCAACCCTCGTGGGTGGGTGGCTAGATACCGAATCGAGTCGAGCCGATAGTAGTTCACTCCAGACCAGACTGACAGTCATACTAACACCTTCCACATCTTGTATTATTATTTCGTGTAATATACCTTCGTTATTTCTACTCTTGTGTTCGTGTTGTTCTTCCTTGGTCCTAATCTGGATCATAACAGTTACCCCACTTGGTTTCACCAAAAACACCCGTTAGGAGGCGCTGTTTAAGTCTATAAAAGGATAAACACGTTCTTTCTCTTTCTCATTCTCCTCTTGCTTCCAGATGTTGAAGACAACGAATCCGCCTCATCGTGATCGTGTTCCTGATCCTCTGCTGACTGAAGCGACTTTTCCTTTGATTTTTATTGTGTGCACTTGCAATTCCTTTTGTTAATAACATACATCACTTGTTGTTTGTTTTAAAATTCACTATTTTTTCTGTTTGTATTCTTACCTGGTCTCACAATAATCCGCCAATATTGTTTGCGGGACAAATATTCGAGGTCTGCATGAATATTTACTATAAAACAGACACACGCTTATTAGTTATCGGTTGTTTTAAAATTAAATATTTATCTATTGTTTTTTATTTTTTATTTTTATCCAAACTCAGAAGAGTCCACCAACATTACTTGCGGGACAAATGTTCTAGGATCCCATAAATATTTACTATAAAACGCACACAAACTCATAAAACAGTTTTCGGGTGTTTTAAAATTGAATATTTTTCTGTTTTGTTTTTTTTTACCCAGAATCAGAAGAGTCCGAAAATATTTTTTGCGGGATAAATGTTCTAGGGTCCCATAAATATTTACTATAAAATAGATACACACTCATACATTAGTTGTCGGTTGTTTTAATGTTGAATATCTTTCTGGGTTTTTTTTTTTACTCGGACTCACAAGGATCCGCCAATATTGTTTGCAGGACAAATGTTCTAGGAGCCCATGAACACTTATATCAAATTTGTTGATTCCTGCAACAACGCTAGAAAGCCTTAGTTTATTCATGGTAGTGAAAGTTTATACGAACGATGAAAAGAAATGACAATGTGAAGCCGCAAATATAATGAATGACACCGGAAAAATTACATTGTGCATATGGTGGGATCAGCGTGCAACTATTCGTTTCGATGTCTTAGGAAATACTAATTGCATAGTCATAGGTCCGACAGCGGTAATATATCCCTGGTATTTTGGTCGAAAATAGCTCTGCGCTCGTCAATAAAAAATTGCATGAAAAAATACATACAGCAATAATAAGACAGGAAAATGATTTGGAACTCGGCTAGTTTGTTCAGCCCTACTCGCCAGATTTACCCCACCTTGCACGAAACGATTATTTCTTTTTTTTTTCCATTGCTGTGAAACGCATTGACGGGGGAAACTTTCTTTAATGAAAATCAAATTCAAAACATTTTCGTATCGAAACCTGCAGGATCTTACTGAGAAGTTAAAAAGTGGAAGAGAGCCATTTCAAATAATGGCGACTATATAATTGAATAAAATGTATTTTTTGAAGAATACAAAATTGGAAAAAAAATCATGACTAAATCTAATATACAGAGTAACACCCACAAAATAGTAAATCTTACTATTGCTAATATCTTACTGATATGTCCCGGAAAGGGATATATTTGAACGAAGTAGCTAAGAGGGTTTGGCTACAATAACCAAGTAGAATACGGTAGCAGTAATCGATTGGTACGCGTCGTAGTCGCAGGTAAGAAGTGTAGATCAATGGCGTAGTCCAATGGGCATCGTTATAGACTTAGCTCTCAGACTAAGGCTCTTGACTCTCCTACACGTCCGTCGGTATTTATGACTGACACCAGTCAATCATATTCCAGTGAAGAGGAACACAGGTGTATGCATATTCCATTATATCACTTACCATTATGTCTTTAGCATTTCTGGGATGGATATGTGGGTAATTTTTCTACCGTACCCTTCATAAAGAACGAATGTATTATTACTCAAAGAAAAGGGTACAGAACGTTTTTTAAAACTATTTACACAAAAGAGTCTATTCCGGTAAGATAAAGATACAGACAACTCTGAGTCTATCAGAAAAAACAAAAAACAAAAAAAATAAATAAATAAAAAAATAACTACTATTCTTATCTGATCAACTTTTATGAGTAAAATGAGCGATACTTTCTTTTATAGTCTTAAATTGCTATATTAGATTATCCCCTGATCAGCGGGGCTGCACGAATTTCGTATACTTAGCGTTGGGACCCAGCGGGTTTTGGAGACCTTTTGAACGGATTCAAGTGCTACTTGGGAATTAACGACAAGTAATTGCAAATGATTGTGGATATATAACTGAATAAAATATGGTTGTAGATATTTGAAGAAAGAAATTGATAAAAAAACGAAAAGAATTTATAACCCAGTCCAACGTTCAATTTTATTTTTAAATAAATTCACCCAAAGCAAGCTGATTACACGAAGAAAATAAAGAAGGGAGAGAAAATGAGAAGACATTAGGACATTAAAATGACAGAGTTATAGTAAGACAAGGAAGATGAGGAATGTATAGCGGCTCGGACTGAGCCGCGTTCGAATTCAAGTCGGATCAATTACACTCAATTACGTGCTAAAAAGGTATGCATACTCCTCTTCTTCCTCCAGCTGTGGATATATAGCAGGACAGACTGGGTTTTATAACCTTTGGTGACAACCGGTCTTGGAGAAAGTTACTCTGAAAAGGGGTTAGACACCATCGTGTTATCTTGTCCAAGAAACACCACTTCTACTGATGAGTCAAGGGATTTGCAATCGCGATAGGAAGACAGAAGATCTTACCCGTAGAGCTTGCAATATATATATATATATATATATATATATATATATATATATATATAGAGAGAGAGAGAGAGAGAGAGAGAGAGATTAAGTACAGGTAATAGATCCGTTCGTATATAATCCAGGTGGATCCTTGTAATATCAAATATTAAAACTGATTCACAAAGAGTTCGCTTAGCAAGGTCGAATTTACTGCTTTAAACTTAAATATTCCATGAATCTCTCACGTACATTCATATCTGCTCATGGTGTATCAAATGTAATAAATGACATCACACATTATGAAATGGACAAAGTCCGACAATTATTTTAAGACATTTTTATGTTTATACATTGTTTTTATAGATACAAATATTTAAGTAAATGCTCTGTTTATAATAAACAGTATTAAACAACATTTACCGGCCTGAATGTCCGAGAAATTTTCACAGAAAATATTCGTCCTTCGACAGTATTCGAACCTGTGACTAATACGGAATCGTAGCTTGACGTGCATTTACCGATTTGGCCACAGGGGCGCGTACGGTTAGCAAGCTTGAATTTTCTGTATTTTAAACTTTAATCTTCAATGAATCTCCCACGTACGTGAAAATCGAACGCTCCTCTGTGGCCAAATCGTTTAGTCAAGCTAAATGACGGTTCCGTATCTATAAAAAGAATGTATAAACATAAAGATGTCTTTTTTTTTAAGCATTACGCCCCAAGCGAGGCGTGAAGCCACTAGGATGCAGGGGGTTGCAGAAGATTTGGAGCGAGAGCAGATAGGGGTGATAGAAGAAATTATGAGGAGAGGGATAGTGGATAGATCAAGGTAACTGGAAATGTCGATTGACATTACATTTGAATAGTTGGAGATTATAGCTCTCAGGGAAACAGTAATTGGAAAGGGTGTTCCACAGGCGATATGTGCAATGTATGAAGCTATTGGAGTAGAAGAGACGGCTGCATTTAAAAGTTTCTACTGTGTAAGGGCGAGAGCGGGATGCCAGCCTCGTAGGGCGCTTGAATTCATGGAGTTTGGGAGCCAGTGAAAGCAGCTCGGCGGAGCAATTACCATGAAAGTATTTGTAGAAAAGACAGAGAGAGGCGACGGGGCGTCTGTGAGAGAGTTACTGTAGACGAGATGCCAGATCAAGGCCAGTTATATTGCATATCCGTCTCTGGAGGTAACTCCGAGGTAAACAGAAGGTGCCCCAGACAATAATATATATATATATATATATATATATATATATATATATATATATATATATATATATATATATATATATAATAGAAAATATGAGAAAGCCCAATGCTTTGCTCTCCTGCTGATGGAAGGTATTCGATGGTGATTAAAAGTTGATTAAAATGTGTTAAAAATTTACAAGTCATTTGAAATTAACGATCCGTTTAACAACAGATGAAGATCACATCTAAAAGCAGCTTCCAATTTTACTTTGTTGCATCACTCCGATTACTACTAAGACACGAGGAAATAGTTGTGTTATCGGTATAAATACTTAGTCCTGAACAGATGACGCCGCGAAAATCATTTTGAAAGATAAGAAATCAACTAGGTGAAAGAGACAACACTTGGGGGCTCCTGCATTAATGTAAATGTATCTAGAAGAGTGGCCGTTGTCAACACCCATCATTACAGGAATTGCTAAAATGATTGAATTAAACCAAATATTCATCTAGAGACACCATACCACTCGAGCGTGTGGAGAAGGCCAGTCAGAACCTGTCGAATAATTTTCGAGATTTCTAAATCCACAGCCTGAACTCACTGTTCGTATATGAAGTCTGGCAGTAATAACCTTTTAACACAGTGGCGGTTGATCTAGAGAAAAGAAAGCAATACAGTTTATCCGGAAGAAGGCCATGTGAAGTGAGATGCTTTACCGGATCGGTGTTGTTTAGAAAACTCTAGTACTTTGACAAAAAAAAAAAAAAATGGCTAAAAGACTTATAGAGGAATAATTCTACGGTACAGATAGTTTACCAAGATTCATAAAAGCAGGAACTGCAGAAAAGGATTTCTGAGAACGTAGAAGTCAAGTAGTAGCAAGGGATTTATTGTAGAGTTTGAAGAGAACAGGAGCCAGTTCAGAAGCACATTTCATTATGGCAATTGCAGGGATACCATCAAGTCCGGAAGAATTGTGAGAATATAATTTGGAGATGATAGCAGAAACAATGAACGGTGTTATGTGAATATCACTCAGTAGAGATTTCATTCTAGAAGGGAAAACAGGCAAAGTAACTCCTGGAAACTAACCGAAATTGACTGCCACTTTTCTCACTGTATGAAGGGACGTCACTAAGCGGCCGTCACGTGAAAAACGTGACTTATCTCGACCAAAGGGAGATAATTGCATTTTTCATTCCTACAAGGTGTTTGTCATAAGTCTTGGCAACTGAAGAGAGAGTTGTTGAATCCAAGCTACACAAGTACAATTATCAAGTACAAAACTGCTAGAATCACTGACCAACTGACTATTTATTGGAAGTAGGGGATGAAAGCTGACTCATGGGATATTTAAATTTATTGTGATATATATGTATATATATATATATATATATATATATATATATATATATATATATATATATATATTAACAATGAATAAATTTATTGAAACAAAACATGTTGACCACTGATGACAATTCCAGAACAACGTAACAATAAACAATTTTTTCTAACCTCTGCCAACCGCAATGATGGAGAAAGCATTACCTCGAACCATGGCCAGTGAGACACGCTGTAATTTATATTTAAATAGTTTACGATATTTATATATATATATATATATATATATATATTTATTGAAATATATATTTTATATTTAAATAGTTTCCGATATTCTTCCTTCTTAGAAAATAAGGACTTTTTTTATTATCATATATATACACATGCAATGAAGTTTTTTTTTAAATTTATTTATTGACTTGTCTTTTCTGTAATCATTTACAATTTTTCTACAGACTTTTATACTTATCGAATAAAAAAATTGATTATTTTATTTGTGATCATTCATAATTAGCATTCTGTTTTGTTATGTTTCAACATTCCTCGTCGAGACTGTTATATTCCGTGCGAAGGGAATAAATACTTGACACCAGGGGGATATTAGAAGAAAGGGTTTATTGTACACAACCAGTAGAATATGAAATACGGTCCAGTTATTCACACAAGTCAATCTAGTTGCGATTGTCACTAATTGGAATGGCGGACGTGTTTGCGTCTTACTTACTCTCATCCTCTTCATTATTTATTGTGCAAAATACACAATTATGGCACAAGGCCAAAATGGGGAGGGCTTGAGTTTGGTCATCACTATCTTATAACTAGTTAATCCTACTCACGACCCATCATTCATTACAATTTCCGCATTCACCACAAGAACTCGTCCGTCACCAATCAATCCTCCATACACCATAATACCTCATTTTTACTAGGGAGACCTACAAAACGCGCCCCGTGACATAAAAATTTACTCTCACTCTCGTTTCACTAGTCTCTCGTAGACAGTTGACTATAGATACTTGCTACATAGAGTGTAATCATTCATGGAGGTATGGAGTTATTCCCTTATATCATTTTTTAATATATTTTCCATTCAATGTATCAAACATAAAAAATATTCATTTTATTTTGATTTATTCTTGAAATAGTAAAATTCAGTTTGTAAGCAAAAACCAGAAATTAAGTATTTCTGTACATTTTTAGACGAGCTTTAAAACTAAATGCTCAAAAAATTGGGAAAGAGTAAGAATCTATTTTTTTCGTGAGTACTTATGACATCAAACTTCAACTTTCACTCCAAGTGTAATGATGATTTTCTAAACATAGTGTGTCGTAAGACTTGGCAACTGAAGAGAGACTTGAAGTAAATCTAAGTCTCACTCAACTACTTTTCAAGTACAAGTTGCTACAATCACTGACCAAGTGACGATTTATAGGAAGGAGAGGAGAACGCTAACTGACGTGATACTTTTAAATAGTATACGACTGTGTTTATAAGAATAATTAACAATTTAAAAATCAAGAAATTTTAGCTTTCATTATGAACAATATTATAGCTTCTAGAACATTCTATTTAATGCTACGAAACGACTTGTGTTGTCTTCCAGCCTGTAACTTAGAAGCATTCCCCCCCTTGTGACTGACGGCTGACATATTTTTAATCGTTTGAATTTATGCAAAATCGGGAAAGTCCATGTCTCGTTACGGAACTGTATTATTTAAGCAAGGTTAGTTATTTACAGAAACATTGTTATTCGATGACTGTTGAATGGGTTTGTGGTGGTTTTTTAAGCGAAGCTCAGATACAGCACAAGGCCAAAAGTATGGGGCACCCAGTGAGGATCGAACTCACTATTCAGAATTCGTAATTGATTTATCGAGTCAAATTTGCTAACCATTACACCACGTCGAAATATCCAAAGGATTTTTTAGATGTGGCAGGAGACCGAAAGTATGAGATACCCAGTGAGGATCGAACTCATTATTCAGTCGAAATTGATCTAACGAGTCAGATTTGCTAACCATTACACCATGAGTTACCCAATGATTGCCAATTATAAGATAAGCATGGTAATCACCATGCTGCACTCTGACCACCTGTTTATGATCAAACTGTAGTATCTGTTAATTTTCTTATATACCTTCAGTTTGAGGTATAAAACTGACAGTCAAAATACAGTGTTGATTCTGATGGAGATTTTCTAAGTGTAGATTAGATGTGACAGAAAACCAAAAGTATGAGGCACACAGTAAGGATTGAACTCACTACTCAGTTGTAACTAATCTAGCGAAACAAGTTTGCAAGCCACTAAACCACGCCAAAATGATATTCTAAGCGTAGCGATGTCACAAGGCCGAATATATGGAGCACCCATTAAGAATCGAACTCACTACTCAGTCGTAATTCATCGATCGAGACACGTTTATTAACCATTACGCCACGTCGAACGAGTCCATGTCGGCCATTATTATGTTTGCCAATTGCGAACATTATCTAAAGTTACAAGGAAAAATCACTGCTGCTGAGACAGACAAAATTCTGTTCAAAATATTCACATTTCGGCATTAAATAACTCATAGAGATTGTCAAGTAAATACGCTGAATTCATACCTTCTAAGCTCATAGCATTATTTTTAGTCACTTCGACGTGTTGTAATGGTTAAAAAGCTTGTCTCGCTCGATCAGTTACGACTGAATAGTGAGTTCTGTCTTCGCGAGAAACCCCATAAGGTCGACATTGAGTCACTTCTAAACTACGCTTAATAAATCACTAGGAAATTTTGACGGGTTGTAATGGTTAACAAGCTTGTCTCGCCAGATCAATTATGATTGAATAGTGCGTCTGATTCTTTTTGGGTGCACCATAACGTCGGCCTGGTGCCACATCTAAGCAACGCTTTATAAATCACCGGGAACTTCTCTGCTGTGTAATGGCTAACAAGATTTTCTCGCTTGATCAATTACGACTGAATAGTGAGTTCGATCCTCATTGGGTGCTCTACATTTTTCGGCCTTGTGCCAAATCTAACCTACGCTTAGAAAATCAATATATTATGGTATAGGGTTAATCTGTGTTGTTAAACTGGGCCCGAGTGGAATGGAATCCTATGAACGCGATCATAGTTGACTGTCAATTGTTATTAAAATTATAGTCGACAGTAACAAATCTTAATTGACATCCAATTCGTTTTTAGGGTCGTTTAAATCTGTACAGATTAAATACATTTTATGGAATAACGTATCCTCTATTTGAACCGTTTTTATTCGGCTAGACCGTAGTCCCAAAGTCAATATTTTACGATTACTGAAAAATTGAGTTTTGGAAATGGGTCGAGCCGAGAAATTTTCTGCATCACCTTTTACATAATTGTTAGACAAAAGAGTTCATGCAATTTGAAATGCCTTCATCTTTTAACTTGAAAAATAAATTAGTAGAAAGCAAATCTAGATCACTTAGTGATGAAAAAATTAAGCATCGGTTTTTCTCCATCTTTCCAGCATCAAAATCATTGCTTTGGCGGCTGACAAAGGTCTTCTCTTTAATTTAAATTAATCTTTCTAAATAATAACAAGGGGCGTCAATGTGCGTGATTCAGAATGCAATATTAAAAAGAGATTTGTTATCTGAAACCAAATTCTGAATTTACGTCCTTCTTTCGACACGTTATCAGGAACTTAGTTTCCAACTCGATAGTTGCCTACCCACGACAATGTGAAAGCTAACATCCGAGTGTTGTACACAACTTGTCAGAAAGTGACTGCGAACAATCTAAAAAGGGGTACTTTTTTTGTTGGTTTTGGTTTTCATTTTAGGTGATGTATGCAAAGAAATGTCAAGATGGAAAGCTTTGATTGATCTTTTTTTTTTTTAATAAGCTATAAACCTTGATGCGTTTTTCTTAAAGGTTGCGGGGTCATAAGATGGCGTCAGGATCCGCGACACCAGCTTGTTATAGTGCATTGATCTCGAGGTTCTTGATAAAATCCAAAGAAAGATCTCTGATGTAATTGATTCTGACTTGGCATATCGACTTCAGAAACTTTCTCCCCGGTTTCAGGTCGCATCTCTCTGTCTTTTCTATAAATATTTCCATGGCAACTGCTCTGACAAGCTTTTTTCCATTTCCATGACGCCGCCATTACATGAATTTAAAAATATATTGGCATCTAGGCCAAACACGTTTACTGTTGAGATCGTTAAATGAAATCACCACTTCTTTTTTTTTTTTAAGCATTCAACCCCAACCAAGGATGGAAGCCACTAGCACTAGAATTGGATCGAGAACAAAGAGGAGTGATAGAGGAAAAGATGAAGAGATGGTTAGGGGATAGATCAGGACATCTGGAGACGTCGATTAACGTTACATTTGGATAGATGGAGATTATAGCTCAGGAAAACAAGAAATGAGGAGAGAGTTCCAAAGGCGAGAAGTGCGAGACATGCAGCCATTGGAGTAGAAGAGACGGCGACATTTAACAGTTTCGGCAGGGAAAGGGTGAGGGCGAGATGCCAGCCTAGTTGAGCGCTTAAATTCATGAAGTCTGGGAACCAGGGAAAGCAGCCCATCGGAATATATACGCCAATAATTTCTTTTCTCGCACTTCCCATTCTGTTTACTTGCTTCCCTGATGACTACAATCTTCACAAATTTAAATGCAACGTCAATCGTCATCTTCTGTCTTTGTGAATGACGTTTCTCTTTTATCCTTTCCTTAATCCCCCATATACCCCCGGTGTTTTCTCTCAATTTCACTCTTTGTAACTCCTTGCATACTAGTTGAATTCCTGCCTTGCTGGGATTGAAATGATTTGAAAAGAAAATCTCGTTGAAACGTAACACGGAGTGGCATTTTTGTGATGCAACATTTGTGTTTTCAAGAGAAGATGGGTTTAATTATGCTAGAAGTCCAGCAGATTTGGGTTGTAAGTATTTTCGAAAGGGTATTATATATATATATATATATATATATATATATATATATATATATATATATATATATATATATATATATATATATGTGTGTGTGTGTGTGTATGAGGAGTATATACATATAAACGTGGACACCCCAGACTGCCGGCTCTGTGTTTTGACTTTAATATATACTTTCATATATATATGGAATCTGTCATTGTTATTGATCACTTTAACCCATAGATATGCCTTAAAACAATCAATATATATATATATATATATATATATATATATATATATATATATATATATATATATATATATATATATATATATGTGTCTGTGTGTGTCATTGACTCTTATGTCTGTCTCGAGGTATGAGGTGCCGACAAACAATACACGCATATATATATATATATATATATATGCGTGTGTGTTTTTTGTGTGTATATATATATATATATTTTACGAAATGGACAAAGTCCGACAATTTATTTATTAAATACATTTTTATGTTTAACGGTTCCGTATAGGATGCAGGTTCGAGTCCTGTCAAAGAACGAATATTTTCTATGAAAATTCCTCGGACAATTCAGGCCAGTAAATGTTATTTAATACTGTTTATTATAAACAGGGCATTTGTTTGAATAAAAACAGACCACGTTAAGGTTCCTTGTAATAAATTATTTCACAATAACCCCTTTAACAGGGCTCTGAATCATCAGACTTTCAATTTTTGGAAGTAAAGTCTGATGATTCAGAGCCCTGTTAAAGGGGTTATGGTGAAATAATTTATTACATGGAACCTTAACGTGGTCTGTTTTTATTCAAACCTATCTGCTCTGAATTTTACATTGAGCTCTCCGGATATCATCCTCCTCGGGTCTACCCATAGGGATTACCTAAGTTTGCATAAACTATATATATATATATATATATATATATATATATATATATATATATATATATATATATATATATATTACAGTGATCCTTGTAATGTGACCAGCCCATTATTAATTTTTATTAACAAAAAAAAATACAAAAACGCCTGATAATTATGAACCAACGGAATAGTAACAAGTGTTGTCATACCGTTCAACCGGTAGCTGGGTATTATGCCATTTTTTTCTACCACTGTTAAACCGGTGGCTAGGCATTACGTCATTTTTTTCTACCACTGTTAAACCGGTGGCTGGGCATTACGTCATTTTTCTTTACCACTTGTGAAGCGGTCGTCAGTGGGGCTCAAATGGGTTAAGAACGCTGTTTTACATTCTTTTCTTTTTTTTTTTATACATTTTTCTAAAAATGTAAAACGGATTTTTCCCTTAAAAACGACACTCCAGAGATGACCAATTTATTTTACCAAAATTCTATTGGAAGAAGAGCTACATGCAAATTCAGGAATTATCCTCAAATAATAATTCGGATTATTAAGTGATACGATTCCTGAGCAGATTAAAAGCGAAATTGAACAATGTAAGTAGATACGCTAGAAAATAAAGAAAGAAAGAAAAGGCCGGGGAAAAAGAAGACAAGAATATATATTAAAATTTGAAATTGTTTCAAAGAACACGAAGATTTCATTCAAGGACAGGGAAATTTTCAGCTTCATAATTTGGGTAATAATTCGAATTCGCGTAATAATCAACATTGTTATGATGCTAAGGGGAAAAAAGGCAGGTGAGAAAAAAGAAGTCTATCTATCTATCTATCTATTAGGTTGGTGCAAAAATAATGACGTAATAATGTCGTTTTTTGACGTATTTTTTAACGTCAACAAACGACATTATTACGTTATTTTTTAACCAACCTAATATATATATATATATATATATATATATATATATATATATATATATATATATATATATATATATATGTATTTTCGGATCAGGTTTGTATTTACAGTAGACAGTATGTAAGCAAATATATGGATATGAAAAATAGATTCTTGTATTTTTCATATCCATATATTTGCTTACATACTGTCTACTGGAAATACAAACGTGATCCGAAAATACAAGAATCTATTTTTCATATCCATATATTTGCTTACATATATATATATATATATTTATATATATATATATATATATATACATATATATATATATATATATATATATATATATATATATATATATATATATATCCTAGCCTGTTCATCTATCTATCTATCTATCTATCTATCTATCTATCTATCTTAATCCGATGTAATTATCTATTAATCTATCTATCCTAGTCTCTTTATTATTTATCTCTCTATCTGAGTCTGATCTATCAAATCTATCTATCTATCTATCTATCTATCTATCTATCTATCTATCTATCCCAGTCTCTTTATTATTTATCTCTCTATCTATCTCAGTGTGATCTATCTATCTATCTATCTATCTATCTATCTATCTATCTATCTATCTATCTATCTATCTGTCTATCTATCTTAATCTGATCTATCTATCTATCTATCTATCTATCTTAATCTGATCTATCTATCTATGTATCTTAATCTGATCTATCTATCTATCTATCTATCTATCTAAATCTGATCTATCTATCTATCTATGTATCTTAATCTGATCTATCTATCTATCTATCTATCTATCTATCTATCTATCTATCCCAGTCTCTTTATTATTTATCTCTCTATCTATATCAGTGTGATCTATCTATCTATCTATCTATCTATCTATCTATCTATCTATCTATCTATCTATCTTAATCTGATCTATCTATCTATCTATCTATCTATCTATCTATCTATCTATCTATCTATCTATCTATCCCAGTCTCTTTATTATTTATCTCTCTATCTATCTCAGTCTGATCTATCTATCTATCTATCTATCTATCTATCTATCTATCTATCTATCTATCTATCTATCTATCTATCCCAGTCTCTTTATTATTTATCTCTCTATCTATCTCAGTGTGATCTATCTATCTATCTATCTATCTATCTATCTATCTATCTATCTATCTATCTATCTATCTATCTATCTATCTATCTTAATCTGATCTATCTATCTATCTATCTATCTATCTATCTATCTATCTATCTATCTATCCCAGTCTCTTTATTATTTATCTCTCTATCTATCTCAGTCTGATCTATCTATCTATCTATCTATCTATCTATCTATCTATCTATCTATCTATCTATCTATCTATCCCAGTCTCTTTATTATTTATCTCTCTATCTATCTCAGTGTGATCTATCTATCTATCTATCTATCTATCTATCTATCTATCTATCTATCTATCTCTCTATCTATCCCAGTCTCTTTATTATTTATCTCTCTATCTATCTCAGTCTGATCTATCTATCTACCTATCTCTCTATCTAATACTATATGTCTGTGATTGCGTGCTTGCTTCGTACGTCGTCCATCCGGTGCATAATGATTTGTTTCTGTTTTTCCGCCTGTCTCTTTCCACCTGTCTCTCTCTCTCTCTCTTTCCACTTCTCTCTCTTTCCACTTCTCTCTCTTTCCACCTCTCTTTCTTTCCATCTCTGTGACGCATAATGATTTAAGTCAATCTGATTTAAGTGAAGAAGATTTCAAACTACGAGTTTTATTATCCAGTATTTTTATTTTAACTTTCTTCAAACAGATATTTTTTTTTAATCAAGATATTTTTAATTTAAAGACAGACACAAAGGGATCTCGCTTTCCACATACTTTTAGTTGTTTGTAGAGTAATTATTAATATTTCTGCTTTCTTTAAACAAACAATATTTCAAATATTTAAAAAGTTATTTTTTGCCACATTTAAAAATATTTTCAAATGAATATGATTTTAAAATATTTTTTGGCATATCTCTATCTATAAAAGGCAGGATGTGTTTGTGTGTGTGTGTGTGTGTGTAACGAATGCACGGCCGCAATTTTCAAAGGATTTGCACCAACATTTACATGAACATGCTCCAAGTTAGCAAAAAAGGCCAAGACCGATGTTGCATTTCCCAACTCCCATCGATAGTGGAAATAATCAATATTTTCATGCTTCTACGGCAGTTTTCATGTAGTTTGCGGCCATTTTCTACTAGCCAGTGTGAGAGTCTATAGCTGGCTGCCACGAATAGGCAGGAAGATTCTATTCTAATCCATAGCTGCATTCGTTACAAGTGGGGAAAATTTAAATCTGCATGGCACTTTACTCCATTCGCTTACGTAAACTCAACGTTGATTCTGATTCCGCAGAACTGGGTTTGGTATGAAAAAGTAGTTGTTGTTAGCATTCTTTTTTCATTCGGTTTTTCCAGTTACGAGTCCTTTTATAAAGCTGATCGTTTTGTGTTCATTTTGTTTAGTTCTTTTTTCGTAACAGATTTAATGTTTAGTATAGAGCTTAGAAAAAATTCGCAGTGTGAGATAGGCAAGAAGTAAGGCATGTAGCAACATCAGCACGGCAACGGGCACTCCTTTAAAGGCAAGGAAGCGCAAAAATATTTTAAGTCAACTGATAGCGATTGCTGTATGAGTCGTACGATTTTTGAATCAAGCACGGGCAACGCCGGGCCATGCTGCCGGTTAAAAATATTTTTAAGTTAATCTGATTTAGAAAAAAATATTTTAAGTGAATAAGATTTCAAAATACGTGTTGTTTATACAACATGTATTTTTATTTCAACTTTGTTCAAACAGACAATTTTTTCAATGTTGAAATCAATTTCAGTGTTTTATGACCCGAACTCTCAGTGTCTCAACGGATCACAGGTAAAATAGTATATATTAAAAATTTTAAATTCTACAGAAGGATGTGGAAAATCGCATGGGAAGAGGAAGTAAGCAACACTGAACAATAAAAAGGGGAAAAAAAAACCCAGAAAGAACGTCTATTTCAGATTCTAGAAAAGACTGCTTGGATAAATAATGAGGAAGGAAGGCTTGGAAAACTAAACACTCACTGGGTATATCGTGAGGAGCATGATAGGGGAAGGTAGTGAGCTATTTACCTGAGGTGCTTATGGGAATGGAATTGTGAATGGGGCTTGAAAAAGGGGAAGAGCAAAGAGCTACACGAGATGGAAAGTTGTAGTGGCCCTTTGATCGTTAATGACATGAAGAGACGTGGCTTGTAGAAAAAGGTCCTTAATCTCAAATGAAGCTACCATATTTTACACGTACAAGATTAGGTTTTTTTTTTTAGTTTTTTTTTTTTTTTTTTTACAATATCACAATTCATATTCTCAGCCTTTAGTAACAATATAAAGAAAACTCTTTTTATGAATAAGAATTCTCTAGAAAAGAAGGTGTTAAAAAGTGGGGATGATTTCTCTCCGTACATTTCCTGCCAAGACGATATTTGGAAAGAAAAAATAGCAATTGAAGATGAAGTTTCCGTTAACGGACTCGGCTGATAACTGGAATAAAAGGAGTCATTTCGAATGAGTATCAACATTTAAGAATTTTTTTCTTAAAATAAAACGCGTCACATCAGCGATTAAGCGCAGCTGGACTAATCTGATCGCTTGAAATAAAATATTAATCGAGCCGAAGTTGGTGGGGAGGCGACTATTTCTTCATCGCCAGCACAAGTGTCGTTTTATTCAGGGAAATTTAGAAGCGTATTAGAAACAGAATAACGTTTCCATATTTAAATACAATTTGATTTGGGATCATTTCAGATATTCGTATCTTTAGAGCATATGCGACACGCTCATGAATATACAATTATTCCATTGCACGGAACAAGAAACTGTTTATTATTCTTTCTGTTAGTTTTGTTTTGCTTCATGACCACGGACAATCCCTCATCTTTCATTTATGTCCTATAAAAAATATCTTTATATTATACATATGAGTGTCCAATTCTGAATGTAACACTTGTGTATCAATAAGATTTCTCACAGATCCTTAGATGATAAATAGATTCTTTTTCCGTTTAAGTCAATTTAATGGGCAGGGTTATTAGGAATCTCGTCTCCAATCTAACTTTTAAGTCAATTTAATGACCAGAGTTTTCAGGAAACCTGTCTTCAGCTCGCCTTTGAATTGGCAAACATAAAATTTTATTAGTGATTTTAAATAATCATAATAGTAGAGTCATTTCAAAAAACTGAATGTGTGGTCTCATTGTCTGGAACAAAAAAGGACAGACAGTCTCCATATAATGGGCCAGTCAAGCAGCAAGTAACAGTCAGTGAGGAATAGAACAAACTGTCAGAGTAAAGAAGGGACGAGCAGGGAGTATGTCAGCAGTCACCGAGATAGGGCAATGTTTGTAAAAAAAAAGCTTTCACGAAGCTGAAAAAAAAACATAATGTCGATTAAGTGATAAAACGTATTGTTTGCTATTTCCAGATCAGTGTCTTGAAAAGCAATTGTCGTTATTCTGTTGAATTCGATCACTGAGACAAGTCTGTTAACATAGCGACTCTCATGTAATGGTGTTCTAATAACTTGGATTGATTTTAAATGTGAGTTAAGTTTAAACGTCTAATGATTTTTTATCTTTTTCTTTCAAATTTAACAACTTAGGTCTTTGGCTATTTCAACCATGAAAAGATTAACAATCAAACAACGTATTAATTTTATCGAAGCCGATTACGAAAATGGACCTTCAAACAAAAATGCATTTCGGGCGATTTTTTTGGTCAACATAATCGACCAACCGTGAGTGCAATTGGAGACGATGTATAAATATACGGACCAATGATTACGCTAGCAAAAAATTAATGTACACCAAACAGTGACCTTTTTTGGGTGCAGTGGCTTTTCAACAATCTTCCTTGGATTTTCATCAGCCCAGAAGCGACAATTCTACTTATTAACGAATCCACTAAGATGAAAATGGGCTTGGTCACTGAAGATGATTTTTTGCGAAAAATCTTCATCGTATAAAAAACTTAATCAAAGCACCTTGTCTGTCATATTTAATTAAACTTGAATGAAAGAAGGACTTCTGCCTAAAGACACACACACACACACGCACACACACACACACATATATATATATATATATAGTGTTCCAATAAGTTGGACCGATTTTAAATGTGAATTATGTTTAAGCGTCTAATGATTTTTTTTCTTTTTCTTTCGGATTTAACAACTTAAATCTTTGGCATTTTCAACGATGGGAAGATTAGCAATCAAACAACGTGTTAAAGTTATCGAAGCCTATTACGAACATGGACTTTCAAACAGAAATGCATATCGCGCACTTCGCGATATTTTGGTCAGCATAATCGACCAACCGAGAGTGCAATTGGAAAAATTGTTCGTAAATCCAAACAAACTGGATCGGTGACAGATGTAAAAACACCATTGCGTGCTCGTTTACGCCGTTAGTGCAAGAGAATGTGGTTCCAAATCCAGACAACTCTATTTGTCATCCATGGGCCGTATTTTTTCGAAAAATGATGCCGGTAATTCTGTTACAGTGACAGGTGAGCGATACCGTGCCATGATAACCAACTTTTTATGGCCTGAATTTAATTCTATAGATGTCGAAGATTGATAGTCCCATCAAGACGGTGCCACATGCCAACACAGCCAATGCAACAATGGCTTTATTGAATGAGAATTTCCCAGGTCGCATCATCTCGCGAAACAGCGAAGTCAATTGGCCACCACGATCGTGCAACTTGACGCCTTTAAATTTCTTCATTTGGTATCATCTCAAAAGTAAGATCTATGCCAAGAAGCCAACAAAAATTCAACAGCTGAAGGATGAGATTATAAGGCACATTGGTGAGATCGAGGAGCAACTATGCAGGGACGTCATCAAAAATTTTGACCATCGAGTGGAGGTGTGCCGCCGAAGCCTTGACGGGCATTTGGGCGATATTATTTTTCTTACATAATTGACATAACTTAAATAATATAATCCAGTAGAGAAATAAATACATATTTACCAATAATACTGATTTATTTACTGCTGACTTTGATCCGTCTTAATGAAACACCCTTATATATAATCCGTCTTAATGAAACACCCTTTATAACAAACATTGTTATTTTTTCTGAGATTCTAAAGGCAAAGTGATGTATAAAATATTTACAAGTGCATTCTACTCTGATTTGAACATCTGACCTGAAAGCAAACAATCAGGTGACATGTCTATTACACCAACATTCTCTTGCTTGAACAGTATTCGCTTTTTATCTTTTTTATGCATTAAACGCATTTTTTAAAAATGAACTCTAAATTTAACACTTTCTTTGAATTTGTATTACATTTTATTTTCAAATATGAAAAAAAAAAATTTTGTAGAATAATTTAGGATCTACCAAAAAATGATAAGATTATTTATGTAAAATATTAAATAAATTCATTAAGGCATCATGAGTTTAAATCTATCTAAAGGGTGTTCTGATCACTTGGACAGATTTTAAATGTGAATTAAGTTTAAGCGTCTAATGACGTTTTTCTTTTTCTTTCAGATTTGGCGGGCATTTGAGCGATATTATTTTTCACATATAATTGCCATGACTTAAATAACATGATCCAATAGAAAAATAAATAAATTTTCACCAAGAACACTGATTTATTTACGGCTGATCCGTCTTAATGAAACACTCTTGATATACGCATATAGACGACCTTGGATGTCACCAGAGCTTGTGCTATGACGCGCGGAATGCATCATCACACTTACGTTAATACCTGACTATTGGCAATGCCTTTTTTTTATAATGTGATTTCGATTTCTACAATAAACATTAACGACTGATTTACATTTTACACCCATAAGGATCCTTGTTAGTAATGTTTGACTTAATTGTTGATCATTGACGATCGTTTATCTTTATTTATAGGCTTTTCGTATATACCGTGCCTATGAACACTAAAAAGTATACCTCACTTTGCACACTATTGTAAGTGGGGGTGATATGCTGTCTTAGTAGTCAAACACTAGCAGTGGTTTACATACTTCACGTCTCTGGCGAGTATTGTATTTTGTTGATGTTATAAAGATTACCATTGTCATTTCCAACCTCCATTTTGTTATCCCTAATTAAGTAACATTTTCGAGGTTACAACACTATCTATCTATCTATCTATCTCAGTCTATTCATATTTCTCTTTGTCCCAATCTGTTTCTTTCTCTCTCTCTCTCTCTATATATATATATATATATATATATATATCTATCTATCTGTCTATCTCAGTCTATTCATATTTCTCTTTGTCCCAATCTGTTTCTTTCTCTCTCTCTCTATCTATCTATCTATCTATCTATCTATCTATCTATCTCAGTCTATTCATATTTCTCTTTGTCCCAATCTGTTTCTTTATCTCTCTCTCTCTCTATCTATCTGTCTATCTCAGTCTATTCATATTTATCTTTGTCCCAATCTGTTTCTTTCTCTCTCTCTCTCTCTCTCTCTCTCTATCTATCTATCTATCTCAGTCTATTCATATTTCTCTTTGTCCCAATCTGTTTCTTTCTCTCTCTCTCTCTCTATCTGTCAATCTCAGTCTATTCATATTTCTCTTTGTCCCAATCTGTTTCTTTCTCTCTCTCTCTCTCTCTCTCTATCTATCTATCTGTCTATCTCAGTCTATTCATATTTCTCACTGTCTCTCTCGCTCTCTCTGTCTCTCTCTCTCTATCTATCTATGTCTATTCATATCTATCATTAGTGTTTATGGTAGGTATGGTATGTAACACACCTGAATCGATGATCTGTAGATTCAGGTGTGTTACATACCATACCATACCTATCTATCTATCTATCTATCTATCTATCTATCTATCTATGTTCATCTCTCTCACTATCTACCTATGTCCTTTCATATCTCTATATCTATCATTAGTGTCGATAGGCACGGTATATAGCACATCTGAATCTATCTATCTATCTATCTATCTATCTAAATCTATTCATTCATCTATCTTTCCAAATATATCAATTTTACCTAACAGTTCTAATATTTTTCACGTAACTTGTTTGTTATAATACCATACCCATGAACACTAATAGTTATGCCCCAATCTTCATAAATACGTTCGACACTATTCTAAGTGGGGGTAATATGCTGTCTAAGTAGTCTACCACTAGCAGTGGTTTACCTACTTCACACTGCTGGCGAGTATTGTATTTTGTTGATGTTATAAAGATTTAACCATTGTCATTTTCAACCTCCGTTTTTATTTAAAAAGTTCCCAGGTAACTTAACACTTTTAGTCAGTCAGTTAATTGCCATACTGACAAGGCAGATTATTTCCCGCAGTAATTTGTCATTTCTTTTTGCGGTAGACTGCTTACCAACCAAGGCTAAAGAACCCAGTATCACCTGTTATTCGGCCCATAGATGGAGATGGATCCATGCCTTTCCCAAAGGTATTTGCGCGTAAGTGAATCTAACGATGTCGACTGGAATTCGAACTTGGCTCTCCGAGTTCTCACTCTGAGCCGATATCCATTACACCACAACAGACATACTTAGTACTTAGTACGAGACTTATTTAATTTCTTCTCTGGAGATCAAAGAATTCTGTGTTCCAGGCTCCCTTCGTCTTTGTCGAAAGGATTGTAGTATATATGCATAACCTTGGTATTAACATGCGGAAAAATGTGCCAATGGCAATGGAATTGTCTCTTAAGTCCATGGATGATTCTTTCATGTACTTTCGACTTCCTTTATTGCATTCTGTTTGCTATCTCTTTTCCTTTATCCGTATCTTTCTTCTCAGAATTGTAATAGATTAGACAAAATATCTGACACTATAGAAATGTCTCCCCATTTTTTTCTCTCTCTCTTTCTCTCTCTGTGTCTGTCTCTCCCTGCATTCATCTGCGAACATTTTTGTGTTTAGTGATTTTAATGTTTAGCATGTCACGTGGTTTAAGCATATTAATGTCCTACATCCGACAGCAAGGCCTCTGATCAGGAGATTGGAGGTTTTCAGGAACCACCTTTTAATTGCTGTTGTTTCAAGTTCCAGTTAGAGTCCCAGTTATGGGCAAACAGGGAATCCCCTCTCAATAACCTACATCACCTATCTATCGCCAATATTTCTGTATTGGCGCTAATTTCTGTAGTGTAGAATCTTACCCCGTGAAACGTTTTCCAGATATCTAAGTACTTCAAGAAACTAATTTAAATATTTTCAAAGACGACCAACGAATTTTTGTGTTCCAGGCTACATTTTTCTTTGTGGAAAAAAAATCTAGGATACATATGCATGATCTTACTGTGTACATCCAAGATCATCTTCTAATTGCAAGGGTATTATCTCTTGAATACCCGGATGATCCTCTCATGTGCTTTCGACTTCCTTTATTGCATTCTGTTAGCTATTTCTTTCTCCTTTATCTGTATCCTTCTCCTCAGAACTGTAACAGATTAAGCAATATAGCTGACAGTATAGAAATCGTTCTATCTCTCGCTGTATTCATTTGCAAACAGTGTTTTGTGATTTTAATGCTATCATGAAAAAATTCTTAATAATTCTAACGTTGCTGGTGTTGCGTGTACTCAGACTAAGAACTTTTTTACATTATTCAGTCTCTCAGTCAAATACTTTATTTCCTCTTCAATTTCCCTGATAATTTTGATCGCCATGATTCGTGATTTGTGTCTTACTTCCTCTCTCGGCTCTTGTCTAGCATAACAGCTCTGTCCACTTGGCAATTCAGATCACATTATAGATTTGTCTATGAGACAAAGGTTTAGAAAAATTGGCCACATCGACGTCCTTTAATAGTTATCAAGCTTGTTTCGCTATATTGAGTAGTGAATTCGATTCTAACAGGGTGCCCCATACTTACGGCCTTATGCCACATCTAAGCTATGCTTAGAAAATGTGACACTTCGACATGGTAAAATGCTTAGGAATCTTTTCGCGTTACACTTACTAGCGAGTTCGATCCTCACTGGGTGCCCCATACTTTCGGCTTGTGCCACATCTAAGTTATGCTTAGAAAATTTGGGCACATCGACGTAGTGTAATGGTTATCAGTCTTGTCTCGTTAGAACAATTACCATTGAATAGCGTGTTCGATCCTCACTGGGTGTCCCCTGCATTCGGCCTTGTGCCACATATAAGTTACGCTTAAAGAGTTGGGCACTTCGATGTGGTTTAATGGTTAGCAAGCTTGTCTCGTTAGACTGAGTAATGAGTTCAATCCTCACTGTGTGCCCCATACCGTCGGTCTTGTGCCACATCTAAGCTACGCTCAGAAAATTTGAACACTTCAACGTGGTGTAATGGTTAACAAGCTTGTCTCGTTAGATCACTTACGACTGAGTAAGGACGATCCTAACTGCGTGGCTCATACTTTTCGGACATCTGCCACATCTAAGCTACGCTCAGAAAATTTGAACATTTCAACGTGGCGTAATGGTTAGGAAACTTGTCTCGTTAGGTCAGTTACCACTGAGTTGTGAGTTCTATTCTTAGTGTCCTATACTTTCGGACTTGTGCCATATCTAAGCTATGCGTAGAAAAATTTCAATTTAATTACAGTTTTCGTAATAGTCTATAAGCAGTAAACGTGTGAATTATTGGGATGATAACATTAATTACTTAAAGTTTTAGCAGACGTCATCTAGAGTATGGTATAACGAAACCAGCAAGCTGCGCCTTTCTTAGAAAATGGAGAATTTAGTAAGTGTAATGGCGGCTAAGCGAATAAACAAACTCGGTAAGTAACGTAATAGCTTTTACTTTAAGAGATGAAAAATTTATTTTTAGTCTGGATTAAAAAAAAAAAAAGAGGAGAAATTGCCAGTGATATAAGTGAATCGACAATTTAAGCAAAAGCGAATCAGGTGTTTTATGACTTTAGACATAATGCACTCAGTGCAAGTAATACTACAGAGGCGTTTTTTCTTTTTTTTAAATTCAGTACGAGGCTTTACTAGATTCTGGAAAAGAAACTATTTACATGGCGTTCTGAATCATAATGAGGCTGTTATCACAATTCATAAGACAGACACGTTATGTTCTAGTCATTATTTAAGTGATTAACTTTGTTTTATTTATTGCGTATATATTTATGTATTTACCTATTTCTTCTATTTGGTTTTATGGGCACGTTGCCGAATGGCTAGAACTTTTTGCTTTCTAATCATGAGAACCAGGTTCGAATCTCACCAGGGTCGATTTTTCAGGAAGTTGATTTCTTGGCATTATTGGTTTGGGTGAAGCGATCCCAGCGTGTGGCAACTTTGGAAATTTCTAGAGAGCCATACAACGGATTGATCCAAGCTTTCTGAATTAAATTTTGTAGACGGAACTATTTGAGGAGCAGTCGAAGGTTGTGTTAGCATAAAGTCACAGGTCATCGTGACCGAGGGTTTGAGCGTGATGGCATTGTTTAGATAATGCATCCTCTCCCGGAAACTGTAAGTAAGGTACGCTTGGAATAGTTGCAGTATAGAACACAGGTGGGAACTGTAGGTGTTGAACAAGCACACATGTGCTTGAGTTGGCGTCAGCAACAGTAGACAGATATCGTCGTATATGAGTGGAATGCCATTATTAATATTATTAATACTGTATAGAATGGTGACAAAAATATATCAAGAGAAATACTTTATAAACTTCAACAGACAGAAAAGTTAACTATTGTAGTTTTCTGTTTGGAAACGAATATTCTTGTCATTATCATTAGTGTTACCATAGACACGGCTTGCGTTATCATTAGTGTAACCATAGACAGGGCTTGTCGTTATTATTAGTGTTACCATAGACAGGGCTTGCGTTATCATTAGTGTTACTATAGATATGGCTTGTCGTTATCATTAGTGTTACCATCGACAAGGCTTTATCATAAGTGTTACCCTAGACAGGGCTTGCGTTATCATCTGTGTTACCATAGACAGGGCTTGCGTTATCATTAGTGTTACCATAGGCAAGGCTTGTTGTTATCATTAGTGTTACCATAGATAGGGCTTGCGTTATCATTAGGGTTACCATAGACAGATCTCGCGTTATCATTAATGTTACCATAGACTGGGCTTGCTGTTATCATTAGTGTTACCATAGACAGATTTTGCGTTATCATTAGTGTTACCATAGACGGGGCTTGCGTTATCATTAGTGTTACCATAGACTGGGTTTCGGTTATCATTAGTGTTACCATAGACATGGCTTGCAGCAAATTGCCCATATTTATATGAAAGTTAAGTACTCACGAAACGAACAATTTAAAAATGAACTGGTAATTGAAATTTATGAAAAGGAGTTTGGAACAGATTATCCCCGTCTATAACGATCACACTGCACAAATACAGAGGTACCTCGGTTTTCGAACATCTCACATGTTTAACAAATCGGTTTTCGAACAGAAAATTTGAGATGAAAATGCCTCGGTTATCGAACAAAATTTCGGTTCTCGAACAACATAGCTAAATCGATCCGAACGGGGTTAACCGGAACTGAATAATTTCTGAGTCGATCGCCGTGTTGTCTACATTCGTGTGTTGTGCCGTGGTTTTCTTTTCCAATTATATTGTCCTTTCATTTTTTTTTCTACATTGATTGGAAAAAAAAGAAAGTTTCGGTTTACGAACATTTCGGGTTACGAACGGCCTTCAGGAATGAATTAAATTCGTGAACCCAGGTTGCACTGTATTATTATTATTATTATTATTATTATTGACAATAGAAATACATTAGAAATTGTGATAAAGGGATTGTCAATGGTCAGGAGTTAATGAAAACATTAGTAACATAATGTGGATATCTTTAATGTAAGATATACTGCGAATGCTTTACCGAAATACATTTCAAATCAGGAAGAATAGAATTACCATTTCCCAGAAACCTATGAAGATCATAGGCGGAATAAGACTGAAGATTAGAATGCTAATAGGTATGATTCTAAACAAAGAAATCTCTTTTTGGGGATGTCAAAGAACACTCGTTGTCATTTTCGTAATGCTCATTGTAGCAGAGACTTTGTAATCGCAGAGAGAACTATAGTAACACCGTTGAACAATACTGGTATCAGACGCCGAATAACACTCGTAGTAATAGTACTTTCTCGATAATAATCGCGCAAATAGTCCACCGTATATTGATCCGAATATAGGATAGTACATTACATATAGTAGAGAATAGCGGTCTGTATAACAATAGAAGATAGAGTAGAAATGGTGATCCGTATAGCAATAGAGGCTAGACTAGGAATGGTGATCAATTAGACACACACTACCTACCATATATGTGTTTCCTCTATGGTCACGGGGTCTACTTAATTCAATAATGGGATCATCTCTCTTTCCTCCCTGGTGATCTATATTCAAACGCAATTGTCAGCAGCGATACTTTATTCCTATATAACACTTTTGACAATACAGCGAGTAAAATTCAATATCCAGGTATGTTTCTGTTTGTCTATATGGTCCATGTCTATTTAAACTTTTATTTTTTTTTAAATTAATTTTAATTACATTAATTGAGCTAATTTTATGTCAATATTACTTTGATTCCAACTCTTGGGATAAGCTTAAGAAAAAGTTTTAAAATATAGTAATTCGCCTTGACATAGAAGTGTTCTCGAGCCTTTTTGGCACCCTTCCAAGAGATGGTGTCATTATAAAAGCACTCAGCCTCCGATGCTGCAGACAAGTTGAGTAGATAGGTGTGCCTATTACCCGGTTCGTACACCTTTATTTATATGGTCGTTGGAACATTCGCGTTCTGATCATAAGACACGGGTTCGAATCTCACCCCGGTTGATTTGTCAGGAAGAAGACTTATTGATGTTATCAGACTGGACGGGGGACAACCCCATCGTGCGGCACCTTTGGAAAGTGCGTACAAAACATATTATGCGTTGACAAAACCCTTGTGAGTGAAATTGGGTAAGCGGAACTCTTGGGGGCCATCGATAGCTGTGCTTGTACGAAGTAACAAGTCATCGTGTCCGAGGCCTTGAGGGTGCTAGCCTTGTTCAAATTGTTCATCACTCTAAATAACACGCTCTTTCCCAGAAACTGTCACTAAGGTCTTCTCAGTATAGTTGCATTATAAACTACAGTTGGGCTCTGTGGGTGTTGAACAAACACAAATGAGTCTGAGCAAGCGTTTGCAATAAGGATTGGTTAGCCGCCTTTGTAGACGGGTATCCTTGTATACGAGCTATATTCCTTCCATGTTTATTTAACAGGAGTAGAGCTCTATCCCTTGTTTCCTGCTTAGGATATGTTATACCGCTTCTGGCCATAATGATTTGTCTTAAACTTTTGTTGTTATGACTGATCAGTGGCTACGACTTTTCATTATGAGGCTACCGTGTTGTTGCTTTCACTGGTATTAAGAAGCCCGAAATCTTTGTAGCGAGTGCTCTAATCAGTAGTATAATATAGAGGTATTTATAGTACCATGTCGCGCATGCTTAGGGGCCCCTGCATGTATTTCCGGTGGACAATTAAGAGGCCACATTATGGTTTAATTTTAGCCATTTCTGGTCAGTTTGTATTCATACTGACAATAGGTAGTGAAAATTATTTTGGCCTTTTTCTTCTTAAAATAAATCTTCTTATGATAGATACAATGAAAAGGAATACACGTGAACAAATAAACAAAGAAATCACCTACTCCACTCAACCGTTCTTTCTACAATATTCGTTGCATTTGTTCTAATTTCTGTAGTGCTGAATCTTTTCTCTTAAAAATGTCTGCTGATGTCTCCACACTTTGTGAATTTAATTTTAATTATTCCATTGCTGCAAAGAAATTCACTGTTCAAGACGATCTTCTTCTATGCCGAAAATATTCTAGCATACATATGCATGGCCTAAGAGTTTATATTCTGGGAAATATCCCAATTGCGAGGAAATTGTCTATTTAGACCCCAGATTAATCTTTCTTGTGCTTTCGACTTTTGTTATTGTACTCTGTTAGCTGTCTTTTTTTATCGCACTCTTTTTCTCAGGAGTTTAATATATTAAGCAAAATTTCTGATAATATATAAATGGTTCACTCTCTCTCTACATTCGTCTACAAATATTTTTGTGTATAGCGATTTTAATGCTCATCATGTCAAGTGGCTTAAGTATTCTGTTACTGATGTTTCCGGTCTTCCGACTTTCAATTTTTCTGTTACTCAGTCTCTTAGTCAAACAGTGAATTTCCATCCTTGTTTCTTCAAGAAATCTGACCAACATTCTTCTTTACTTTATTTATTCCTTACCTCATCTCCAAGTTCTTATAGAGCATCACAACTCTGCCCTCTTCGGCAATTCGGATAACGCTGTAGTATCTGTTGATATTTCTTTTGAGTCGCCTATTAGAAAGGAACCTCATATTAAAAAAAACAATTATTTCTGTTACCAGCGTACTGATTGGGATTCCTTTCGGGCCTTTATTCGAGACGTCCTTTGGGTTTATATTATTAACCTTTCTATTGAGAATTGTGCCACAGAGATTTCTTGGGTTAAAAACGGCATTGATGCGTTTGCGACTTCTCGCAAATATCAGGTGAAACCACGGTCTTCTCCTCGGTTTACATCAGCCAGTTGAGGCGATATAGCCCATAAGAATTAGATTTTCCGGGTGTACTGGCGTGATAATTCCCATCGCAACGAAAGCTTATTTGTGACTGCACAAAATAATTCTAAACGGCTAAGCCTTTCTTTTCTGATAGAATGAGACAACGTACAGCCTCTAAACGTAATCAATTCTCTATTTTCCACATTTTCTATACTATTTTCTTTTTTGACTTTGCATACGGACTGAAAAGGTTTTTTTTTCTTTCAGAGTTATGGCAGATTTTCCAAAAGTAGGGCGCTTTCACTGTCAATTTTATTCTCATGGTTACAGTATTTGTATTTCTTGAAATTCTTCCTTTATACTCTACGTTTCAAAATTGTCCTCAATAGAATTATATTCATTACTCAATTCTTGTACACATGCTATTAGAGACAAATTTTTCAATTATAATTCTTCCGACATCTTATATTTACGAGATCAATCAACTGTAATTTAATCAATTCGTCCTCTATAGTAAAATCTTAAGTTCCTAGTTTCTTAAATTAACAGTATCTGCTCGCTTTTCTTAATCTGTGAAGATATTATATAACTGTTTCATCGTGTTTCTGTTTAACGAACAGAAATCTGGTTCTGTCCGATAGGCCGAATTTCATTTTAGGTTGTAAACTTTAATAATTTCTGAAATTTCAACGGAAGACAAATTCCCAAAGTGTTTCCGGTATGCTATAACGGAAATTTTCATTATAGCTTCCCAACCTGCCGAATGTAGAAAAATGTCAGTTATTTCATTCCCCCCCTCTTGTGCCTTGTCTTCCCAAACTTTAGCCCTAATGTAAGCTGCAAAATACCGGATACAAGTCTTGACAAATTCTGGTTCATCCAAGCAAATTAGACATTACTATAGACGCCATATTGTTGTGTTGTATTTGTTCTACGACACGTGATAATTATTCAACTTCCACCTGTCTCTTGCTTTGCTATACATTATATTTCTCTTCTTAACACATGCAAATATGCACAATCCTTTTATAAGAATCCACTAAATAGCCTTTAATCCCACACTGACGGATTTTCACGCCTTACAAAAAGGTATCAGTATATGGTGTCCATTTGTTTTTATAAAAAAAAATAAAATAAAATAAAACGAAAGACAAACCAAACAAATCATTTCATTTTCATACAAGCAAGATCTGGACATGAATTTAAATCTCGTATTACACGCTAATGACTCTCCTTGCTTGTAAGAGAATATTTGTCGCAACTTTAAACAGAATTTCCTTCACAACGGACAGGTATTAGCGAATTGTATTCAAAGAATCGAATGCTTTTAGCGAAATAACAACCAGATTTCTATAGAGACAAATTCTACCAGTCTAAGAGATTTCAGATCAATCCAATAATTACGACTGACGTTTCCGCCATACGCAGATCGGTGTTTACGAATCACGATTGCATTTGCACATATAATCCTACTGCCTCTGCTACATCTCATATGAGCCACTTTGTTGGTCCAGCTCTCATTGTCTTGTAGGAACGTCACTCCAGCGCCTGATTAATTGGTTGAAGGTTGGGGCGGTTGACATCCTTCCAGCGGCTGCGTTTTCTACCACGAGGACGCTTCCAGTTTGCAGATGGCAGGTCGTACAGCTAGATGACTCTGGTAGGGTAGTCATCATGTCGCAGAAAGTGATCAAGCTACCGAACACGGCGGTGAACGATGGTCAGGAGGATGCTGGGTTGGATGGCCACCTTTGTTAATATAAACTGACAGCTTGGTTTTGGATAACTAAACTATAATTTTAAACTACAATTTTAGGAAGTGAAAATTTAATTGATGAAAGTTGGAAATTTTCTATGTTCTTATCTGAAACCAAGAAAATTGCAAGTATAAAAAAAATGTTCTGAATATATAAAAAAACAAGGAGACAGTTTATCTTATATAATCCTAGTAACAGAGTACCCTATATCATCCTAGTAACAGTGTACGCTATATCATCCTAGTAACAGTGTACCCTATATCATACTAGTAACAGTGTACGCTATATCATCCTAGTAACAGAGTACCCTATATCATCCTAGTAACCGTGTACCCTATATCATCCTAGTAACAGTGTATCCTATATCATCCTAGTAACAGTGTAGACTATATCATCCTAGTAACAGTGTACCCTATATCATCCTAGTAACAGTGTACGCTATATCAACCTAGTAACAGTGTACGCTATATCATCCTAGTAACAGTGTACCCTATATCATCCTAGTAACAGTGTACGCTATATCATCCTAGTAACAGTGTACCGTATATCATCCTAGTGATAGTGTACGCAATATCATCCTAGTAACAGTGTACGCTATATCATCCTGGTAACAGTGTACGTTATATCATCCTAGTAACGGTGTACCCTATATCATCCAAGTAACAGTGTACCCTATATCATCATAGTAACAGTGTACGCTATATCATACTAGTAACAGTGTACGCTATATCATCCTAGTAACAGAGTAACCTATATCATCCTAGTAACAGTGTACGCTATATCATCCTAGTAACAGTGTACGCTATATCATCCTAGTAACAGAGTACCCTATATCATCCTAGTAACAGTGTACGCTATATCATCCTAGTAACAGAGTACCCTATATCATCCTAGTAACAGTGTACCCTATATCATCGTAGTAACAGTGTACGCTATATCATCCTAGTAACAGTGTACGCTATATCATCCTAGTAACAGTGTACCCTATATCATCCTAGTAACAGTGTACCCTATAAAATCCTAGTAACAATGTACGCTTTATCATCCTAGTAACAGAGTACACTATATCATCCTAGTAACATTGTACGCTATATCATCCTAGTAACAGTTTACCGTATACCATCCTAGTAACAGTGTACGCTATATCATCCTAGTAACAGAGTACCCTATATCATCCTAGTAACAGTGTACGCTATATCATCCTAGTAACAGTGTACGCTATATCATCCTAGTAACAGAGTACCCTATATCATCCTAGTAACAGTGTACGCTATATCATCCTAGTAACGGTGTACGCTATATCATCCTAGTAACAGAGTACCCTATATCATCCTAGTAACAGTGTACGCTATATCATCCTAGTAACAGAGTACCCTATATCATCCTAGTAACAGTGTACGCTATATCATCCTAGTAACAGAGTACCCTATATCATCCTAGTAACAGTGTACCCTATATCATCCTAGTAACCATGTACCATATATCATCCTCGTAACAGTGTACGCTATATCATCCTAGTAAAAGAGTACCCTATATCATCCTAGTAACAGTGTACGCTATATCACCCTAGTAACAGTGTACGCTATATCATCTTAGTAACAGAGTACCCTGCATCATCCTAATAACAGTGTACGCTATATCATCCTAGTAAAAGTGTACGCTATATCATCCTAGTAACAGAGTACCCTATATCATCCTAGTAACAGTGTACGCTATATCATCCTAGTAACAGAGTACCCTATATCATCCTAGTAACAGTGTACCCTATATCATCCTAGTAACCATGTACCCTATATCATCCTAGTAACAGAGTACCCTATATCATGCTAGTAACAGTGTACCTATATTATTCTAGTAACAGAGTACCCTATATCATCCTAGTAACAGTGTACGCTATATCATCCTAGTAACAGTGTACGCTATATCATCCTAGTAACAGAGTACCCTATATCATCCTAATAACAGTGTTCGCTATATCATTCTAGTAACAGAGTACCCTATATCATCCTAGTATCAGTGTACGCTATATCATCCTGGTAACGGTGTACGCTATATCATCCTAGTAACAGAGTACCCTATATCATCCTAGTAACAGTGTACTCTATATCATCCTAGTAACAGTGTACCCTATATCATCCTAGTAACAGTGTATCCTATATCATCCTAGTAACAGAGTACCCTATATCATCCTAATAACAGTGTTCGCTATATCATTCTAGTAACAGAGTACCCTATATCATCCTAGTATCAGTGTACGCTATATCATCCTAGTAACAGTGTACGCTATATCATCCTAGTAACAGAGTACCCTATATCATCCTAGTAACAGTGTACCCTATATCATCCTAATAACCATGTACCCTATATCATCCTAGTAACAGAGTACCCTATATCATGCTAGTAACAGTGTACCTATATTATTCTAGTAACAGAGTACCCTATATCATCCTAGTAACAGTGTACGCTATATCATCCTAGTAACAGTGTACGCTATATCATCCTAGTAACAGAGTACCCTATATCATCCTAATAACAGTGTTCGCTATATCATTCTAGTAACAGAGTACCCTATATCATCCTAGTATCAGTGTACGCTATATCATCCTGGTAACGGTGTACGCTATATCATCCTAGTAACAGAGTACCCTATATCATCCTAGTAACAGTGTACTCTATATCATCCTAGTAACAGTGTACCCTATATCATCCTAGTAACAGTGTATCCTATATCATCCTAGTAACAGTGTACGCTATATCATCCTAGTAACAGAGTACCCTATATCATCCTAGTAACAGTGTACCCTATATCATCCTAGTAACCGTGTACCCTATATCATCCTAGTAACAGAGTACCCTATATCATGCTAGTAACAGTGTACCTATATTATTCTAGTAACAGAGTATCCTATATCATCCTAGTAACAGAGTACCCTATATCATCTTAGAGTCAGTTTATAATCACGCCATCTTTTCCCGTATATTTAGGTTAAAAGGTTAAAAATTATAAATTTTTGAAAGTGGAAAGTACATTAGTAAAAAATGTTTTCATCTGAAATCAATAAAATACGGCCATTCAACACAACGATCAATATCGACTACAGTTTACAAATCAAATATAAGTATGTGTGTATACGCATGTGCTTTTGAATATAGGAATATAGGTCCTTGCTAGATTAGATAATCGTTATATTTATTTTTTTACATGTGTATATTCTTTCTACAGGATACAAATCAAATATAAACATGTAAAAAATAAATATAACGATTATCTTATCAAGCAAGGACCTATATCTATGTTCAAAAACGCATGCGTACACACATACACAATAACATATACACGTACATACATATATTTACCACTAATATTATCTCCTTCTCTCTCTCTCTCTCTCTCTATATATATATATATATATATATATATATATATATATATATGCACAAGTATAGGATTGGTATATACGGAATAAATTCCAATAAGCAACTAATACTATTCTTAAAAGAGTTCTCAATACAGAGTAGAGCAAATATAATAATTTATTCGAAAATTATAACATAAATATGTTATAAAATCACTACAAAAATAGCCATTTTGTTTCAACACTTTAGGTATCTTATCAAGTTAAGGCGTTGAACGGCAACATCCCCGTTTCAGAAGCTTACTCAGACACTGCTATATTCTTCAACACCTACTGATTAGACCTTACGTTCAGATTCTGGCAGAGAATGTAAAACAGCTTGCTTATTCTAGCGTTCGTCTTCAACACACCGAAGACATCATCTGTGCTGTCAGCAACGGAATTTGTAGACCGCTATCTAGATTTAAGAGTTACATGCTAATGTAGAAAAAAAGGACTTTCCAAAAAAACTGGATTATACACGATGAAGATGTCAAATTTCATCAGACATGTTTGCTAAAGGACATTTAGGTCTTCTTCTTTATAGGCCGTACCTCTTCAAGACGTAGGTGCTCATGGCTCTCCAAAACTTCCTATCCCATGTAGCTGTTAGCAAACCTTGTTTTCTGTTTTTTCGCTTAAGCTATATTCCGGCATCCATTTAGTCAAGCTCACTAAGTATGTTATGCGTTGTTTTCCTCTGTCCCGCTTACCTTCAGTCATGTGAGTATCAAATTTTCCAAGCCCTCTTTCCTCATTACGTGCTCTAAAAATGTCAAATGACTCTTCCCGATGTTAAGCATTATTTTCTTTTTTGGTTTCTTTTTCTCTAAAATCTCGTCGTTGTTTATATGTTCTGTCCAAGATGTTGGAGATCATGGCTCTGCACAATTTACTGTCCTTTGTAGCTCATAATAAATTTTATTTTATTTTGTTTTTTTTATCTCTCCTAATCCTTGTTCAAACGTTCATTTACACAAGCTCATTCTTCTTTTTCTGTGTGCCGTGTCCCTTCATGACGTTGGCGACCATGGCTCTCCACAATTTCCTATCCTTTGTAGCTCTTAATGAATTCTATTTTTTGTTCTTTCCTAATCCCTGTTCTGACATCTATTTACACAAGCTCGTTAGGTTATGCACTATTTGCTTCTGTCTCTCTTGAATTCAATATGTTAAATGAGTGTCAAATTTTCTAAGCCGTCTTTTCTCATTATGTTCCGTAGACATTTCAACTGTCTCTTTCTGATATTAAGTATAATTGTTCTTTGTGTTTCCATTTTCTATAAAATCTTCATCGTTGCTCACAAAGTATCCTCAGCATCCTTCTGTAGAGCCACATTTCTATTGTCTCAAATCTCCTCTTCATCTTTGACGGGATTGTCCAGCACTCCTTGCCGTACAGGAGGACAGATATCGCAGTACACTTTTCCTTGTTTCTCGCGAAATGTTTCTATTTCTTTTTACTCTACTTAGATTTTGGAATGCTTCTTTGGCTATCACAACACGCCTTCGGTTTTGATTCTGGTAACCCCGATTTGCAATTTGCACATTGGGCTCACCCCTTTTGCTAACAACCATGTATTATGTCTTTTTGCAGTTGATGTTTAATCCTTTCTTCTCGCTTCCCTTCACGACCTTCTGTTAGAGTTTTTGTAGTTTTCTTTACGTATCTGCTATCAACAATGAGTCATCTGGATACTTTATGGTGTTAAGGTCCTTTCTTTTTATGTGCTGTGTCCTTTCAGAACGTAGACGATCATGGCTCTTTACTTCCTCCTATTCCATGTAGCTCTCAGTAAGTTTCGTCCCTCTGCCGCCTCCACCAGACCACGTTCTGTCGTCCACTTGCTTAAGACCACCAGGTATGACATGCGTTCCTTTCTCCTATCTCTCTTTCCCTCTATTCGACCTGTGAGTATCAGATTCTCCAGGGCCCTCTTTTCTTATTAGCTGTCCCATAAATTTCATCGACCTCTTCCTGATGTTAAGTAAAAGCCTCCTTCTTGTTTTCTTTTAACATTCTTCATTGCTTACACGTTGGTCCATGGCATGATCAGCATCCTTCTCTAGAACCACATATCTGTTGCTTCAAGTTTCTTCTATGAGGAAATTTTCTAGAATTCTCTGCCATACAGGAGGACATTTATCACGTAACAGATCAGTAATATTTGTTTTATGTGTCTTTGTTTTTCTATTTCTTGTGTCCTCTGATTACCTTTTCGAATACTATGGCTATCCCAACATGCCTTCGGATTACCGTGTTGCTATTTTCGCCCTCAGTTAAAACATTTCCCAGATATCTAAATTTACGAACTGTTTTGATTTTGGTATCTCCGATTTGCAATTCGCATTCATCCTTGTCCTAACAACCATGCATTTTGTCTTTTTTTCCAGTTGATTTTTAATCCTTTCTTCTTGCTTTCTTTCACTAACTTTAGAAGTTTTTTGCAGCTTTCTTTCTGAATGTGCTATCAACACTCTGTCATCTGGAGACCTTATGTTGCGAAGATTATGGTCACTAATTTAGGTCAGTTGGCTGATTTCAGAGATATCTCAGAGGACAAAGAAGAAAGAAGGAAACTGAAGTTGTTGGCGAACTGGAGAACAGTGGCGATAATAAACATGCACAAAATGGGCGAAATCACACGTATTGAATATTGATAGTAATGCCCCGAGCGAACTAGATAGGATTTTGTCCTGCTTAATGAACTCTATGTAAAAGACTGAATTGTTTGAAAGGGAAAGTGTTAAACTCAAGCGAGATCTTAGGAAAAGAAAGGAAAAGAAAGGAGACCCGGTCCTTGAAAACGCAAAGAACATGCAATGTGAATTGAGCAGACACATTTTCCTTCCAAAGGCAGGACATGTCAGGCACTTCAGTTCCAGAATGAACGCACACAAGAAGTTTGCCTATATCTGCATTCTTCCTAAGCATCCAAATGTTACCATATGCGCTGTCTGCAACATATTTTTGTAAAGCGGAATCGGGACTTGTAAAGAACTGGATGGTGCATACAAAAAAAGTAGATTCCAAAAACTGGTTTGATCAAGAGTGGGTGGGGTTCGACATTTTTCCCATACGTCATGGAAACGAATTAGCGTCCTTCAGAGAAGACGGAAGGAGACAAATGAATGTGATAACTGGAAGGGAGTGTTAAGGGATCCACCCCTTTTTCATACAAGTACTTGTACTGCTGCCGGTGAATACTCGGGGGTGACAGTGACGGTGATTCAGTAAGAGTGTGAGGTAACCGCTTTGTAGGAGTCACAGTTGCGAGCACGTAGACTCAGAAAGAAAGTCATACTTTGACCCTGAATTTCCCAGACTGTAGTGATTTTCCAAGCGTAGCACAAGCACAAGGCTGAAAGTATGGGTTACCCAGTGAGGATCGAACTCACTACTCAGTCGTAATAGTTCTAGCGAGACAAGCTTGCTAACTATTGCACCACCTCGAGGTGCCCAATTTCCCATACTGTATATATATATTATTATTGCTACTAACCGCATTTCTGGATCTTACTAACCGTATTACCAATTGTATTATTACGTCAATACATTTATTTTCTATATTTCATTCTTGCGTTTGTCATTCATTTGAGACCGGATTTCGTCCCAGAATCCACAATAGGGAGTAATAACGTTAGTGAGTGAGTGAGATAGAGATATGTAGAGAGGGAAAAACAGACAGACTGATTGGCAGACAAATCGACAGAGTTAGAGAAAGAAAAAGAATGAAAGCTTTTACAAGCATTAATATATTGACTTTTTGTTTCGTACTGACCCACATCAAGGGAGTATTACATTTGAATTAAGGCTTGGCACTTAGAGATTCTCACGAATATAAACACCGAGGCCATGTCTATGGACACAAGATTAGATTCAATATGGAGGAAGATATCCGGGAACAGAGAATTCAGTGGCAGAGACTGAAGTCTTTGGTTTAAT
Source organism: Acanthosepion lycidas (assembly GCA_963932145.1). Lineage (NCBI taxonomy): Eukaryota > Metazoa > Mollusca > Cephalopoda > Sepiida > Sepiidae > Acanthosepion > Acanthosepion lycidas. The sequence goes on from OZ010598.1 coordinate 76,702,770, forward strand.
TTCTGCATGTGACAGGATACATTCCAAGAGAAAAAGAAATCTACAGAAATCGGTACGACTTCCAGGAATTTTGGAGAGTACAAGGTTTAGGTGTTTATTATTTTAGTCGTTGTAGTCATATGGTAAATCTTTAAAGTAAAAGAGACCAGGAATAATATTCACTACCGATCGCATAACACAATACAAGACGGTCGGAAGGTGGCGACGACTACAGTATAGATTCGCCTCTTGGAATCCAACCGGGAGAGCTTGCAGGAACAACCATCCATGCGCGGCGTGATACTTCATGAACCCCGGTATTATGCAATTATTCACCCGAGCAGTCAAAGAGATTTGGCTCCTTGTTACAAGTCACGATATAGCAACCAGAAAAGGGTCACTATCAATATGATTAGTTGTAACCTCCAGCTAGTTATACCGACAATATATAATGACAGCCATTTTCATAAAGGTCTCCGAAGAGGGAAACCGGAAACCCTATCCTAAACAGGAGACAAGAAATAAACTTTTGCTCCTGTTCAATATACGGACAGGGATTTGCGATCCCAGCTAAATATTAATTGAATATTAATTAAATACTTTTGAATAGATAAATAAATAAAAACAAATAAAATCTCAAGGTTTAGGCAGATAGAAATATAGAGTTGGCCATTGTCGCGTTGAGCTGTCTTAAGAGTGGGTGTGCGAGTATGGATAGGGTTTTAAAATGAGAAATCGAAAATCCAGTTCCGTTACAATCACATGCGCAAATACCTTTGAGGAACGTAAGAATCCATCTCTTGTTACCCCCTGCTATGGGTTAAATAACAGGGTAAACTATGCACCCTAGGTATGGCTGAAATCTAGTCTAGAAGAAGGACAAGTATTATTTCGAAGCTATAACAATAGACTATGACTCTTGTTCCTCGGCCATCAGGAAAGGAATAAGAAAAAATCAAGTTTGCAGATCTTGAAGAATCCTTCATTCTTCGGAGGCCTTAATAAGAATGGCAGTCATGATATTTTGGTAATATAACTGGCTACGGGCTACGAGTAATCATATTGATCAGACCAGGTTGTCACTTTTCTGGTTGCTACACCCCGACTGATAACAAGGTGCCCAAGCTCTTTGATAGCGCTGAGAATGGCTTCATTCTTTTTTTTCTTTACAAGTCTGTCGATCTGTATTCCTCCATCTCTCTCTCTCTCTCTGTCTCTCTCTTTCTCTCTCTCTAACTATCACTATATTTCTCTCTCACGCACTAATTTTATGACTTCTTTCTAATTAGGGCATTCATTTTCCTTCTATCGTTTCCACGTTGCTTAACAAATATGGAAAACAAAATTAAACCATCCAACATAATTAAACCGGTTTTTTTTTTTGGCATTTTCTTTTATTTTCTGGAGTGTACTATTACTTGCTTTTTAATTCCAGATACTGCAAAAATCATGTTGCAAACAGCACAGGTGTTGTCAGATGTTTTTTTTCGGAATGTTCTTTTTTTTTTTGGCACGTCTTGTGATATTTTTTTAATATCTATGTAGATACCAGTTTCAATTCATTTTCAATTCTATTGAAAACAACACAGGTGATAATTCTGGTGTGTTGTAGACGAACGCGAATATATGCAAGCTTCTTCTGCGTTGTCGTTTCAGATTTCATGTGCTTGACCTACCCTGCCTTGTAAAAATAAAATAAAACTTTCCCCGTGGTAGCCTATGATCCGTGGGGGCGCGCATAGTTCGAAGATTCTAACAATGAGGCTCGACTGTCATATCACACCATGATCAATTTGTCAAAGAGGTGATTCCTGATAATACCCCACCTCACACACACTGGGGAAAGGGAAAGACCCCAGCGTATATCACCCTAGGGAAATTAAGCGGATAATCTAACGACATTGTGAGTGAAATATCGTAGAGGAAACAATCCGGAAACCGTTGATAGATCTGTTAACATGAAGCTACAAGTGATCAGGATTTGAACGTACGGACCTTGTTCACCTACTTTTTTGCTTTAATCCTTGTCACCCCAAGCAAGGGAGTAAAGCCACTAAAACGCAAGGGGTCACAGGGTGTGGAGATACTTATCTAGAGCATGATAGACTCTTTCCACAGTTATCATCTGTACATAAACAGTTGACCTGGAGAAAGAAACAAAAGCTGTACTGCTTGGCTGAGAATATTAGGTTGGTGCAAAAATAATGACGTATTAATGTCGTTTTTGACGTTAAAAATACGTCAAAAAACGACATTATTACGTCATTATTTTTGCACCAACCTAATAAAACCCTGCGTTGAGTGATGATGAAATGATTCAGCATGGGTTAGCGCCTCTAGGAGGTTCCCTAAAAGAGGTAGACATCTAATATGCAGATAGTTAGATGTGTCGGATCGTTCATTAGAGTTCTTCAGAAATGGAACGATGATTCCAGCAAGCAAGACTTCAGTGGCAGAGATTGAAATCTTTGGTTTAGTTTCTGCATGTGACAGGATTCTTGGAGAACTTTCCAAGAGAAAAAGATTCTACAGAAATCGGTCGGAGCATGAGGCAGCGAGGCATTTATTATATAGTTTAGAAAGAACATGAACCAGTTCTTTTTAATAACTATTAAAAGGATACCATCAGGTTCATATACTTTTGTGGGATCAAGGTTAGAGATGATATACAGGGGTTATATGCATATCACTCAGCAGAGATTCAGATGAGTCAAGGGTAGAATTTGAGGAGTATTTACGGGCAAAGCATTCAGCTTTATCAGCAAAGGATGATAACCGCTCACATTGATTGAAAAGGGGATGAATAGAAACCTTTCACTTATTTAATAACCTATTACAGAGGCGACAGTAATCACGAGAGCTAAAGTTATTAGAAGCTATGCGGTACCTCGTTCCCTTGGCAAAAGGGGACTTACTTTCTTCGAATGGGGCTAACTGGACTTTCAGACATAAACTAAGAGTACCTCTGATTCAGCTTAGAAAATGATAATTTTGAAAAAAATAATTTTGAATTCTTCAATTCACTGCATTGAACTTCAAAAGCGCAATTTGACTCTAATTCGGGCAACAAGTCCAATTCTGTCTCAAAGACTTATTTGAGTCAAAACATTGATTTCGGTCAATATTCCAGTTCAGGCTGAAAATCCGAATTCTTCAAATCACAAACACTACATAACATTTTAAACCTCACGTCACGAAACCTCTCACTTTAACGCTGATACCTTGACATTTTGAAGAAATATATTTGGTTTTCTCAATTCACAAAGTCTTGGAGATATTTTAAACTAAATTTAAAAAGTTTTTCCGCTACTTTAAACTCAATACAAATTAAAATATATAAAATCATTAATTTTTTTCAGTTATTTAAAAATTTGAATTTTTTTACTGCTCTTTCTTCATTCGGACACAAATCCTGTGCTAACGACCACCATCATTACATAAGCACAGTATACAGAAATCATGCGACAAGCATTCATTGGTTGATCTCCTTAAAACTAGCTCGCTGATTGGTCAGTTCCGACCAATCAAACCGCTTGCACGCGACAAATCTTTTTTCCCGCCTAATATTCTCTGAGCCTCCCATGTGATACACAGTTATATATAAACAAAACACGTATAAGCTCCCTCGTGTTTCCCTTCATTCATCTTTTTCCTTGCTGCCAAGATGTAATCTTCAAGAACTCCCGTCTAAACCTTGCGGTCAGACGTTAAAACAATTACCAACATTTACGCAAGTACGAACTCTGAAATCTCTTCTGAACTCTTATCAACTTTACCAATCCACAATTCCTAACATGCAACAGGAACTTTATTCTTCTAAACTACAGTTTAATAATTACTTCTTTATGAGCTCAGGTACAAATATTTCCAAATCTAAGAGACATAACTCTATCACACCTTCATTTTATATGCTTGTACACCAAACACTAATAAATTCAATTGTTATGTTTTGAAATCATTACATTCTGTTTTGTATTTTATACTATGTGCTATTTACGTCAAATATAAATTGCATTGCGTCCACGTATTGTCCTTAATCCCGCCTTTTCTAACCAAAGTTAAATGTATGTAGTACACCCCCTTACGTACAATGCCAATACTGGAATTTCAAGCACTCGATGAAGGGCAGATCTTTAATACTGGGATTATTCTGATTCCAAAAAGATATAATATCTTTATGTAGGGCAAGTGTGGTCATAGTTAGAGGGTGTTTAGACACACTGACGGATAGACAGAATTTGTTGTTTATTTATTTAGAAGATTACCAACTACACGTTTTATGATTTACAAACTATATAGTTAAAAACATACCTTTAAATTGAAAGTATAAGATTAAGAACACAATATTTAGATTTGAGCATTAGAGAAACAACAGAGGTTGATATGCCGCTAAACAAAATCAACAAATAAACCAAATCGTTTCAGAAACGAAAACAAGGAATAAAACTTTCCTGAACGGAATTTTATCCGTGCGAGCAAGTGTTGAAGGATATATACCTATGTTACGTTGCTTTCCCAAAGGTATTGAAATGTGAGGAATACTTGTTGAAAATGACATTCAAATAATATTTAATATATGTTCAGATGAAATATCTTGCTTTCGAATGTTATTTCCGTGTGCGCGTTTCTTCAGAACTAAATAATCCTGGTTCTCCACAACTTCCTAACTTCCATGGCACTAAGTATTGTTTGTCTATTTACTATACCTCTCAGCCCCTGTTCTGGTATCTATTTACACAGGTTTGTTAATTATGGCAAACCAATGTCCCACTTGCCTTCAATATGGGAAGTGAATTTGGCTGTGAAACTCTTCGTAGCCGAATGGTGAAAGCACGCTGAATATGACGATTGTCCCTTCTACATAGCGGGATCCAGATTCGAATTTCGACATGTGACATATTTTCGGGAGGGTGCAAGCCGCTTGACGAAATAAACATTTAAGAAAAAAGAAACGTTATCCCCTGAAAACAAATACAAATATGTCGGATGAAAAAGTAAAATCATTACACACACACACACACACACACACACACACACACACATATATATATATATGAAAGCCAGAATGTATGTGTGTGTGTGTGTGTGTGTGTGTAGCGAATGCACGGCCGCAATTTTCGACGGATTTTCACCAAAATTTACATGCACATGCTCCAAGTTAGAGAAAAGGCCAATACCGATGTTGCATTTCCCAACTCTCATCGATAGTGGAAATAATCGATTTTTTCATGCTTCTACGGCAGTTTTCATGTAGTTTTTGGCTATTTTGTACTGGCCAGAGTGAGAGCCTATAGCTGGCTGCCACGGATAGGCAGGAAGATTGTATTGGCCAGCGTGAGAGCCAACAGCTGACTGACACGAATGTTAACTAGCATGCTAGTATGCAAAAAAAAATCCATAGCTACATTCGTCATAAGTGGGAAAAATTTAAATCTGCATGGCACTTTACTCCAATTGGCTCATTCCCTTGCTTAAACTCAACGTTGATTCTGATTCTGCAGAACTGGGTTGGGTGTGAAAAAGTATTTGTTGTTAACATTCTTTTCTCATTCGGCTTTTCCAGTTACGAGTCTTTTTATAAAGTTGATCGTTTTGTGTTCAATTTTTTAGTTTTTTTTTTTTCGTAACAGATTTAATGTTTAGTATAGAGCTTAGAAAAAATTCGCAGTGTGAGATAGGCAAGAAGTAAGGCATGTAGCAACATCAGCACGGCAAAGGGCACTCCTTTAAAGGCAAGGAAGGGCAAAAATATTTTAAGTCAAGTGATAGCGATTGCTGCATAAGTAGTACGATTTTTTAATCAAGCAAGGGCACTGCTAGGCCATGTGTCTAATACATATATAAAGCCAGAACAAAAAACTATCCTTAGCCGAAGCGTGTCATCCTCTGTCGAAATTTATCACGACAAAAGTAAGGATGTATTTTCTGTTTAAATACAAGAAAGTTCTTATTGGTTTATCCATGCTTTTAAATTTGAGAAAATTCCTGAATATTCATCAAGTGGTTGAAAGGTCAGTCAAAATATATGGATGACCCAAAGAGCTATAATTCAAAATCTGGTAAGACAAAAATAAGCGAGTAATATTCTAGATTTTTTAAAAACAAATGAATACTGTTTAAATTTTGATCAGATTGTTATGTTTTGGGGTGTAATTATGTGTTGTACTTCTTCAAAAACATGGGGTAATTGATTTAACCGTTTCATTTAGATTTTTCAACATTTTGTGTCCGTGTATGTTGTCTTGAAAAAGTAATAATTCTTTCAGGAGAGATTAGATGTTATATATATATATATATATATATATATATATATATATATATATATATATATATATATATATAAGTATAAAAGGATCAGAGAAAAACTATTCTTAGTCAACGCTTTTGGTCCACTGAGGGACTTTATCAAGTCAAATGTAGAATTTAATTGTTGGGCGTGTTTATATACAAAAGAAATTTCATTTTGAGAACGTTCATGAACCTTCATGAGGTGGTAGAAAGATCAATCAAAACATATATCGGACACAATGTGCTATAATCCAAAGACTGGTACGACAAAAGTAAGCATTTAACATTCAAGAGATTTTTAAAAAATAAATATTGTTTAAATTGTGATCAGATTTTTATGGTTTGGGATAGACGTATGTGCTTTACGTCTTCTTTTGAATTTTTAACATTTTCGTGGTCGTCTATGATGTCTTCCGAAAATAGCAATTCTTTCAGGAAAGATGACCTTGAAAAGAAACTGTAGCGAGGATTTATATATATTGATAAGATTCGATAACGAGACTCTCCTGAATTTTCCTTATGAGAAAATTACTTCCTCTTTTGATAAGTGTGACATTTTTTTAGATCAATATTGTGGTTGAAATTATTTTTGTGTATGATGAGTGCATTTGATAAATTGCTAAGTATGAAATCTTTTTTTGTGTTCACAGATACGTTTTTTTTTAAAAGATGTCTGCTTGTGTCCCCAACGTATTGCGAGGAAAAGTTTTGGCGATTTATTTTATATGCATCTCTCTATATATCTGAGAGGAAATATTGTAATTTTTTACATTATTTACATTGTTCGGACTGCTGTGTCCCTACCAGGCGTAGCTGACTGCATATGAAGGGAAAGAAGAGATTACCACCTTCTGTTGGTTGATATTGAAGTGATAGAGAACCACTGGAAAATACGAAATCCTAACGAATCAGCACATATGCTAAGCCACAAAAATCTCCTAAGCCGTCCAAGCATAGAAATTAATACAATATGGAAACCAGTAATACGGAGTGCCAGAGAAAAGAAATAATAACAATAAAAATTGCAATATGGGCTCTGGTAAAAATGATTACTGAGTCATTAAGTTTATATGTCCCAAAATTCATACAGGGACACAGTGGATGATAGGATTGCTTGGATCCGGTGACTTGACTAAAGAGTGATGTGTTCAATACCTGGCTTGAGCAGTGATGAACAAAATCTTTTTGAGTTAAAGGGAGATGACTGAGGCATCATGAAGAGGCATGGCAAGTGGAACTAGAATCAATCTGCCGATGACCTGAAGGAGGCCGGAGCGTACAAACGGCTGAAACGTCGTGAATATGGCAACAAAGATGAGGACAACAGTCCGAATAGTGTAAATAATTAATTTATATATGTCTGTTTCTGAATTATTATCCGTAATGGCTTATGAAATTGTTGTGATAAGTTATTTTAGATTGTTGTTGTTATGCTAGTGTTATGTATCTGTTTTGTCTATTATGTTTATTATTGTTAGTGGATAATTATGTTGGCTAGTCTGTCTTTGTCCTTTTATTTTGCTAAGTCGATGAAGTGATAATGATATCAGAAGTTTTCGAATGTATATTTCTATTGGTATTTCTTCTTTGGGTAGGTATTGGGGGCTGCAGATTCGTAATGCTCTTAAGTAGAAAGCTATAATTATACCATATTTAATATTATATATATATATATATATATATATATATATATATATATATATATATATATTTAAATTCAAACTCAGCGTTGCGACCATACGTTTTAAAACAATAACACAATTCTCATAGCATTTTTTCGGATTACATCTCTACTTTCGTTGTCCTCTTATTACTGAAAAGTAAAAACAAGAACAAAATCTACGTCCATACCTTATGATGTCTGTAGGAACAGACGAAAGCTTGTAAAATTAAAAAGATCTTATGCAACTGGAATTTATAAACGGAGATCATATCATTCATATACAGGTTCGGGGTTGATATATACTATTTATATTGTTTGCGAAGAAGTATTCTCGCCATTTAAATCATTAACCTCTATATTTGTTTTTTGTATGAATGATTCATGAATTTATAAATTATATTTGCACCTTTTAATTGATATATATATATATATATATATATATATATATATATATATATATATATATATATATATATATATATATATATGTGGTGGGGGAAGAAATATAGTTTTAAGGTGTACTATATTTATGGGATAAAGAGCCCAATATCAGAGATAGAGCGTATGTAAATATAAATATAAAAGTGAATATTGAAGTCAACACTCAGAGGCGACAGTCTGTTTCATGCTCGACGCAATCATCAGGCGGCCTCTGTCGCCTCTGAGTGTTGACTTCAATGTTCATTTATATATGCAAATATTACCAATTTCTGACTGGTGGGGATAATTCCAAGGAGTATATTAAACTGTTTGTCTGATGATCGCAAAAGCGTGAAACCCGCGGTTACATACTAATATCCATGAAACTATTATATATATATATATATATATATATATATATATATATATATATATATACTTAATATATATATATATATATATATATATATATATATATATATTTATATATATATACTGAATATATATATATATATTTATATATATATATATATATACTTAATATATATATATATATATATATATATATATATATATATACTTAATATATATATATATATATATATATATATATATATATACATATATTTATATATATTAGGTTGGTGCAAAAATAATGACGTAATAATGTCGTTTTTTGATGTATTTTCTAACGTCTAAAAACGACATTATCATGTCATTATTTTTGCAACAACCTAATATATACTTAATATATATATATATATATATATATATATATATATATATATATATATATATATATATACTTAATCTAATATTAAAATGGAACTACTGTTAATTGTCGCATTTCTTTTCTAGAAAAAAAATCATTAGATTAACGATATATCAAGGGTTCCAGAAAGAACTTAAGAAAAGTGAAAAAAAAAAAGAAACTGCTTAGCAACTTTCAAAGTAAATCGTTTTAAAGAAGTCTGTTATCAAGCCACGTTATACTGGCATCAAATTCTAACCTTTACTATCCGATGGCAAATTATCTATCATCTACCAAAAGGTTTCCAATAACGCCGGTTTCTTCAGCACATTAATTCAGGCAAGGTTAAATTTGGAGCGCTCCAAGCCGACATTTTAGTAGATTTTGCACATCTGACGCGCTGTATAACTGGAGGACAAGCATAGCACAGCATGAAATTCCAGATTTTGCACCATCTTACGCTGAGGGCAATTCACACGTCCATGCGTAGATGATTCCGTTTGTATCCGTTGTCTTCTTGGCGTCTTTAGAGATTTTCCTACATTCAGTTGCGAAACTATTTCGATCACATTGCTTAAAGAATACGATTCTTGTTATTCCTATCTCTCTCTCTATATATCTATCTATCTATCTATATATATATATATATATATATATATATATATATATATATATATATATATATATATATATATATATATATATATATATATATATATTCTGTGTATATGCTATTTTTATCGATACAAATATTTAAGTAAACGCTTTGTTTATAATAAAAAAGTATTAACATTTACCGGCCTGAATGTCCGAGAAATTTCATAGAAAATATTTATCCTTCGACAAGAATCGAACCCATATCCCATATTGCTCGGTCATATTACAGTTTTTAAACCAGAAATTTCCCATGATTTCTCTGGAACGCTCATATCTGTTTGAAGCAGATCTTAATGTAAATAAATGACATCATATATTATTAAATGAACTAAGTCCGACTATTAATTTAATGTATTTTCTGACTATACGTTATTTTTATAGATACAAATATTTAAGTATTTGTTTATAATAATATATTAAAATAATTGTCGGGCTGAGGTAATTTCATAATATATGATGTCATATTATTTTTGTGTTCGTTATATTATATACATACAAATGACTCTCCTTCCCACAACTATGGGTTATATAGTTGGACTTGCAATATTTACTCAAGTCAAAAAGAAATATTCTTAAAATTAAAAAATATATATTTTTGGTTTAAATAACAAACAATTGGCGTTGGTAGGCCGTAAAAACAATTTAATCAATCAATTCTTGAGTCTGGTAAGAGTATGGAGCCTATTTAGATGACTAGATAGTCTCTGCTGCAGACATCAGGTACGTCTTTCTCATTGCTATGATTCCTCTGTTCAATTTCACTCAGATGTCTTGGATCATAAGCTGATCCTTGAAGATTAGGAATTAATAAACTTCTTTTTCTTTCCTCTTTCTTATTTTTTTTTTATTGATTTCTTATCTTTTTTCCATTTTCTTCATGTAAATTCTTTTTTTCGTTTTATGGAAACTTTTCCAAAAACGGAAAGTGAAGTCATTTTTTGTTAATTGCAATTTTGAATAAAATCGTTTAGTATCATTATTGTTAGCGACCTGAAGAAACGGAACCCTTAGGAAGTCGTAGTTTTTGTGCTAGCACGAAGTCACAAGTCATCGTGATCGAGGGTTTGAACGTTCTGGCCTTGTTCAGATTGTTTCTCAAGTTAAATAAAGCGCTGTCTCCCAGAAACTGATAACTAAACCACATGTAAGCTCCGTGGGTGTTGAACAAACAAAGCTGTGCCTGAGTAGCAACCCCAGTCGAGGGGCATCATAGGATACGTGTGGCTAGCCATAAATGTATTCTTCCTAATCTTTTTTTATAATGCTGGTAGTTTTACTATAAAATCTATTTTTATACTTCCATTGTTTTAGGGTTCAGTATTTTCACATATCTGGGACCCTAACAGTTAGTATTAGGTTGGTGCCAAAATAATGTCGTTTTCTCACATATGCTGTAATCTCCTGATCAGAGACCTTGCTGCCGGATGTCGTTAACCGTCATACCCAGGCCTCCATAGGATATACTGAAAATAGAAATAGGGATAAACCGTGAGTAACCTATGATTGAGTGAATAGATGCAAGAACAGGGATACAGATGGTAAAAATTTTCTTAGCAGAATAATCACAGGAAGTAGTGGAGAGTCATAATTCTGAAAGTAGGACAGCAAATACGAGAAAGAAAAAAAGATCTGGTTCTTATTAAGTTGATTCACTTTGATTCCAGTATTTGGTTATTTTCTGTCGTTTACGAAATTAAATTCAGTCCGTGTCAATCGGTTAGAAAATGGTGTTTACAGAAATGCACTATTTTTTTAAAGTTTTGATACGACCAGAGATTCATACTTTTAAGTTTTCTTCTATGTTCAGACGATTTATAAATAAATATAATTTTTCTTTCTTTTCATCTCCGAATGTCAATATTGAAACAAACTTAAAATATCCTTTGCTTTTAAGAATATTAAACTTGCTCAACAAAGTTAAATATGAAAAAAGAATGCGTAAAAACAGTAACACAAATTTAACGTCTGTTGTTTTGATAAATAAAACAAGCCAACCAAGTTCTGAATATTTTTATTCTAAGTGCAAAGTATGGTGCCATGTCATAAAATTTGCTTTATGATTTTTTTAGCACAAGGCCGCAGAAGTTGATTGCGTGAATTTCAACTCAACAGCAAACAAGACAACAGAACCTTTCTCTCCGTCTATATTTTTACGTGCCGTGTTCATTCAGGACGTGAACGATTATGGCTCGCCACAACTTTCTCTTTCTCTTGTTCTTTAGAACATTCGAATCTTTAACGTTTCGCTTTTTTATGAGCCAACTCTATTGCTGACGATGGCGTTTATGGCTCTCCACACCTTTCTCTTTCTCATGTTCTTTAGAACATTCGAATCTATAACATTGCGCTTTTTTATGAGCCAACTCTATTGCTGACGATGGCGATTGTGGCTCTCCACACCTTTCTCTTTCTCTTGTTCTAAGAACATTCGAATCTTTAACGTTTCGCTTTTTTATGAGCCAACTCTATTGCTGACGATGGCGATTGTGGCTCTCCACACCTTTCTCTTTCTCTTGTTCTAAGAACATTCGAATCTTTAACGTTTCGCTTTTTTATGAGCCAACTCTATTGCTGACGATGGCGATTGTGGCTCTCCACACCTTTCTCTTTCTCTTGTTCTAAGAACATTCGAATCTTTAACGTTTCGCTTTTTTATGAGCCAACTCTATTGCTGACGATGGCGATTGTGGCTCTCCACACCTTTCTCTTTCTCTTGTTCTAAGAACATTCGAATCTTTAACGTTTCGCTTTTTTATGAGCCAACTCTATTGCTGACGATGGAGATTGTGGCTCTCCACCACTTTCTCTTTCTCTTGTTCTAAGAACATTCGAATCTTTAACGTTTCGCTTTTTTATGAGCCAACTCTATTGCTGACGATGGTGATTGTGGCTCTCCACAACTTTCTCTTTCTCTTGTTCTAGGAACATTCGAATCTTTAACGTTTTGCTTTTTTATGTGCCTTCTCTATTCCTGACGATTGTGGCTCTCCACAACTTCCTGTCTCTTGTTGCTCTAACGACGTTTGACTATCGTACGTCTCATTTCTAACAACCGTATACATCGTATCTTCGTTTATGTTCTTTCAGGGTGCGGACGATCACAGCCTGCCACGACGTCCTCGTTTTTGTTGCTGTAATAACTGATCAGCGTTACAATATGGCTCTCCCTGAAGCTAATGGGTTCCTTTATGTCCCCATCACGACGTGAGCGATCATGGCTCCCCACAACATCTTTTGTTGCTTTGATAATCTTTGACCCCTGACCATCTCGATTTCACATGAGTCTACGATCTCTTTGATGCTTCTTTTTTCCCTCCAGGGTGCGCGGAACACAACTCTCCACATTTTGTTGCTTTAAGTAGGTTTTGACACTTTATGATCCTTCATTGCTTTAGTTCCGACATCGATATGCTGGATATTATTTTTTATATCCCTTGTCTCTTCAGTTTGCGAGCAATTAAGGGTCTTCGAGTCTTTCGATCATTTGTCGCTCTAAATTCTAATGTGCAGGAGGACCTAGCGCTCCCTCAAACATATGTTATCTTATATGACGGGTCCATTCAGGACGTGGAAGATCATAGCTTTCCACAACTAAGCCATGTTTGCCCCTTGTTATTTTCCTAGTCTCTTCTGCCATCAATTTACAAAAGCTAGTTTGTTAAGTTACTTAATGTTTTAATCTGTCCGTTTTGCTTTCAGTACGACTTCTGACGATTACAGTCACCGAACACCATTTTTTATTACATTTTTCAATCATTTCAGCTAAACCACATGAAATAAATTTGGATGACACTGCTTTTCTTTTTTAAAAAATCTTAAAATGAGATATATCGTTTTTTCTAAAGTAAAAGCAAAGATTTCAGTAACTACAGTCTATTTAATTTTATTTTGGCAAAACATAAACACTTATCAAACAACAGCATCATATTTTGTTTGCGTTAATAAAACCACCAATATATATATATATATATATATATATATATATATATAGATAATATTAGTGGTAAATATACATATAATGATAACATATATGTGCTTGGCAGAAAAAATAATGATAATATATATATATATATATAATATAATATATATAAAATATAATGAGAATACATATGTGCTTGGCGGAAAAAATTTTATTATGAAAGATAAGAATCAAGATGAACTGTTGAATCTTCGTAATGAGATATTTTCTAAATGTAGACATAAGAAAAGTTTCAAAACATAAACACCGTTTTGTAACTTTCTGTCACTTATGTCAGTTCCATCTTGGTTCAAAACATCGGGCATGACATTTTAACGGAATGACTATTATGTTTATTTTGTTTATCTCTATATAGATCATTGTGTATGTTTTTGTGAAGCGCTATGTTTTTTTTTTGTTTTTTGTTATTTTTACCCCCAAATTGTTGGAATTTTACTTATTTAGTTCTTAAATTCTAATTTATATGTATGTATATGTACGTATTTGTATGTATGTGGGTATATGTGTGTATATATATATATATATATATATATATATATATATATATGTGTGTGTATGTGTGTGTATATGCATGTATGTGTATCTATATATGTATGTATGTATGTACTTGGCTACGTGTATATATAGGTATATATTTAGGTGTGTGTGTATTGGTATATGTATGTATATGTATGGATGTGTGTGTATATGCATGCGTATGAGTGTATATGTATATATTCATGTGTAGAATAACAAGACAATAAACAGCACTTACCGGCGTAAGAGTCCCAGCTAGCGTCCAGCTGGCAGACAAAAATAAAGCAGGTTGTAACTTAATACAAACCCTGCAAACTAACTGATGAATCAAGCTGATATTTATATAGAAATACCTCCACTCAGGTACCAGCAGCCAATCACAGCCCAAGCAATGGGCTATCCCACTTTAGCACAATGAGATGCTCCATTGCACCATAAGTAGCTCTCTTCCTCAAGGTTGGATTACTTTTATTTTACCTCAGCTTGCTCCACAACTGAGTGTTTATCTTGACCACGTGATTGTTCGACATGGCGCTGCGAACAGGATTATTGACACCCGAAAATTGGGAACTCTTCTTCATTGAAGCAGGCATATCCACTGACTCGGCCAAAACTCATGCAACAAGGTTTGCGGATGAGAAGCTGACAATCGAGAGCCTTCAAATGCTGGATCGATCTATGCTTAAGGAGCTGGGAGTCACTTTAATTGGAGAAGCCCTGTGTATCATCAAGCAGGCTAAGGAATCCACCACCCAGACAACCCGTATTCAGGCACTAGCAGCCAGGCCTCCTCATCTCAATCTCGAGATGACACCACAGCAATTCAGGAAGTTCCGAATTGACTGGGATGTCTTTACCAAGATGACGAATATGCCAAGCTCCCAAGCTAATATTCACTTATACAATTGTGCTGATGAAGCTGTGCAAAACGCCATAATCAACACACACCCTGACTTCTTTACCACTGATCCAGATAAGCTACTTGACATGGTAGAAGCATTGGTCACCCAGAGGTCAAGTCCTATTGTCCATCGCCTTGCTTTTGCCTCCATGTTTCAGGATGCGGATGAGCCAATACAAAGTTACCTTGTCCGCCTAAGAGCCATAGCCGTTAATTGTAACTTTACCTGCCCCTCGTGTGAGCATGACCTGTCTGATATATACATCAAGGACCAGATCATCCGTGGAATAGCAAATGACACACTCCAGGCTGACCTACTGGCCAAAGCTGGGGCACTTAAATCCCTTGAGCTAAATATCCGTCATGCTGAGGCATTCGAATCAGCATTGCGAGACCAAACCTCAATGGCCGGCGCTTCAGATACAGCTGCTGCTCGGCTATCAACATACCGCAGACAGAAGGGTACACCACAAGCTAACGAGGGGATCCGTACCAGCACCTATGGCAACTGCAATGTTAAACCAAACCAGCAGGCTTGCTTAGGTTGTGGCAGCCACCAGCATAGCACCTCAGGAACTGGATCCCGCCGGCTAAAATGCCCAGCATGGGGACAAACATGTAGTAACTGTGGGAAGCCCAATCACCTATCGAGGGTATGCCGGGCTAAGAAACTAGCTCAAACGGTCAGGAAAAGCCCAGAGGCTAATGAAGCTGCCATGGACACACTTATTGCCCACATCACATTCAATCAAACGACAGGCACGTATACATCTAAAGACACATGCCAGATCATGGTTTGGTCTGGTCAACCAAATCGCTTGGGCATACTCACTGAGCCCAGTCATGCTTCCATTTCGTGATCTCGTAAAACGAGACTCTCACTTTACATGGAATAAAAGCCTCGAGGATGCATTTCAGCAGTCAAAGAAGGTAATAGTTGACTTAGTCCGAAAAGGCATCGCAACATTTCAAAAAGAACGAATAACCTGCCTTGCCCCAGATTGGAGCAAAGATGGAATGGGCTTCCTACTTCTACAGAAGTATTGCTCATGCACCACTGACAAAGCTCCAGTTTGCTGCCCTGAAGGTTGGCACCTGATATTTGCTGGTAGCAGATTCTGCATTGATGCTGAACGCAGATATGCACCTATTGAAGGCGAGGCAGCAGCAATTGCATGGGCATTGGAAAAGTGTCGCATTTTTGTAATGGGTTGCCCGAATCTCATAGTGGTTACAGATCATGAACCACTAAAAGGATTATTCGGAGATAGAGACCTTAGTAAAATCCAAAACCCCCGATTATTCAGGTTAAAGGAGAAAACACTCAGGTACAGATTCACCATTCAGTACTGCCCTGGGAAATGGCACAGAGCCTCTGATGCTGTCTCACGTAACCCAGCAGACATATCACAGGCACTCCTAAATGTATTCACTGCTGAACCCTCTCAATCAGACATCATAGTCTGACAACATGGATGACTGGGTCAAATCAACAACCCTATTAGCAACATTCGGTGCAAACGACAACCTGGAGCTCATCTCACCAGACGTTATCCGTGCGGCGGGACACAGCGACCCGCAGTACAAAAATTAATTGAAGTAATACAAAATGGATTCCAAAGGACGCGCATCCTCACTGCACCTGAAATCCGCGAATACTGGGAAGTGAGGCACCGCCTAAGTGTTGACAACGGATTAGTGCTCTTAGATCAAAGAATCGTTATCCCCACCTCACAACGCGCAAAAGTATTACATAGCCTACATTCTGCACACCAAGGTGAAGTTGGCATGAAGGCACGTGCCAATGAATCTGTTTATTGGCCCGGGATGAATGCTTCAATTCGTAACATTAGAGCAGGTTGTACGTTTTGCTCAAAAAATGCCCCGAGTCAACCAAAAGAGCCAATCAATCTTACACCATCTCCTGATTGGTCATTTCAGCAAATCGTCATGGACATCTTCCATGTTGGGAACCATGGTTACTTAGCATGCGCTGACAGGTTAACAGGCTGGCTGAATCTATACCACTTGAGCCACGGAGAAGCAACTGCCTCAAGAATTATTTCGATTTGCCGGGACATATTTCAAACCTACGGCGCTCCTGAGGAACTCAGCAGTGATGGTGGGCCACCCTTCACATCTCTTCCATTCAAGCAATTTTTAAAAGACTGGGCTGTTAAACACAGGTTATCATCTGCTGGTTACCCACAATCCAATGGTCGTGCAGAGCTCGCTGTCAAAACGGCCAAGAGAATCGTAAATGGCAACACAGGAGCACAAGGATCATTGGACAATAACCGTGCAGCAAGAGCCATCCTCCAATACAGGAATACGCCCATTCAAAACATTGGGCTATCCCCTGCTCAACTACTACTCCACCGCCGACTACGTGACTATATACCATCCCACCCCACACTCTATAAGCCACACGCGAATTGGATAACCGCAGCCCAAAATCGCGAGTTAAGTCTGTCCTGGCGGGACGCTCGTCTCATAGAGCAATACAACAGAACAGCACACACCTTAAATCCCCTTCAAAAAGGACAAATAGTGGCACTACAACGACCAACAACACGCCGATGGGACACAACAGGTCAGGTCATTGAAACCCTCCCCAACCACCAATACCGTATCAGAATTGACGGATCAGGTATAATTACCTTACGAAATCGCCGATTTCTCAGGAAACTGGATACACCAACAATCCCAGTTCCAAGACCTAGTGCCTTACCCGACACCCCTACACCAGTGACACAAACATTCGACGCTGGAATAACATCAAACACTGCTCAGCCGTCTACAATAACACGGACAAAACCCCCTCGGGCATTGTCCAGACTACTTCCACACAACCAGCCAGGTTTAAAGGATACGTATATGGATGTAGGTATATGTAGATGGATATATATGCAGGGATGTGTGTATATGTATATGTATATATGTGTGCGTATGTTTTGGTATATATGTACCCATATATATGTATATGTATATATGTATGTGTATATATATGTGTGTACGTGGGTATATATGTGCGTGTATATGTGTATGTATGTATAGCTAGACGGTTAGATACAGGGATACATTGTTTTTTTGTTTAATTGTATAGAAATGTAAGGTTTTAGGTATAAGTTTATGCGCATGTATGCGTATGTTCATATGTACATGTGTGGGTAAATGTGTAAGGAGTGGATGCGTATGGATGTATGTGTGTATATGTAGGTATGTGTGTGCATTTTTGTATGTATATATATATATATATATATATATATGTATATATATCTGTTTTGTGTGTGTGTGTGTGTGCATTTATATACGTGTATGTGTGTGCATGTGTATTTTTGTATATGTATGTGAAAAATGTGTGTATATGGTATAGGTGGATATATGTGTATATATGTATATGTATGTGCATGTGTGTATGTATTTATATGTGTATGTGTGTGTACATGTATATGTATGTGTGTGTGTATATATATATATGTATATGTATATATATATATATATATATATGTATATATGTGTGTGTGTGGTATATACATGTATGTATGCGTGTAGATGTTTGTGTATATGTATGTGTGTGTGTCTATGTATGTATATATATATATATGTATGTATATATGTGTATGTGTGTGTATGTGTGTATGTGTACATGTATATGTATGTGTGTATGTATATATATATATATGGAGGTGTGTGTGTATGTGTGTATGTGTATATGTATATATGTAGGTGTAATTATTTGTATATTATGTATTATATATGCGGTAATTATTAGAAAGCGCTTAGCAGAGATATTGAATCAGATATATGTATATGTGTGTGTGTATGTATATGTATGTGTGTATTTGTGTGAATATGTGGATATATGTGTATGTGTACATGGGTATATGTATGTGTGTATGTAGGTACCCGGCGATGTGTATGTATATACGTGTATAAGTTATTGTGTATGTGTGGATTTGCATGCGTTTTGAACATAAAAATATAGGTCCTCGCCAGATTAGATAATCGTCATATTTATCGTTTATATTTGATTTGTAAACTGTAGTCGATATTATTTTTGTCAAATTTTCTCAATTACACAGCGTCCCTTTCAATTTTAATTTCACCCGCCCCATCTTTCTTCTGCACCACTTCCTTCCTTACCTCTCCCTCCTTCTTTAAGATTTGATCGGCCATGGTGTGTGTATGTCACCACGAAATGTATCTTTATTGTATTAGACATCCGACAACAATCATTTTTCCCCCTTCCACTCATACCTAGTTTTAAATAACCCTCTCTGTTAAACCCCTCTCTTATGAACTAACATTCGTCCCACACTCTCATACTTACACTCTCTCTAAATTCTATTTTTATTTCCGGAGTAGGTTTTTTTCTGTTTTCTTTTTGAATTTTTAGGTCTGATGAATTGGATCGTATTTACGATTCCAATGGAATAAATTATGACCATGGAATATTAGTGTTTAAGCCTTGTTATTATATATAAATATATATATATATATATATATATATATATATATATATATATATATATATATATATATCACTCAAAGTTACAACTTGAATACGCGACCAACGTTTTTTTAAATAAATGTTTACTTTTTAATTTCTTTTCTGATGTTTGATCCTGTAAAAAAGACATCCATATATATTTGATAACAAAGTACTTCACATATTAAATTGTATATATGTATGTTCTACCAATCTATGCTAAAATCCATTCCAAAACAGATTCGGCATTAAATGACCCACTGAGGTTGATATGCCGTAAAACAAAATAACAAACCAACCAATCAACCTCTTAAATTGAACATGAATCCCAAAGGGACGGTCAAGTCAACTGTATCGAAAAAAATACGGCGAAATTGTCTCATGGCAAAAATCCTATGAGCGAAGTTTGCTACAGTGAAAATTCCTGAGGAAAGTTTTCCTACGGGGAAAAGCAAATACACTGCAAATCTCCTAGGAACATTAGCCGTAAACATTTGTTCCGCATACGCACACGCACTGCCAGTAGTGAAACATTAACTTTTACGTTAAAGAAATACAAAATGAAATGCAAGGTGACCCTAATTGTTTTGCCTGTAGTGGATATCCTCATGATTATAAGTAAACGTATCCATATTTTTCCTTTTCATTACATCTTCGTAATTATTCACATTTTCCATCTATGGTATTTTCTGTAGACGTCTGTAATTCTACAACTCATCAACCGACGAAATTGTCCAGTATACACTGCCATATAAACTTTATAATTATCTACACTATTAACATTGTTCGGACAGTTACCCTCATCTTTGCTACCATATTAACGACGTTTCGGCCTTTGTACGCTCTGGCCTTCCTCGGGTGATTGGAATTTCGAACTGAACCCTTTGTTTCATCCACCGGAGTAGATTGTTCTAGTTCCACGTGGCGTGCCTCTTCTGGGTATGTCGGTACCTGTTATCTTTCTTTAAACCAACTTTTCAAAAGATTGAGATGGAAATCTGAGTAAGCCTTGTTCAGAATATAGACAGGATAGTACACACACAGGCACGCACACAAGCATTTACAAGGTGTATCAAAAGTATTTTCACAACCTTTGTGGGACGAGTTCAAAGGTAAACAAGGTAAAATATCCATATAAAAAAGTCCAAAAGGATTCTCAGCGCAGCTGTTGACCATGTTCACCCTAGTTTATGAATATAGAATACAGCGCAGTACGTAATCTGTTCAATGAAACAACATCTAAAGATTAATACTCACGAGTCGGGCACTCTATTGAATCTGACTATATCGTCAATACCACCAGCAGCTGTTCCGTAATTTTTCGTTGTTCGATATCAAAGGCTGGCAGTGCATATTCGGGAAAAAACATGGCCGGCTTTATACACGTCGCATTGAATATTTTGAGCCTTCTGATTGGTTAACCCTTCTATTGGTGAACTATAAAATGAATTAGCTCTCTAGTACATCAGGGTACCCCAAAGTTCTAACAGAAGCAACTCATAACAAATATTTAAAATGACACCCACTTGCTTCTTCGCAGACATGCGACCGTTCGATAATAGACTGACGGACCCTTTCAAATACTCCCACAAAATATCGAGCGGTTTCGCAAGACTCCGTTAATGAATCGTCCTTGCAGTATTCATGTATGTTGCATAAGCCAATTGTTTTAGTTGGTCCCACAAAATCAAAAGTATTGAGGTCGGAGAGAACTTGCAGGCCATAGATCCGGTCTTCCCTATCTATTCATCTTTCATGGTAGATATCAACCAGTGCATCGTGTTTAAAACATGGGAGTTCAGAGATATGAAAAAAAAAAGGAAGCAGTGAAGTATCGTGATCTTCTACGCCCGAAGATAACATGCCATTTAAAAGAAAATTATAATTTCCTTTTCAAATATATTGCTATACAAGAATCGAAAAATAAGTAAGGATGAACTGTATGAGTAAAATTTTGACATCCTACAACCCGTATTCTTGGTGTCGCTCTAATTACCAACGACGATTTTCCGCTGCCGTAGATTGACGGCCCGAATGAGTTTTTTTTAATCGATTTCTTTACATGCAAGGCAATAAAGCTACTACGACACAAAGGACTCTAGACGTGGAAGAATTAGAAATGAGAATTTTTTCTAAGGACAAAGAACCAAAGAAGAGTAATCGGGAAGACAGTAGATAATGATTGTCATTACATTTAAACTTTTGAAAATTAAAATTGCCTGTAAAGCATGGAGCCGGAAGGGATTTCCAGAACCGAGAAGTTTTGCACGTCTCTGATTGTGGAAAACTGGTAGCATAGAATTTACGGGTACACCTAGCCAGCTCAACCATAAACTGATAAGACATCATCGCCTGTCTAGTACTACGCTTAAATCGATAAAGTCTAGGTACCCTGACGAAGAGCGATATTTATTTCCGCTTATTTACATAAAATGTGGCACACGGCCAAAAATGGGGAATGGGGAAAAGGACGGTCTTGTTCTGTCTTAAGTTTAAACATGGGTAGCCACAAACACTGACCCAAGCATACAAACAATATTCCTAACACCAAAACACATTCTTACTAACCTTTCTTACTACATTCACCATAATACCTCATTGTCTCTATGAAAAACCTAACTAGTCCACATATGTACAAATCATTGTCTGTTGGGGGAGAGAAATAAAATATTTTAAAAGCTAGGTCTAATGATTATTTACAATATGAAACAAAATTATTTACAAAGAATTTAAACAAAATAATAATAAAACTCACCACAATCCTTAAATGTGACAGAAACATCAGTTAACTGGATGAAATAAATGCGAGGCTATAATAATATAAAACATTCATTTATCCTAAGCACTCACACAAACACACACTCAAGTAAACACAACAACAAATACGAAAAAAATTAAAACACCGGAAAGGAGAGGCGCCCAGTATCCAGCAGAGAACAGACATCACTGACCCCCTAACGAGGGAGGGGATGGGGAATTAAACCTATATAAAAAAATGGGGACAAAAATAAAAGGGGCCAATGAGAAGAACAACATCCTGATGCCTAACCGGCATCAAAATGCCACTGCAAGTCAGCCACTTTCACTCGACAAAAACGCGCAAGATTCACCCACCTTTTGCCAAATTCTGATGAAGTGAGCTGCCCCTTTTTCTGTCCTAATCTTGACTTTAAGCTGATGCTTAAAGCCCAACATCAGTTGGGAAGAAAGTGAACTTCTCGCCTCCATAGAATCCATTCTGACATGTCGTCCAAAATCACGATTCTCATTCGCCCTAGCAAGCAAAATGACACGTAGTGTACAGCCTGTGTCAACGGCGGTACCAGATTGCTACAAACAGAACATGCCACAAGGACAAAGAACTTTCCCTGCAGCATGTAAACCATGAAACTTGCACAATGTCGCTACCACCCTACAATGAAAGAAGGCCTGACCTAGGGTCTCGACCTCCTTATAGCGTCGGCAGTTTGGAGATTTCTCCAAGCTCCCTGAACAGTCTTTTTCGACCCAAATGTCCCCAGGAATCCCCAGCCAGGTGAGAGATGCCTTATCGTTATTGAGGCATTCCAACACGGGCGCCCAAAGCCATATTGAGCGAGCTTCCTGCTTTGTACCCTAGCGAAGAGCTCATCGGAACAGTTACCATGATGGAAGTGCTTATAGAAAAAACACAGAGAGGAAACTTTAGGGCGGTGGGAAAAGGAGTGAAGCCGAAATGTCGGCCCGATAATATTACTGCTTCGCAAGAAAAAATAAGTAGTATTTAAGACAAAGCAAAAATATTAATAAAATTATTCTTAATTAAAATAAGATTAATTATTTTTTAAACAAAAATCTATAATATTTTGAAATATTTTAAGAACGTGTTCAACTTCGAACGCCGACTGAAAATAACGAATTTTATTCGATGTAGTCAGTGTATTCATTTTATATAATTGTGCAATTTACGTAATGTATTTTCCGCCCTGAGTTAGTCAATAAAATTGGAAGCTCAAAATTCTTTCATTGATTATCTTTGATAATTTCTAGGAACTCAAATGAATATATATGTGGAATATCAAGCGTAAGAAATTGATTCGAAAATATCAAGCTAAAGATGAAATGGTGGAACTACTGAAGTAGGCCAAAAGTTCAAGAGAATATAATTCACTTGTTGAACCGTCTTTTAGCGAAGCTTCGAATATGGCCTGATTCCATATTGGTTCTCTTCAGAAGCCACGTTTGCAACGAACCATGATATGTAGCGGTTTAGTTTAAAAATGAAAATGAGAACGCTGACAAAGGAGAAATACAGCATGAACATTGTCCGAGAATTGTTTGCTATCCAGAAAGGAACATTCTTAGACAGTTTTCATTTTGTCTATATCTCTGAGATGAGGTATTATGATTGTTTATATTATTTACATTATTCGGATTGCTTTAGTCACCTTCATTGCCATATTCACAACGTTTCGGCCGTTTTACTCTCTGGCCTTCTTCAGGTCATTGAAATTTCGAACCGAACTCTTTATGGCCCAGGGGCTAAACACGTTGGTTAGATCCAGTGACTGGACCCAAAGAGTTGGGAGTTCAATACCAGGCCACGGCAGTGGTGAAACAAAACTTGGAGAGTTGAGTTAAAGGAAAATAACTGATACATCCAGAAGAGGCATGACACGTGGAACTAGAACAATCTACCCCGGTGGACAAAATAAAGGGTCCGTTTCGAAATTCCAATCACCTGAAGAAGGCCGGAGCGTAAAACGAAGCGTTGTGAATATGTAAATGTAGATGAGGATAAGAGCTCAAATATAAATAATGTAAATAGTTTACTATTTATATTATTCGGACTATTATCCTCATCTTTATCGCCATATTTATTACAACGTTTCGGCCGTTGTACGCCCCGACCTTCTTCAGGTGGTTGGAATGTCGAACTGAACACTTTATTTCGCTCACTGGGGTAAACTGTTCTAGTTCCACGTGCCACGTTTAATGGATGTCAGTTATCAGTTATCTCCTGTTAATTCCCCTCTGCAAGTTCTCCAATGCTTTAACCGGGTATTGAACTCAAACTCTTTGGGTCCTGTCACTGGATCTAACTAAAGCCTTTATCCATTGTGCCATGTGTCTTTGAGGACATTCCAACCATGTGACGAAGGCCGGAGCGTACAACGGGTGAAACGTTGTAATAAATATGGCGACAAAATGAAGACAATAGTCCGAATAATGTAAATAGTGTACGTAATACTTCATCTCAGAAATATAGATAGATGTAAATAGTTTTTATTTTATATTGACGTTTACTGAGTGCAAAGCCTTGGAGGCGCTCGAGGTAGAGCGTTACTGTTTATGCGGATAAGTGGAGAGGTAACGGTTAACCATGGTCTTGAACCGGTTAAGATTGATAGTGGAAACATCCTCTTTGGAGTCGGTTCCACAGAGCAGTCGTTCGCAGAAAGAAGAAACTAAACTGGGACTTATTTCTCGCCAACAGAATACGAAGGGAATAACGATGGTTTGCCGCAATGAATGGTAAGGTGGGTACAATCACTGAAGATTAGAAATGGCCTCATCAAAAATGTAGTTCTTGGGAGCACTTTGTATGAAGGTAGCGATAGAGCAGTGAGAGGCTTGAAACATCCTGTCTGTAAGTTAGGGTGTGCAGGGTGGAAAATAGTTTGTCACCCACAAGGACGCGAACACAATTTTGGACTGTATCGAGACTGGAAAGAAAGGACTGGGCCGCTCCTGCCCAAATATGTCAGCAGTGCTACTTGGAACCGACCATCTATTTCCCAGCATCTTTAGTGTTGACTCGTATCTACAAGTTTTACTTGAGGTCTGGGGTGAATCTAAGCACCAATAGTCGCTCAGCGCATGGAGCCCCCCCCCCACGATTTCTTAAACCTGATGTGAATGAAGACAACAGATGAAAGAAGCAGAAGTGCGAGAAAGATAAAAAGAGAGAGATTGGTTTTCGACTCAGAAGATGAGAGAAAGACAACTACATCCGTATCATGGATAAAACGATAAACTATTAGGTTGGTGCAAAAATAATGACGTTTTTTGGCGTTAAAAAATAATTCAAAAAACGTCATTAATTTTGCACCAACCGAATACATCTCCGATCTGGATAAGACGATAAACTACGTCCAGCAGCAAGGCCTCTGATCAGGAGGTTTTGAAGACAGTGGAACCACGTCTTAATTGCTGGTGTTCCCAGGTCCACACTAACCCGGGGTGTTAGCAACTGTTAGGGCCTCAGCTATGGGCAAATAGTTAACCTCAAAACTGTGGTCAAAACACTATGAATGTGTAAAAATAGTTCTTACTAACAGATAGACTTTGCAAAGAATTATTACCAGTAGTACATATTCGAATAAAATTAAAACCAGCAATGTATTTTTGATCGAAAATATTACCAGCTATACATTTTTTGAAAAATATTACTAGCGATGCATATTTGAAGAAAAAAAATACCAAAATTATAAAAAATTTTGGAAAAAATATTACCAACAATGACAATTTTGTCGGCATTAAATAACCCATTGAGGTTGATATGCCGTAAAACAAAACAAACAAAACCAATATATACTGATATAGATAGATTAAAAATATTCCCAGCAATAAAAATGTTGTCGGCATTAAATAACCCATTGACGTTGATATGCCGTAAAACAAAACAAAACAAACCAATATATAATGAGATAGATGAAAAATATTACCAGCAATAAAAATGTTTTCGGAATAAAATAACCCATTGAGGTTGATATGCCGTAAAACAAAACAAACAAAACCAATATATACTGAGATAGATAGATTAAAAATATTCCAAGCAATAAAAATGTTGTCGGCATTAAATAACCCATTGAAGTTGATATGCCGTAAAACAAAACAAACCAAACCAAATCAATATATACTGATATAGATAGATTAAAAATATTCCCAGGAATAAAAATGTTGTCGGCATTAAATAACCCATTGAGGTTGATATATCGTAAAAGGAACCAAACCAAACCAAACCAATATATACTGATATAGATAGATTAAAAATATTCCCAGCAATAAAAATGTTGTCGGCATTAAATAACCCATTGAGCTTGATATGCCGTAAAAGGAACCAAACCAAACCAAACCAATATATACTGATATAGATAGATTAAAAATATTGCCAGCAAAAAAAATCTTGTCGGCATTAAATAACCCATTGAAGTTGATATGCCGTAAAACAAAACAAACCAAACCAAATCAATATATACTGATATAGATAGATTAAAAATATTCCCAGCAATAAAAATGTAAATAACACATTGATGTTGATACGCCGTAAAACAAAACAAACCAAACCAATATATACTGAAATAGATCTATTTCAGTATATATTGGTTTGGTTTGTTTTCTTATACGGCATATCAACCTCAATGGGTTATTTAATGCCGAGAAGATTTTTATTGCTGCTAATATTTTTCATCTATCTATTTCAGTATATATTGGTTTGGTTTGTTTTGTTTTACGGCATATCAACCTCAATGGGTTATTTAATGCCGACAAGATTTTTATTGCTGAGAATATTTTTCATCTATCTATCTCAGTATATATTGGGTTGGTTTGTTTTGTTTTACGGCATATCAACCTCAATGGGTTATTTAATGCCGACAAGATTTTTATTGCTGGGAATATTTTTAATCTATCTATTTCAGTATATATTGGTTTGGTTTGTTTTGTTTTACGGCATATCAACCTCAATGGGTTATTTAATGCCGACAAGATTTTTATTGCTGGGAATATTTTTCATCTATCTATCTCAGTATATATTGGGTTGGTTTGTTTTCTTTTACGGCATATCAACCTCAATGGGTTATTTAATGCCGACAAGATTTTTATTGCTGGGAATATTTTTAATCTATCTATTTCAGTATATATTGGTTTGGTTTGTTTTGTTTTACGGCATATCAACCTCAATGGGTTATTTAATGCCGACAAGATTTTTATTGCTGGGAATATTTTTAATCTATCTATCTCAGTATATATTGGTTTGGTTTGTTTTGTTTCACGGCATATTAACCTCAATGGGTTATTTAATGCCGACAAGATTTTTATTGCTGGGAATATTTTTAATCTATCTATCTCAGTATATATTGGTTTGGTTTGTTTTGTTTTACGGCATATCACCCTCAATGGGTTATTTAATGCCGACAAGATTTTTATTGCTGAGAATATTTTTCATCTATCTATCTCAGTATATATTGGTTTGGTTTGTTTTGTTTTACGGCATATCAACCTCAATGGGTTATTTAATGCCGACAAGAGTTTTATTGCTGGGAATATTTTTAATCTATCTATCTCAGTATATATTGGTTTGTTTTGTTTTGTTTTAGGGCATATCAACCTCAATGGGTTATTTAATGCCGACAAGATTTTTATTGCTGGGAATATTTTTAATCTATCTATTTCAGTATATATTGGTTTGGTTTGTTTTGTTTTACGGCATATCAACCTCAATGGGTTATTTAATGCCGACAAGATTTTTATTGCTGGGAATATTTTTAATCTATCTATCTCAGTATATATTGGTTTGGTTTGTTTTGTTTTACGGCATATCAACCTCAATGGGTTATTTAATGCCGACAAGATTTTATTTGCTGAGAATATTTTTAATCTATCTATATCAGTATATATTGGTTTGGTTTGTTTTACGGCATATCAACCTCAATGGGTTATTTAATGCCGACAAGATTTTTATTGCTGGGAATATCTTTCATCTATCTATTTCAGTATATATTGGTTTGGTTTGTTTTGTTTTACGGCATATCAACCTCAATGGGTTATTTAATGCCGACAAGATTTTTATTACTGGGAATATTTTTAATCTATCTATCTCAGTATATATTGGTTTGTTTTGTTTTGTTTTACGGCATATCAACCTCAATGGGTTATTTAATGCCGACAAGATTTTTATTACTGGGAATATTTTTAATCTATCTATCTCAGTATATATTGGTTTGGTTTGTTTTGTTTTACGGCATATCAACCTCAATGGGTTATTTAATGCCGACAAAATTTTTATTGCTGGGAATATTTTTAATCTATCTATCTCAGTATATATTGGTTTGGTTTGTTTTGTTTTACGGCATATCAACCTCAATGGGTTATTTAATGCCGACAAGATTTTTATTACTGGGAATATTTTTAATCTATCTATCTCAGTATATATTGGTTTGGTTTGTTTTGTTTTACGGCATATCAACCTCAATGGGTTATTTAATGCCGACAAGATTTTTATTACTGGGAATATTTTTAATCTATCTATCTCAGTATATATTGGTTTGTTTTGTTTTGTTTTAGGGCATATCAACCTCAATGGGTTATTTAATACCGACAAGATTTTTATTGCTGGGAATATTTTTAATCTATCTATCTCAGTATATATTGGTTTGGTTTGTTTTGTTTTACGGCATATCAACCTCAATGGGTTATTTAATGCCGACAAGAGTTTTATTGCTGGGAATATTTTTAATCTATCTATCTCAGTATATATTGGTTTGTTTTGTTTTGTTTTAGGGCATATCAACCTCAATGGGTTATTTAATGCCGACAAGATTTTTATTGCTGGGAATATTTTTAATCTATCTATTTCAGTATATATTGGTTTGGTTTGTTTTGTTTTACGGCATATCAACCTCAATGGGTTATTTAATGCCGACAAGATTTTTATTGCTGGGAATATTTTTAATCTATCTATCTCAGTATATATTGGTTTGGTTTGTTTTGTTTTACGGCATATCAACCTCAATGGGTTATTTAATGCCGACAAGATTTTATTTGCTGAGAATATTTTTAATCTATCTATATCAGTATATATTGGTTTGGTTTGTTTTACGGCATATCAACCTCAATGGGTTATTTAATGCCGACAAGATTTTTATTGCTGGGAATATCTTTCATCTATCTATTTCAGTATATATTGGTTTGGTTTGTTTTGTTTTACGGCATATCAACCTCAATGGGTTATTTAATGCCGACAAGATTTTTATTACTGGGAATATTTTTAATCTATCTATCTCAGTATATATTGGTTTGTTTTGTTTTGTTTTACGGCATATCAACCTCAATGGGTTATTTAATGCCGACAAGATTTTTATTACTGGGAATATTTTTAATCTATCTATCTCAGTATATATTGGTTTGGTTTGTTTTGTTTTACGGCATATCAACCTCAATGGGTTATTTAATGCCGACAAAATTTTTATTGCTGGGAATATTTTTAATCTATCTATCTCAGTATATATTGGTTTGGTTTGTTTTGTTTTACGGCATATCAACCTCAATGGGTTATTTAATGCCGACAAGATTTTTATTGCTGGGAATATTTTTAATCTATCTATTTCAGTATATATTGGTTTGGTTTGTTTTGTTTTACGGCATATCAACCTCAATGGGTTATTTAATGCCAACAAGATTTTTATTGCTGGGAATATTTTTAATCTATCTATCTCAGTATATATTGGTTTGGCTTGTTTTGTTTTACGGCATATTAACCTCAATGGGTTATTTAATGCCGACAAGATTTTTATTACTGGGAATATTTTTAATCTATCTATCTCAGTATATATTGGTTTGTTTTGTTTTGTTTTACGGCATATCAACCTCAATGGGTTATTTAATGCCGACAAGATTTTTATTGCTGGGAATATTTTTAATCTATCTATCTCAGTATATATTGGTTTGGTTTGTTTTGTTTTACGGCATATCAACCTCAATGGGTTATTTAATGCCGACAAGATTTTTATTACTGGGAATATTTTTAATCTATCTATCTCAGTATATATTGGTTTGTTTTGTTTTGTTTTAGGGCATATCAACCTCAATGGGTTATTTAATACCGACAAGATTTTTATTGCTGGGAATATTTTTAATCTATCTATCTCAGTATATATTGGTTTGGTTTGTTTTGTTTTACGGCATATCAACCTCAATGGGTTATTTAATGCCGACAAGAGTTTTATTGCTGGGAATATTTTTAATCTATCTATCTCAGTATATATTGGTTTGTTTTGTTTTGTTTTAGGGCATATCAACCTCAATGGGTTATTTAATGCCGACAAGATTTTTATTGCTGGGAATATTTTTAATCTATCTATTTCAGTATATATTGGTTTGGTTTGTTTTGTTTTACGGCATATCAACCTCAATGGGTTATTTAATGCCGACAAGATTTTTATTGCTGGGAATATTTTTAATCTATCTATCTCAGTATATATTGGTTTGGTTTGTTTTGTTTTACGGCATATCAACCTCAATGGGTTATTTAATGCCGACAAGATTTTATTTGCTGAGAATATTTTTAATCTATCTATATCAGTATATATTGGTTTGGTTTGTTTTACGGCATATCAACCTCAATGGGTTATTTAATGCCGACAAGATTTTTATTGCTGGGAATATCTTTCATCTATCTATTTCAGTATATATTGGTTTGGTTTGTTTTGTTTTACGGCATATCAACCTCAATGGGTTATTTAATGCCGACAAGATTTTTATTACTGGGAATATTTTTAATCTATCTATCTCAGTATATATTGGTTTGTTTTGTTTTGTTTTACGGCATATCAACCTCAATGGGTTATTTAATGCCGACAAGATTTTTATTACTGGGAATATTTTTAATCTATCTATCTCAGTATATATTGGTTTGGTTTGTTTTGTTTTACGGCATATCAACCTCAATGGGTTATTTAATGCCGACAAAATTTTTATTGCTGGGAATATTTTTAATCTATCTATCTCAGTATATATTGGTTTGGTTTGTTTTGTTTTACGGCATATCAACCTCAATGGGTTATTTAATGCCGACAAGATTTTTATTGCTGGGAATATTTTTAATCTATCTATTTCAGTATATATTGGTTTGGTTTGTTTTGTTTTACGGCATATCAACCTCAATGGGTTATTTAATGCCAACAAGATTTTTATTGCTGGGAATATTTTTAATCTATCTATCTCAGTATATATTGGTTTGGCTTGTTTTGTTTTACGGCATATTAACCTCAATGGGTTATTTAATGCCGACAAGATTTTTATTACTGGGAATATTTTTAATCTATCTATCTCAGTATATATTGGTTTGTTTTGTTTTGTTTTACGGCATATCAACCTCAATGGGTTATTTAATGCCGACAAGATTTTTATTGCTGGGAATATTTTTAATCTATCTATCTCAGTATATATTGGTTTGGTTTGTTTTGTTTTACGGCATATCAACCTCAATGGGTTATTTAATGCCGACAAGATTTTTATTACTGGGAATATTTTTAATCTATCTATCTCAGTATATATTGGTTTGTTTTGTTTTGTTTTAGGGCATATCAACCTCAATGGGTTATTTAATACCGACAAGATTTTTATTGCTGGGAATATTTTTAATCTATCTATCTCAGTATATATTGGTTTGGTTTGTTTTGTTTTACGGCATATCAACCTCAATGGGTTATTTAATGCCGACAAGAGTTTTATTGCTGGGAATATTTTTAATCTATCTATCTCAGTATATATTGGTTTGTTTTGTTTTGTTTTAGGGCATATCAACCTCAATGGGTTATTTAATGCCGACAAGATTTTTATTGCTGGGAATATTTTTAATCTATCTATTTCAGTATATATTGGTTTGGTTTGTTTTGTTTTACGGCATATCAACCTCAATGGGTTATTTAATGCCGACAAGATTTTTATTGCTGGGAATATTTTTAATCTATCTATCTCAGTATATATTGGTTTGGTTTGTTTTGTTTTACGGCATATCAACCTCAATGGGTTATTTAATGCCGACAAGATTTTATTTGCTGAGAATATTTTTAATCTATCTATATCAGTATATATTGGTTTGGTTTGTTTTACGGCATATCAACCTCAATGGGTTATTTAATGCCGACAAGATTTTTATTGCTGGGAATATCTTTCATCTATCTATTTCAGTATATATTGGTTTGGTTTGTTTTGTTTTACGGCATATCAACCTCAATGGGTTATTTAATGCCGACAAGATTTTTATTACTGGGAATATTTTGAATCTATCTATCTCAGTATATATTGGTTTGTTTTGTTTTGTTTTACGGCATATCAACCTCAATGGGTTATTTAATGCCGACAAGATTTTTATTACTGGGAATATTTTTAATCTATCTATCTCAGTATATATTGGTTTGGTTTGTTTTGTTTTACGGCATATCAACCTCAATGGGTTATTTAATGCCGACAAAATTTTTATTGCTGGGAATATTTTTAATCTATCTATCTCAGTATATATTGGTTTGGTTTGTTTTGTTTTACGGCATATCAACCTCAATGGGTTATTTAATGCCGACAAGATTTTTATTGCTGGGAATATTTTTAATCTATCTATTTCAGTATATATTGGTTTGGTTTGTTTTGTTTTACGGCATATCAACCTCAATGGGTTATTTAATGCCAACAAGATTTTTATTGCTGGGAATATTTTTAATCTATCTATCTCAGTATATATTGGTTTGGCTTGTTTTGTTTTACGGCATATTAACCTCAATGGGTTATTTAATGCCGACAAGATTTTTATTACTGGGAATATTTTTAATCTATCTATCTCAGTATATATTGGTTTGTTTTGTTTTGTTTTACGGCATATCAACCTCAATGGGTTATTTAATGCCGACAAGATTTTTATTGCTGGGAATATTTTTAATCTATCTATCTCAGTATATATTGGTTTGGTTTGTTTTGTTTTACGGCATATCAACCTCAATGGGTTATTTAATGCCGACAAGATTTTTATTACTGGGAATATTTTTAATCTATCTATCTCAGTATATATTGGTTTGGTTTGTTTTGTTTTACGGTATATCAACCTCAATGGGTTATTTAATGCCGACAAGATTTTTATTACTGGGAATATTTTTAATCTATCTATCTCAGTATATATTGGTTTGTTTTGTTTTGTTTTAGGGCATATCAACCTCAATGGGTTATTTAATACCGACAAGATTTTTATTGCTGGGAATATTTTTAATCTATCTATCTCAGTATATATTGGTTTGGTTTGGTTTGTTTTACGGCATATCAACCTCAATGGGTTATTTAATGCCGACAAGATTTTTATTGCTGGGAATATTTTTAATCTATCTATCTCAGTATATATTGGTTTGGTTTGTTTTGTTTTACGGCATATCAACCTCAATGGGTTATTTAATGCCGACAACATTTTTATTGCTGGGAATATTTTTAATCGATCTATCTCAGTATATATTGGTTTGTTTTGTTTTGTTTTAGGGCATATCAACCTCAATGGGTTATTTAATACCGACAAAATTTTTATTGCTGGGAATATTTTTAATCGATCTATCTCAGTATATATTGTTTTGGTTTGTTTTGTTTTACGGCATATCAATCTCAATGGGTTATTTAATGGCGATAACATTTTTGTTGCTCGTAATATTTTTCATCTATCTCTATCAGTATATATTGGTTTGGTTTGGTTTGTTTTACGGAATATCAAACTTAATGGGTTATTTAATGCCGACAAGATTTTTATTGCTGGTAATATTTTTAATCTATCTATCTCAGTATATATTGGTTTGGTTTCTTTTGTTTTACGGAATATCAAACTTAATGGGTTATTTAATGCCGACAAGATTTTTATTCCTGGGAATATATTCATGTATGTATGTATGTGTTGAAACTTGACTAATGCATGGAATAATAATGCAACGCAAAATGTACTTAGAACAAAATGTATTGAAACAAGAAAGTGTACACAATTTTTACATATAGTCTTTTGTATATTCCTGGGAAGACCGTTCCTGGAATGTGTGTTGACTGAGTCGCAGTCGGGCAGAGTCTCTCGTTCAATCTCTTGATTCCTTCCACACTCTTCCCGGTACCAACCATATTTATATGGTCGGTACTCCACTATCCAAATTAGGTGGATCCTACCACAACACCCCCTCCCAAGCCTTGGAATCCCTTTTGGATTTCAAACTGGCTTCTTATATGGGTTGATGATTATGGCTATTTCTTTGTAGATCCATTGGCATACTTTTAATATTTTTTTCGTTTTGGATTCACGTCCAATGGTTCCGTGAACTTTCGTTTCCTACCGGATCTTCTCGGTTCAGGAATATTCTGCGGAGGTTCTACTTGAAACATATCATACATTACATCAATGGGATCTTCCTCCTCATACGGTATACTCTCTTCATGCTCTAGAACGTAACATTTTTTAAGTTGGTTCTGGTGCCTTTTATGAGTATTCTTCGGCCCTTTAATTATGTAAATCAGGTCCCCGATTCTCTTGTCCACTCTGCCTCGTTCCCAGAACTCAACGTTGTTTTTGTAGCACTTGAAAAACACCTTCTCTCAGGAGGCGTATCTTTTTCTCGCTGTATACATACTATTCTTTACTCTATTTTTCCTGGCAAAAGCTTGTCAAACACTGACTTAACTTTCCTAGCGAACATCAGTTCAGCTGGTGCCATGTTTGAGTGTGTTCTCTGGTTTGGCGTAATTCTGTATACCTGTAGGAATTGCTGAAGCGCCTTTTCCGTTGGAACTCCTGAGGCTTTCTTCAGCGCGCGCTTTAAAGTAGCGACAAATCTTTCTGCGAGTCCATTGGACCTCGGATGATACGGCGGCGTCGTTATGTGGTTAATTTGATATAACTCACAAAATTCCTTAAATTCTTCAGAAGTGAATTGTGTACCATTGTCACTCACAATACACTCTGGCACACCGAACCGTGCAAATAGTTCATGCCAAAAAGTTTTTGTGGTATTGGACGTAGGCTTTTTGCAGCGTAGTACTTCCGGCCATTTTGTAAAACTATCTACCACTATTAAGTAGTAATAATCTTCTACTGGACCAGCGAAATCAATGTGTAATCTTGTCCACGGATGATCCGTCTTGGGCCATGGTTTGTGTACTATAGGTGGTGCCTTAGCTGCTAACGCACACCCTTTACATCGATGAACCATGTTTTCGATATCCACATCCATTCCTTTCCAATATACAAAGCTTCGCATTAAGCTTTTTGTTCTGTTAACCCCCGGGTGACCCATATGAAAGTCCCGTAGTATTCTTTTCTGCAACTTTTTTGGTACTACTACTCTCTCACCATATAATAAAACTCCGTCACAAATTGAATAAATCTCCTGCACTGTTTGGTCATTTGCTACGATTTTGCTTTTTATTTCTAAAATGAAATCATCGCTTTCAGCTTCTTTTTTAATTTCCTTTGATGTAACCGGTAGCTCTCTTAAAATGTTTACCATGCTTTTCACCTCATAATCTGCTCTGATATTTGCAATAATTGATTCTTCGAATCTTTCTTCTTGACTCGGTACGAGTCTTGATAAGCTATCCGCATGAATTATATTTTTGGATGATAGGTGCTTTATGTGAAAATCATAATTGAGAAGAATGGTTCCCCATCTCAACAGACGATTTGCCGTATAAACGGGTAACCCTTTCTTCGAACCAAAAATAGTGATCAGAGTTTTATGATCCGTTTCTAGAATAAAATGTTTGCCGTGGATGTATCTGTGAAATTTTGTTATGGCAAAAATGATACTCAGCGCCTCTTTTTCTATCTGTGAGTAACTTCTTTCTCCTGTGAGTAAATTTCTCGAAGCATGTGCAATTGGTTTTCTAGAACCATCTGGCATTATGTGTTGAATACACGCTCCTATCCCGTATGAACTGGCGTCACTTGCCACTACAATATCAAGTTTTGGATTGTAATGGGTTAAAAAGAGGTCTGATGTAAGCATTTTCTTTATTTCATCAAAGGCTTTCTGACATTCTACCGTCCATTCCCATGCCTTGTCTTTTTTTAGTAGTTCATTCAACGGAGCTCTTAGCTTGTACATTCCTTTAATGAACGCTTGATAATAATTTGCGAGCCCCAGAAAACTCCGTAGCATCGCCACATTAGTGGGCGTCGGCATGTCTCTAATCGCAATGGACCTTTCCGGATCTGGACATCTGCCATTTTTGTTGATTATGTGACCTAAATACTTAATTTCCTCCAAACCAAATTCGCACTTTGACTCTTTGACTTTAAATCCAAAGTCCTGAATCTTTTTAAATACTTGATTGAGATGCTCTCGATGTTCGTCGACGGTTTCGCTCCTTACTATGATGTCGTCTAAGTAGGCGCACACAAAGTCTAAGTCATTCAACATGACGTCCATAGCTTGTTGAAAAATGGCTGGTGCCACTTTCATACCGAAAGGAAGCCTGTTGTACTTGAATAACCCTCTATGCGTGTTTATCCCTAGTAACTTCGAACATTCTTCTTCGACGGGAATTTGGAGATAGGCATCTGATAAGTCGATTTTTGAAAATATAACTCCACCATTTAGCTTGTTAAAAATCTCCTCCGGACTCGGTAACAGGTAATGGTAGTCCTTGATTACCGAGTTCAACCTTGTCGAAAAATCAACACAGACTCTGATTTGGTTTGATTTCTTTTTTATGCACACAATCGGCGCAGCCCATGAATTAGATTCTACTTTCGAAATAATTCCCATTTTTTCCAACCTATCAAGTTCTTCGTTAATTTTCTCTACACTTGCGAAAGGCACGTTACGTTTCTTTTTAAAAATTGGCATAGTAATTTCTTTTAATTCAAATTTAGCTTCAAACTTGTTACATCTTCCAAGACCAGGTGTGAAGGTTTCCGGAAACTTTTTCTTTAATTAATCTTTAATGTCCTGTCTTGTTTGCGTATTACTTTCTACTTTTCTGCAGAATGAGTTTAACGGTTTATCCCACAATTCGAATGTTTCAATAAAATCTGTACCCATCAAGTTTTCTCCATTTTTCAGAATGAAAACCTTTATTTTTTTAAAGATCCCGTTCAATTTCATGGGAAGTACAACCTCGCCTTCGAAGTTAATTTACTTTCCAGTTCCCGTTCGAGCGCGTTTCGTTGACTTCATTATTGTAGGCCTTTTTAAAATGTTCCATGTCTTATAGTTCATTATTGTTAAATCTGAACCCGAATCGAGTTGAAATTTGATATTCTTTTTAAATATTTCAGTCGTCACATATTTCCTCAAATCTCTATCTGATTTGATATTCGAATTTGTTTGTCTAATTCGGCTATTGAATTTTTTTCGTTTTACAACACGATCCTTTGTGTACCTTCTTGTGGCACACGAAACATTTCTTATTTCTATATGGGCAATTTACCTCCCAGTGTCTTTCGTTGCAGCGTCTGCAATTATATGGTGGAACCTTTTTTTCTCCTCGTTCTTCTTATTTAATTTTTCTTGTCTATTTTTAAAATACGCCGAATTTTTACTCCAATTTTTTTCTGATGGCTAATTTGACTGTTTTTTTATTTTTTTTAATATAAGCAATGCCAGCTTCTTGGATTTTTTGAGACTCTTTCTTTAAAATTACGGCCCTGCTAACTTTTTCAGGGTAAGGTTTTGTTCAGATTCGAGTTTAGACAAAACTCTACGTCTTATTTCGGCACTCTAACTGGATACCAGTCCTTGAGCAAAAATTAAACACTTGAATTTTTCAACCGTAATCTCTGCCAATCTGAAATTGTCACAATGTCTATTCACTATAGATGCATATCTTAAATAATCCTGATCGTCGGATTTAGTGACATTCATGCATAACCATCGCTTATGCCAAAGCGACATATTTGCTCCAAACAGCTCTTTTAGCAATTTCACTGTTTCCGAGAATTCCAATTCATTCGTTCTTCTCGGTAGAATAAAATCTACAAATTTGCTATGTTCTGCTGTACCTAGCTTT
>OZ010598.1:76746195-76801195 GCA_963932145.1 Acanthosepion lycidas
ACAGAATTTTAAAAGATTTAAATAGTATAAGTATTTCTAATCAAAATAATAAATTAAAAAAAAATTGTAAAAATACATGATTCATCGAAAATGTGCTTTTTAAGACTATACTCTCCTCAACATTTAGTTTTCTTATTAAATAATGTCATAGATTTATTGCATTTTTTTTATTTTACTATTCCGATTAGATTATCCATGAATGGTGTTTATGTTTCAGTCAAAACAAACTGATGTTTTAAAATTTCCAAGGAGTTTTGCTTTTAACTGATGTAAATAGGAAGTGACTGAAAATTTAATTTCTAGAAATTTCATAAAAGTAAGTGTGGGTGACAAATATAAAAAAAGATTTTCTAAAAGAAAAAAATAATTTCATTCATTTGTGAATATAATCTGAAAAGTTAATTAAAATCCAACAATGATTTGACTTTTGAAATAATTTCCAAAACAGTGTACTTTTTACAGCAAAAAAGACGCTAAAAATACCTGACACAAGAAAAACAAGATTTTTGACCAAAATTTCGAATGACCTTTCGTCCTTCCTCTTAAAAATACCATGAACATTTTGACGAGTAAACTTTGTTTTTATCAAGATTTTGACTATATATATATATATATATATATATATATATATATATATATATATATATATATATATATATATATATATATATAGTCATCCACAGACAAACGTTTTCTCTGTATCATCAGTGTGGCTAGATATCCGATCGCTTCAAGCCGGGAGTGAAACCCGACCCATTTGCCGTCGCTTGGAGATTTTAACCCCTATCCTATCGGCGCCCAGCAGAGAGAAAGCCCAGTTTTTGCGTATATATTTTTCATAAACACGTTAGTGACGTAAATAACTCAATCGCTTGGGAAAGTCTTGCATTATTAGCAGTAATAGTCGATGTTTACAAATTGGCGCTTTCATATGATCATATATATATATATATATATATATATATAAATATATATATATATATATATATATATATATATATATATATATATATATATATATATTATAAAATAGACAAAGTCTGACAATTATGTTTTAAGACATTTGTCATATAAAAAGAACGTATAAACATGAAAAATATTTTAATATATATATATATATATATATATATATATATATATATATATATATATATATATATGAAGAATTATAGTCTTAAGATGTGCTATATTTATGGGATAAAGTGCTCAATATCAGAGATAGAGCGCGCGTAAATATAAAAGTGAACATAGAAGTCAACACTTAGAGGCGACAGTCTGTTTCATGCTTGTTGCAATCTGCAGGCCTGGGGATTTCATCAAGCATGAAACAGACTTTCGCCTCTCAGTGTTGACTTCTATGTTCACTTATATATATATATATATATATATATATATATATATATATATATATATATATATATATATCCAAAATGTTTCTGCTCCTGCACGAAACCTTCACCACTATAATCAAATCTCCTGTGCTGTTGTCGGGCTGTCGGTTTCCTGGGAACTGATCTGCTTGTCCATCTTACGTCGAACTCAACGAGAGAGTCAACTATATATATATATATATATATATATATATATATATATATATATATATATATATATATATATATATATATATATATATATATATATATATATATATATATATATATATATATATATGAAGAAAAATATGGAAAAACAAATATCCGAATATGCAAGTGTGCTGTTTTAATGCTGTTTCAGTGTCGATATCAGACGTTTCGGTCTAGTAGACCTTCTTTAGGACATAGTTATTAAAACATAATTAAAATTAGACGATATTATGTTTTAATAACTACGTCCTGAAGAAGTTCTGCTAGACCGAAACGTCTCACGTCGACATTGAAACAACATTAAAACAGCATACTTGCAGATTCGGATATTTGTTTTTTCATATTTTTCTACATACTGTCGGATCTATATCCACATATTTGCTTACACACACACACACACACACACACACACACACACACACATATATATATATATATATATATATATATATATATATATATATATATATATATATATATATATATATATATGACTAAAATAACCTTTTTATATTTGGCTGAAATGGGAGGGCAGAATAAATTTATTGGGAATTACAAAATTTTGGCTACTTCAGACTGCGTTGGAGGTTGTCATTGAATGTATTTTTTACATTGGCAAAATTTAAAATATCTGTGACCATTAATGGCTTCGGCACAAAAATCACCAATACTTTTCGCGCGATACCTGATAAATATGGCGTCTATTTAACCTTATTTCTTTTTTGTCTCTTGTTCCGGCGACAGGAAAATGAAGAGCTATGCGCGTATAAATTTGATAATGGAATTGTTTTCAGCTTTTTATACGACTGTAGAGAGAAATATAGGAAGAGTCTCGAAGGACATTGTCTATACTATGAACGGTTGGGCCATACAGCACGGTAATTAGAGTAGTCTGTAATTGTCTTTTTCTGATTTTTGAAATTCAGAGCCAGTCTTACCAACCTAATTGCTTCGGTCACAGACATTTCAAACAATCAGGTGGTCTATGTTCGAAATGTCACCAGTTAGGTGAGTGGGTTTAATTTACCTTCTATATCTGGGTGAAGGTAATTTGTTTCGGTGAAAATATGTCATATCTGCCATGGTGGTTTAATACACGCATAATCGCACTGGGTAGCATTTGCTCGTTTCGGTTTGAGAGACGCGAGGTCAATAGTTGTCATCTTGCGCTAACTAAATATTCACCGAATGCGTTCTTAAATATGTGATTTAGTTTAGAATTTATGAAGACTCTTTTGAAGGAATGAAACAATTTATTTATATTATGATCAAAATTACACGACATAGATATTCGTAGACTATAGTTGTTTTTTTTTGCGGGGGTGGGGTTAGCCTAAGAACACTTTCTTGTGTGTCTTCTTTTTTAGTATCTGTTTATATTTCTTAGACGAGGTAACATGTACACTATTATTCAGAGTATTGTCCTCATCTTTGTCACCATATTTATTACAACGTTTCGGTCGTTTTCTACCTTCTTCAGGTTGTTGGAATGTCGAACTGAACCCTTTATTTTACTGGGGTAAACTGTTCTAGTTCCACATGCCATGTTTAACGGATGTCAGTTATCAGTTAATTTCCCTCTCCAAGTTCTCCAGCGGCATAACCCGGTATTGAACTCACACACTTTGGGTTCTGTCATTTGATCTAACCAACGCCTTTATCCACTGTGCCATATTTGCTTGAGCACATCTGTGTATTAATTTCTGGGAATTATAAATCTAATGTCTCAGCAAACTTTTTTTACCATTGCTCATATTGCCATTTTTGTTTTTATCATACATGTTTTTACCAGAACTCATATTGCAATTTTTTTGTTGTTATTATTGCTTTTCTGTGGCACACCTTATTACTGGTTCCCACATTGTATTCATTTCTATGCTTGGTCGGCTCAGGCGATTTTTGTGGCCGAGCAGATGTGCTGATTCCTAAAGTTTAAAAATTTTCCAGTGTTGTTCCTTGTCTATGATCTCAACCTGATCCTACAAAGGGTGGTGATCTCCCTTCACTCTGCATATGTGGTCAGCCATGCCTGATTTTTCCACTTCCCCTCGTGTTACAGCATTCTGGTCTTCTTGAAGCCTTATATTAATTGTTTCTTTACTCTTAGGATTTGGTTTCTATTGAGAAAGATGGTGACATTCAGGAACAATATTAATTTCATAAGAGTAACTTAGATCTGACACAAGCAGGTAATTAGAAATCATTCGGTGTGGACAGAACTGACACCTCAGTCGTAACTGATTAGGTTGCTAACCATTACACTACGTGGATATATCTACTTTTAACGTAGGGAGACGATATAGCTAACCATTAGACCATCACCGAAACGGTAGAGCTCACAGTGAGGATCGAGCTCACCACCCAGTAGTAATTGATCAAGCGAGGCGAGCTTAGTAACCATTAGACCATCACCGAAACTGTAGAGCTCACAGTGAGAATCGAGATCACTACCCAGTAGTAATTGATCTTGCGAGGCGAGCTTAGTAACCATTAGACCATCACCGAAACTGTAGAGCTCACAGTGAGGATCGAACTCACTACCCAGTAGTAATTGATCTTGCGAGGCGAGCTTAGTAACTATCAGACCATCAACGAAACTGTAGAGCTAACAGTGAGGATCGAGCTCACCACCCAGTAGTAATTGAACTTGCGAGGCGAGCTTAGTAACCATTAGACCATCACCGAAACTGTAGAGCTCACAGTGCGGATCAAGTTCACCACTCATTACTAATTGATCTTGCGAGGCGAACTTAGTAACCATTAGACCATCACCGAAACGGTAGAGCTCACAGTGTGGATCGAGCTGACTACTCAGTGGTAACTGATCTAGCGAGGCGAGCTTAGTAACCATTAGACCATCACCGAAACTGTAGAGCTCACAAGTGAGGATCGAGATCACTACCCAGTAGTAATTGATCTAGCGAGGCGAGCTTAGTAACTATCAGACCATCACCGAAACTGTAGAGCTCACAGTGTGGATCGAGTTCACCACCCAGTGGTAATTGATCTTCCGAGTCGAGCTTAGTAACCATTAGACCATCACCGAAACTGTAGAGCTAACAGTGAGGATCAAGATCACTGCCCTGTAGTGATTGGTTTAGCGAGGCGAGTTTAGTAACTATCAGACCATCACCGAAACTGTAGAGCTCACAGTGAGGATCGAGCTCACTACCCAGTAGTAATTGATCTTGCGAGCCGAGCTTAGTAACCATTAGACCATCACGGAAACTGTAGAGTTTAGCGAGGCGAGCTTAGTAACCATTAGACCATCACCGAAACCGTAGAGCTCAGAGTGAGGATCGAGCTCACCACCCAGTAGTAATTGATCTTGCGAGGCGAGCTTAGTAACCATTAGACCATCACCGAAACTGTAGAGCTCACAGAAAGGATCGAAATCACTACCCAGTAGTAATTGATCTAGCGAGGCGAGCTTAGTAACTATCAGACCATCACCGAAACTGTAGAGCTCACAGTGTGGATCGAGTTCACCACTCAGTAGTAATTGATCTTCGAGTCGAGCTTAGTAACCATTACACCATCACCGAAACTGTAGAGCTCACAGTGAGGATCGAGATCACTATCCAGTAGCAATTGATCTTGCGAGGCGAGCTTAGTAAATATCAGACCATCACCGAAACTGTAGAGCTCACAGTGTGGATCGAGTTCACCACC
This sequence comes from Acanthosepion lycidas, assembly GCA_963932145.1. Classification (NCBI taxonomy): domain Eukaryota; kingdom Metazoa; phylum Mollusca; class Cephalopoda; order Sepiida; family Sepiidae; genus Acanthosepion; species Acanthosepion lycidas. The sequence goes on from OZ010598.1 coordinate 76,751,451, forward strand.
CAGTAGTAATTGATCTTGCGAGTCGAGCTTAGTAACCATTAGACCATCACCGAAACTGTAGAGCTCACAGTGAGGATCGAGATCACTATCCAGTAGCAATTGATCTTGCGAGGCGAGCTTAGTAAATATCAGACCATCACCGAAACTGTAGAGCTCACAGTGTGGATCGAGTTCACCACCCAGTAGTAATTAATCTTGCGAGCCGAGCTTAGAAACCATTAGACCATCACGGAAACTGTAGAGCTCACAGTGAGGATCAAGATCACTGCCCAGTAGTGATTGGTTTAACGAGGGGGGCTTAGTAACCATTAGACCATCACCGAAACTCTAGAGCTCACAGTGAGGATCGAGCTCACCACCCAGTAATAATTGATCTTGCGAGGCGAGCTTAGTAACCATTAGACCATCACCGAAACTGTAGAGCTCACAGTGAGGATCGAGATCACTACCCAGTAGTAATTGATCTAGCGAGGCGAGCTTAGTAACTATCAGACCATCACCGAAACTGTAGAGCTCACAGTATGGATCGAGTTCACCACCCAGTAGTAATTGATCTTGCGAGTCGAGCTTAGTAACCATTAGACCATCACCGAAACTGTAGAGCTCACAGTGAGTATCGAGCTCACCACCCAGTAGTAATTGATCTTGCGAGCCGAGCTTAGTAACCATTAGACCATCACGGAAACTGTAGAGCTCACAGTGAGGATCAAGATCATTGCCCAGTAGTGATTGGTTTAGCGAGGCGAGCTTAGTAACCATTAGACCATCACCGCAACTGTAGAGCTCACAGTGAGAATCGAGCTCACTACCCAGTAGTAATTGATCTTGCAAGGCGAGCTTAGTAACCATTAGACCATCACCGAAACTGTAGAGCTCACAGTGTGGATCGAGTTCACCACCCAGTAGTAATTGATCTTGCGAGTCGAGCTTAGTAACCATTAGACCATCACCGAAACTGTAGAGCTCACAGTGAGGATCGAGATCACCACACATTAGTAATTGATCTAGCGAGGCGAGCTAAGTAACTATCAGACCATCACCGAAACTGTAGAGCTCACAGTGAGGATCGAGCTCACCACCCAGTAGTAATTGATCTTGCGAGGCGAGCTTAGTAACTATCAGACCATCACCGAAACTATAGAGCTCACAGTGTGGATCGAGATCACTATCCAGTAGTAATTGATCTTGCGAGGCGAGCTTAGTAACCATTAGACCATCACCGAAACTGTAGAGCTCACAGTGAGGATCGAGATCACTGTCCAGTAGTAATTGATCTTGCGAGGCGAGCTTAATAACTATCAGACCATCACCGAAACTGTAGAGCTCACAGTGAGGATCGAGCTCACCACCCAGTAGTAATTGATCTTGCGAGGCGAGCTTAGTAACCATTAGACCATCACCGAAACTGTAGAGCTCACAGTGAGAATCGAGCTCACCACCCAGTAGTAATTGATCTTGCGAGGCGAGCTTAGTAACCATTAGACCATCACCGAAACTGTAGAGTTCACAGTGAGGATCGAGATCACTATCCAGTAGTTATTGATCTTGCGAGGCGAGCTTAGTAACTATCAGACCATCACCGAAACTGTAGAGGTCTCAGTGAGGATCGAGCTCACCACCCAGTAGTAATTGATCTTGCGAGGCGAGCTTAGTAACCATTAGACCATCACCGAAACTGTAGAGCTCACAGTGAGGATCGAGATCACTATCCAGTAGTAATTGATCGTGCGAGGCGAGCTTAGTAACTATCAGACCATCACCAAAACTGTAGAGCTCACAATGAGGATCGAGCTCACCACCCAGTAGAAATAGATCTTGCGAGGCGAGCTTAGTAACCATTAGACCATCACTGAAACTGTAGAGCTCACAGTGATGATCTAGATCACTACCCAGTAGAGATTTGTTTAGCGAGGCGAGATCAGTAACCATTAGACCATCACCGAAACTGTAGAGCTCACAGTGTGGATCGAGTTCACCAACCAGTAGTAATTGATCTTGCGAGTCGAGCTTAGTAACCATTAGACCATCACCGAAACTGTAGAGCTCACAGTGTGGATCGAGTTCACCACCCAGTAGTAATTGATCTTGCGAGTCGAGCTTAGTAACCATTAGACCATCACCGAAACTGTAGAGCTCACAGTGAGGATCGAGATCACTATCCAGTAGTAATTGATCCCTGCGAGGCGGGCTTAGTAACTATCAGACCATCACCGAAACTGTAGAGCTCACAGTGAGGATCGAGCTCACCACCCAGTAGTAATTGATCTTGCGAGGCGAGCTTAGTAACTATCAGACCATCACCGAAACTGTAGAGCTCACAGTGAGGATCGAGCTCACCACCCAGTAGTAATTGATCTTGCGAGGCGAGCTTAGTAACTATCAGACCATCACCGAAACTGTAGAGCTCACAGTGAGGATCGAGCTCACCACCCAGTAGTAATTGATCTTGCGAGGCGAGCTTAGTAACCATTAGACCATCACCGAAACTGTAGAGCTCACAGTGAGGATCTAGATCACTACCCAGTAGAGATTTGTTTAGCGAGACGAGCTTAGTAACCATTAGACCATCACCGAAACTGTAGAGCTCACAGTGTGGATCGAGTTCACCAACCAGTAGTAACTGATCTTGCGAGTCGAGCTTAGTAACCATTAGACCATCACCGAAACTGTAGTGCTCACAGTGTGGATCGAGTTCACCACCCAGTAGTAATTGATCTTGCGAGGCGAGCTTAGTAACCATTAGACCATCGCCGAAACTGTAGAGCTCACAGTGAGGATCGAGATCACTATCCAGTAGTAATTGATTTTGCGAGGCGAGCTTAGTATCTATCAGACCATCACCGAAACTGTAGAGCTCACAGTTAGGATCGAGCTCACCACCCAGTAGTAATTGATCTTGCCAGGGGAGCTTAGTAACTATTAGACCATCACCGAAACTGTAGAGCTCACAGTGTGGATCGAGTTCACCACCCAGTAGTAATTGATCTTGCGAGTCGAGCTTAGTAACCATTAGACCATCACGGAAACTGTAGAGCTCACAGTGAGGATCGAGATCACTATACAGTAGTAATTGATCTTGCGAGGCGAGCTTAGTAACTATCAGACCATCACCGAAACTGTAGAGGTCACAGTGAGGATCGAGCTCACCACCCTGTAGTAATTGATCTTGCGAGGCGAGCTTAGTAACTATCAGACCATCACCGAAACTGTAGTGCTCACAGTGAGGATCGAGCACACCACCCAGTAGTAATTGATCTTGCGAGGCGAGCTTAGTAACCATTAGACCATCACCGAACCTGTAGAGCTCACAGTGTGGATCGAGCTGACTACTCAGTGCTAACTGATCTAGTGAGGCGAGCTTGCTAACCATTAGACCCTGACCGAAACTGTAGAGCTCACAGTGAGGATCGATCTCACTACCCAATAGTAATTGATCTAGCGAGGCGAGCTAGCAAACTATTAGACCATGTCGACCTGCCCAATTTTTTAAGCGTCACTTAAATTTGATACTAAAGGTAAAATGTAGAGTTCACAGGCAGGGTCGAACTCATTCGGAACTGATCTACCGAGACGAGCTTGCTAACCATTAGACCACGTCGAACTGTCTAATATTTTAAACCTGGCTTAGATGTGAGGATAGACCATATGTGTAAGGCAGCGTGGATCGAAGTCACTAGACAATCTTAATTGACCTTGATAATCATTACATAAGATCGAGATACTCGTACCCGAACGTATATGTCCGAACAAATTCTTTTTCTTTGTAAGCATTTTTTATATGTTATCGGTTTATTTTGATTAATTCGATGGTAGCTCTCAAAATGTAAATAGCAGTGTCTGTTTGTGGGTTTGGTAAAAAATGATGTGGATTTAGGGTGTAGAGGCACGATGGCGTAATGGTAAACGGATTGAGTATTCGGAGAGTCGAGTTCGAATCCCAGTCGCGTTGATTAAATTCACTCACGTGTTAATACCCTTGGTAAAAGTATGAAACCGAAAAGCATGAATCTAACTAGCTATGGGTGAAATAAGTGTCCTATAGCCTTGGATCGCAATTTATCTAGTAGAAGGAAACTCAGAATTCAGAGTACTTACAGCCTTCTACGTCCTGACTCTTTAGGCAAATCATAGAAGAAGGTAACTTCAAAAACAAGTCTACCTCTAAGTAGCAGGACAGATTAGGTCCCATGGTCTTGTTTGGTAACTTGCCGAAAAGAAAGAAAACTGTGTCCATAAACTACCTGCTGACTTTTAGTTACTCCCTCTTTAAGCAACGTATAGAAGATAACCAATCCACTTCTAAATAGTGGGGCAGACTGGGTCCGTATAGCCTTGTTTGGTAACTAGTCTAAGAGAAAGAAAAATGTGGCTGCAAACTACCTGCTGACTTTTAGGTACTCCCTCTTTAAGCAATGTATAGAAGAAGATAATAAATCCACTTCTAAATAGCGGGACAGACTGGGTCAGTATAACCTTGTTTGGCAACTATTCTAAGAGAAAGAAAACTGTGACTGCAAACTACCTGCTGCGTTTATGTAAGGAAGGTAACTTAAAAAAGAAAACCAACTCCGAAAGAAGGTTGGAATAACCTCAACATCCCCGTTGCAAAAAAGGACCGGTAAGCAATTGCATTATTCTGCCTTGAATGTCACCATGAACCACGGTTGTGAGATGGAGGGTAGCGGTCACCACAGCGGCGGTGCAGAATACGCTTACTGAATAAAATGATTAATTATAAGGATATCATTTTTCGGGGTGGGTGGGGTGTTGATATGCCTGAGGAAGAATATTCTAGTGTGAATTTATTTATCTTATGGCAATTCTTCATATATGTATTGTCACGTAAAGCATCCTCTCCACACGTGCGTATGACAAATATCGTCAATATATCTAATGTAGAGGATGGGTCCCAGATGATAACCACATATTAATCCTTGTTCGTGATTGCGTATGAAAATGATCTCATAGCTGGGAGCTATTTTCGTCCCCAGAGCCTTGCCGTGGGTTTTGAAAACGTGGCTATCATTGAATACCATGTTGTTACGAGCCAAAATATATCGAATGTCGACATACCCATCATCTATGTATCGACTTCAGAAATCAGTGCGGTGTAAATTTATTTCCTATCGAGTATCCCACCCTCGTCTGCGGCGCTAGAGTAAAGCGATGTTACGCTCATAGTCAGTAGTGGAAAATTATTGTGCAAATAATTCGATACTTTTAAAGACGTTAAAATATATCTCATCCGTTTGGTTTGGGGTAGATAGGAGGATGTGCGGGTGACGTAATAGATAGCGGCTTGTACAGAGAAATTGGAGATATGAGTTCGAACTTCAGTCAAGTTCCTTACTTTCACTTATGCGCAAAATGCCTTGGGAAATATATGGGACAGGAGTTTGTAAATAATACTTTTTATTCTAACAATTTGTGATTCAATGACTTGGAAAATGTATGAATACCTTCGTACCCCGTTATGGGTTAAATAGTAGGATATGTGTCTGTAAATAACCATTTTCATTCTAAAACAATATTTTACTTCCATATTCATTCGCAATATATATATATATATATATATATATATATATATATATATATATATATATATATATATATATATATATATATATATATATATATATAATTTAAATAAAAACAGACCACTTTAAGGTCATATGCAATAAATTATTTATTGATATTATTAATTTATTTTATAGAACCTTAAAGTGGTCTGTTTTTATTTAGATTATTTGCTCTGGATTTACATTGAGCTCTCTGGATTTTATCCTCGTTGGGTCTACCCATACGGATTACCTAGTTTTCCATAAACTATATATATATATATATATATATATATATATATATATATGTAAGATAATACTAAAGAGCTAGGCAAAACTACCTAGGTTTCACCTAAACGAATCGTCAGGTAAATTCTGGCTGAATAGGAAAATTATAGCTAAGGCCTAAAACAAACATAACCACGTGACTAAAAAATTTAAATTAAAGCCAAACAACAGTGGTGAGGGGGATGAACTTTATTAAACAACAAAAGACAAAAAAAAACCCTACTCTAATAACTAGCTTTTCCTATGTCTACACCTACTAAGAATTTCAGATTTTAGTTTCAAAAAAATTTTAGGTTCTTTGTAGGTAGCAATAGCAAGTTTTTCCTCCGTTCATAGAGAACAGAACTTAACTTATAACCATATATATATATATGTTCTTACAGTCCAAAATTTGTTTCGTATCTAAAAAACCGCCAAAGTTTGATAAACCGTAAAAAAGCAAATCAATCAATGATTGTGATAGATAGCTATGTTGACTAGAAGAGGATTTCGGATATTGTATGTAGCCTAAGATTATACCAAGGAATGATTCAATAGCTGAAACAATGTGTCGTCTGGTTTGTACAATTTTTAAGGAGCTTGGCCCAATGTTTGTAGGTGGGTTCCTTATAGGGTAATTTCTGTTTTCTGGCGAGAAATGCAAGGGATTGTCCTTAACTAATCCAGACAGTTTGTGCAGATTAAGGAATGTGTAAAAGCCATTCGGTTTGAAGAGACAGCGAGCTAAAATTTTGATCTCGGGCTGTGTGTACGGGTCTAAATTCTTTAAGAGGGCTATTAACTCTGTCTTAAATAGATTGCTGATGTTCTGGATTTCTTTCTAGTATTCCTTGTTGATTACTTAAGGTTTTATTTCAGTTGTATATTGCGATGTTTCCATGGTGGGGATTATTCAATCTTTTTCTGTTGGTTTTATGGTAGTGAGATATTTCTGTTGATGAGATTTCATCACTTTGCTTTCGTTCGTTCGTTGTAAAATTATTTTTTGTTGCGTATATGTATATTCTTCTTAATGAATCTTTCTAGAACAGACACATCCAAAGTCCGACTCAGGGGCCAATTACGGCCGGTGGTCAAATTTCATATGACTCCCATTCTCTGTCATAGAATGTATCACTTTCGGTCCGCCCGTATTGTCAATAAGAATATGAAAAGTGCACACGTAACAAAATGCAATTTCATGTTTTACCATAAGATGGCAGCAGCACTGTTTGCCCGCCCTCTGGGGAGGGGTTGACCCTTACCATGGCTTTTCCCAGCCAATGTCTAAAATCACTGCTTTTGAACCAGATCTAGCCAATATATTGCAGTCCAAATCTTAATATCAACCTTTAGATTAGTATAATCAATTTATTTGTTTTGGTCATCTTTTGTAAAATCTTAGTGAATTCAATTTGTTTTGTGTTGATCAAAATCAGTTCTAAATCTACAGTTCTGTTCGATAAAAGTGACTGACCTGATACTTTTTTTACTAAATGTTCTCTTCTTCGATGAAACGAAAGTTGAGCTAAATTCAAAGGATAAGCGATCTAAAATCCGAAGAAGAAGCTTTGAAAGCTCTTTTAATTTAGCAGTGAGTACTGTCAAGCATCCGTTCAGTATAATGTTCTGGGGATGCTTTTCTTTTCATGGAACTGGTTTCTTAAAACCTATTGAAAAGACCCTCAGGAGCGAGCAGTACAAGAGAATTTTAGAGTCTTGTCTGCTCCCTTCTGCTGAAAGGGTGCAAATCGACCCCACCAAGCTCATTTTTATGCAGGATAATGCTCCCTGTCACAAATCAAAATTGATGAAGGAATACTTTGATGAGAAGCAGGTGAGTGTCATGACATGGCTGCCCCAATCTCCTGACCTCAACCCCATAGAAAACTGATGGAGTATTATAAAGTATAGGCTCTCGAGAAAGCAGTTGAGCAAAAGAGGATTTGATTGTGAATTTCCTATCCGAAGGTAATTCAATGCTTGGAGATGAGATTTGCCAGAACCTAATCAAGTCAATGCCAAAAAGGGTTGAAAAGGTTATTCAAAATAAAGGAGGGCCCATAGATTATTCAATATTTCGAACTATATTACCTATTATAAATAAATTATACCTCTATTGTTCTTTATTTAAAGCTGTTCGGTTATGTTTCTATTGATTACTAGTTGCAGGAAATAAGTAAGTCACTTTTTTGCATAGAGTTTTTCCCTAAATCTCATTTATATCTAAAATAATAATTATCAATAGAATAACTTAGGGTGAGTAAACTTTTTTACTATGTGGTCGGGAAGGGGTCTTTTTATTAGTAAGATTAAAAATTAGTTTGACCCCAAAAACAATAGGCGAAAACATTTTTAAGTAAAAAAAAAAATCAGGTGAGTCACTTTTATCGAACAGCACTGTATTTGTACGGTTGGACATTTAATCTAAATGGTGACAGACTATATGGATTACCAATAATATGTAATGTTTAAGATTAACCTGAGATTAACCTGAGATTAACCTGAGATATATTATAGCATAATGCAGCTTTTTTTTCACAGGCTTATTTTACTTCATCGAATATGGGCTTCAGATGTGACAGGCTGAGTGATTTTCGTAAGACTTGTTAAAATTTATTTGTCATCCGCAAGAAGAAATAGTTCATATGCATTTAATTTAATTGGTTCAAAGAATACCAAATAGAATGGTTGGACCTCACGTATATTCAACTCATCAAATCTGGCCTTATTTGAAAAAAGTTTGGACACCACTGGTCTAGATGTTTTCAACCATTTTTTGTCTAAGACCCTATACTAAGATTTCGACCATTACATGGCGTTCAGTATGCATGTTTTTGTTCCCAGTTTGCGTTTATCGATGATAGGGCTAATTTCTGGTGATAATTTGCTTTTGTCCTGAAAATGCTCTTGAAGTTATAGCCATCTGTTTTGTTATGTCAACGAACACTCGTTGCCACTAGTGTTATCTACGAATACTTGTTGTCACTTTCGTAAAGTTCGTTGTATTAGTGATTTGTAATCGCAGATACAACTATAGTAACGCCGTTGAACAATACCGGTGTCAGACAGCTTAGAATAACACTCGCACTAATAGTACTTGCTTCATACTAGCTGGAATAGTAACCACCGAATAGAGATCTGAATAGGGAAAAGTGTAGTGAATAGAGTAGAGAATAGCGATCCGTATAGAAATAGAGAATGGAGTAGAAATGGAGATCCGAATAGTAATAGATGATAGAATAGAAATAACGATCCAAATAATAATAGAGGATAGAATGGAAATAGCGATCTGTATAGAGATTAGAATAGAAATATCTATAGAGGATAGAATAGAAATGACGATTCGAATTGTAATAGAGGATAGAATAGAAATAGCGATCCAAATAGTAACAGAGGATAGAATAGAAATAATGATCCGAATAGTAATAGAGGATAGAATAGAAATAACGATCCAAATAATAATAGAGGATAGAATAGAAATAACGATCCGAATGGTAATAGAGGATAGAATAGAAATAACGATCCGAATAGTAATAGAGGATAGAATAGAAATAACGATCCAAATAATAATAGAGGATAGAATGGAAATAACGATCCGAATAGTAATAGAGGATAGGATAGAAATAGCGATCCGTATAGAGGATAGAATAGAACTAACTATTTTAATAGTAATAGAGGATAGAATAGAAATGACGATCATTTTGACGTCGTTCTACGTCCAACTGTTGCGTTTCCCCCATGGTCACGTGATTCACATAATTCAATAAGGGGTTAGCCTCTGTTTGCTCACTGGCGATCTATGGTCAAACACAAGTGGCCCAATGTTTGTAGGTGGGTTCCTTATAGGGTAATTTCTGTTTTCTGGCGAGAAATGCAAGGGATTGTCCTTAACTAATCCAGACAGTTTGTGCAGATTAAGGAATGTGTAAAAGCCATTCGGTTTGAAGAGACAGCGAGCTAAAATTTTGATCTCGGGCTGTGTGTACGGGTCTAAATTCTTTAAGAGGGCTATTAACTCTGTCTTAAATAGATTGCTGATGTTCTGGATTTCTTTCTAGTATTCCTTGTTGATTACTTAAGGTTTTATTTCAGTTGTATATTGCGATGTTTCCATGGTGGGGATTATTCAATCTTTTTCTGTTGGTTTTATGGTAGTGAGATATTTCTGTTGATGAGATTTCATCACTTTGCTTTCGTTCGTTCGTTGTAAAATTATTTTTTGTTGCGTATATGTATATTCTTCTTAATGAATCTTTCTAGAACAGACACATCCAAAGTCCGACTCAGGGGCCAATTACGGCCGGTGGTCAAATTTCATATGACTCCCATTCTCTGTCATAGAATGTATCACTTTCGGTCCGCCCGTATTGTCAATAAGAATATGAAAAGTGCACACGTAACAAAATGCAATTTCATGTTTTACCATAAGATGGCAGCAGCACTGTTTGCCCGCCCTCTGTGGAGGGGTTGACCCTTACCATGGCTTTTCCCAGCCAATGTCTAAAATCACTGCTTTTGAACCAGATCTAGCCAATATATTGCAGTCCAAATCTTAATATCAACCTTTAGATTAGTATAATCAATTTATTTGTTTTGGTCATCTTTTGTAAAATCTTAGTGAATTCAATTTGTTTTGTGTTGATCAAAATCAGTTCTAAATCTACAGTTCTGTTCGATAAAAGTGACTGACCTGATACTTTTTTTACTAAATGTTCTCTTCTTCGATGAAACGAAAGTTGAGCTAAATTCAAAGGATAAGCGATCTAAAATCCGAAGAAGAAGCTTTGAAAGCTCTTTTAATTTAGCAGTGAGTACTGTCAAGCATCCATTCAGTATAATGTTCTGGGGATGCTTTTCTTTTCATGGAACTGGTTTCTTAAAACCTATTGAAAAGACCCTCAGGAGCGAGCAGTACAAGAGAATTTTAGAGTCTTGTCTGCTCCCTTCTGCTGAAAGGGTGCAAATCGACCCCACCAAGCTCATTTTTATGCAGGATTATGCTCCCTGTCACAAATCAAAATTGATGAAGGAATACTTTGATGAGAAGCAGGTGAGTGTCATGACATGGCTGCCCCAATCTCCTGACCTCAACCCCATAGAAAACTGATGGAGTATTATAAAGTATAGGCTCTCGAGAAAGCAGTTGAGCAAAAGAGGATTTGATTGTGAATTTCCTATCCGAAGGTAATTCAATGCTTGGAGATGAGATTTGCCAGAACCTAATCAAGTCAATGCCAAAAAGGGTTGAAAAGGTTATTCAAAATAAAGGAGGGCCCATAGATTATTCAATATTTCGAACTATATTACCTATTATAAATAAATTATACCTCTATTGTTCTTTATTTAAAGCTGTTCGGTTATGTTTCTATTGATTACTAGTTGCAGGAAATAAGTAAGTCACTTTTTTGCATAGAGTTTTTCCCTAAATCTCATTTATATCTAAAATAATAATTATCAATAGAATAACTTAGGGTGAGTAAACTTTTTTACTATGTGGTCGGGAAGGGGTCTTTTTATTAGTAAGATTAAAAATTAGTTTGACCCCAAAAACAATAGGCGAAAACATTTTTAAGTAAAAAAAAAAATCAGGTGAGTCACTTTTATCGAACAGCACTGTATTTGTACGGTTGGACATTTAATCTAAATGGTGACAGACTATATGGATTACCAATAATATGTAATGTTTAAGATTAACCTGAGATTAACCTGAGATTAACCTGAGATATATTATAGCATAATGCAGCTTTTTTTTCACAGGCTTATTTTACTTCATCGAATATGGGCTTCAGATGTGACAGGCTGAGTGATTTTCGTAAGACTTGTTAAAATTTATTTGTCATCCGCAAGAAGAAATAGTTCATATGCATTTAATTTAATTGGTTCAAAGAATACCAAATAGAATGGTTGGACCTCACGTATATTCAACTCATCAAATCTGGCCTTATTTGAAAAAAGTTTGGACACCACTGGTCTAGATGTTTTCAACCATTTTTTGTCTAAGACCCCATACTAAGAGTTCGACCATTACATGGCGTTCAGTATGCATGTTTTTGTTCCCAGTTTGCGTTTATCGATGATAGGGCTAATTTCTGGTGATAATTTGCTTTTGTCCTGAAAATGCTCTTGAAGTTATAGCCATCTGTTTTGTTATGTCAACGAACACTCGTTGCCACTAGTGTTATCTACGAATACTTGTTGTCACTTTCGTAAAGTTCGTTGTATTAGTGATTTGTAATCGCAGATACAACTATAGTAACGCCGTTGAACAATACCGGTGTCAGACAGCTTAGAATAACACTCGCACTAATAGTACTTGCTTCATACTAGCTGGAATAGTAACCACCGAATAGAGATCTGAATAGGGAAAAGTGTAGTGAATAGAGTAGAGAATAGCGATCCGTATAGAAATAGAGAATGGAGTAGAAATGGAGATCCGAATAGTAATAGATGATAGAATAGAAATAACGATCCAAATAATAATAGAGGATAGAATGGAAATAGCGATCTGTATAGAGATTAGAATAGAAATATCTATAGAGGATAGAATAGAAATGACGATTCGAATTGTAATAGAGGATAGAATAGAAATAGCGATCCAAATAGTAACAGAGGATAGAATAGAAATAATGATCCGAATAGTAATAGAGGATAGAATAGAAATAACGATCCAAATAATAATAGAGGATAGAATAGAAATAACGATCCGAATGGTAATAGAGGATAGAATAGAAATAACGATCCGAATAGTAATAGAGGATAGAATAGAAATAACGATCCAAATAATAATAGAGGATAGAATGGAAATAACGATCCGAATAGTAATAGAGGATAGGATAGAAATAGCGATCCGTATAGAGGATAGAATAGAACTAACTATTTTAATAGTAATAGAGGATAGAATAGAAATGACGATCATTTTGACGTCGTTCTACGTCCAACTGTTGCGTTTCCCCCATGGTCACGTGATTCACATAATTCAATAAGGGGTTAGCCTCTGTTTGCTCACTGGCGATCTATGGTCAAACACAAGTGTCGGCAGCGACACTTTATTCCTATATAATAATCTGTGATATCTGTGAAAGTCGTAGCATGAATTTAAAGGGCTTAGATATTGCGACGGACAGAAAGAAATCTTTCCTTATTAAAGAGCGTTCTTCATATCTGGTCTGGTGTTTCGTCTATAGAACTCGAGATTCTTGACAAAATCCAAAAAAAGGGTCTGTAATATTAGGTTGGTGCAAAAATAATGACGTAATAATGACGTATTTTCTAACGTCAAAAAACGACATTATTACGTCATTATTTTTGAACCAACCTAATATAATCAGTCTTGACCTGGCATCTCGACTTTAGCCAATTCCTCACCTACAAGACGTGTATTCCCTGTTTTTCTCTACAAATATTTTCATGTCACCTATTCGGATGAGCTCTATTCACTAGAGCCCCGACTATATGAATCTAAGCGTGCTGCTAGATTGGCAATTAGGTCTCACCGTTTTGAATTCATCATCATTTTAATTATTATTCGACCGCAGTCAGGATCATCGTGTCAATGGGAACGATCGTTTCCTTAGCTATAGAACCCAGTCTGTCCTACTATTTACCCATAGCTAGAGGGAGAAGAAGATGATATATACTTTTCCTAAGGGTATTAGCACCTAAGTGAATGTAATTGATCCGACTGGAATTCGAACTCGGATCTTCGATTCCTCCACCTGAAGCACTATCCATCGTGACTTCTGTTGAACTAGCTAAATGCAACGGCCACTTCTACTTTAACAGTTTCTTTTCTCGCAATTTTTCTTCCGATTACTTATTTCTATGATAAATACAATCTTTTAAAAAATTAAATGTCAGTCGCCATCTTTTGTCTTTTTTAATCCTGTTCGTTTTTATACTTTCCTCAATCCTCCTCATTCTCTGTCTTCTCATTCTGTTCCACTTTTAATCCCTGTAGCCTCTTTACGTTTTAGTGACATTAACGCCTTGCTCTGGGTAAAATGATTAAGGACAATAGCTTAATTAAATCCCATATGGCCATTCAACCGAGCAATCAACCAACCAATGAAATAACTATGTACAAGAAGTGGCACGACAAAACCTTATCTAATGCACAAATATACTGTAGCACATAAACTCTAAAAAAAACAAAACAAAAAAAAAAGACTACAAATTTTAGAAGCTTTTACAAAAAAAAACTTTAATATATTTTTATTAATTCAGGGAAAAAATATTAATATTCTAAAAAAAACCTCAAAAATATCAAAACACTACAAATTGACGCATGAACACTGGATAAAAAAAAAAAAGAGACATGGCGCCCATCGAAACTTAAAGACACGATACGGAAAAAAAAAAAAACGCTATGATAACCACCGATGCAAGAAGCTCGAACATTCTGAATCTAAAATAAACAAATTATATTCAACGATTCAATCATGTCCAGACAAAACTAAAAGCCTTCGATAATGGCATCTGAAATTCGAGTGTGCTCTGAAAACATTGGAGAATTTATGTTAAAATTTTCCTCGGAAACATTTAAGAAATCCCCAAGCTATAAAAAAAGATAGTTAACAAAATCTTTTTTTTGAAAAATAAGAAATAAACTTTCATTGGCCTTTACTTAAACTTGCATATCTATCTATCTATCTATCTATCTATCTATCTATCTATCTATCTATCTATCTATCTATCTATCTATCTATCTATCTATCTATCTCAGTGTTATCACTATCTATCTATCTATCTATCTATCTATCTATCTATCTATCTATCTATCTATCTATCTCAGTGTTATCACTATCTATCTATCTATCTATCTATCTATCTATCTATCTATCTCAGTGTTATCACTATCTATCTATCTATCTATCTATCTATCTATCTATCTATCTACCTATCTATCTATCTATCTATCTATCACAGTGTTATCACTATCTATCTATCTATCTATCTATCTATCTCAGTGTTATCACTATCTATTTATCTATCTATCTCAGTGTTATCACTATCTATCTATCTATCTATCTATCTATCTATCTATCTATCTCAGTGTTATCACTATCTATCTATCTATCTATCTATCTATCTATCTATCTCAGTGTTATCACTATCTATCTATCTATCTATCTATCTATCTATCTATCTATCTATCTACCTATCTATCTATCTATCTATCTATCACAGTGTTATCACTATCTATCTATCTATCTATCTATCTATCTCAGTGTTATCACTATCTATTTATCTATCTATCTCAGTGTTATCACTATCTATCTATCTATCTATCATCTATCTATCTATCTCAGTGTTATCACTATCTATCTATCTATCTATCTCAGTGTTATCACTATCTATCTATCTATCTATCTATCTATAAACTTTATATTTTTATTGATGCGTGTTTATGTTTAAATGCTTGTATGTTTTCTTTAAACTGAATACCATCTTTGTTCAATCAAGAAGCCTTACCAAAGGAAAATGTGCTTCCTGACAGTTATCAACTCGTGCACCCTCTGAAAATAACTTTTAAATATTACTATCTATCTATCTATCTATCTATCTATCTATCTATCTATCTAGAGAGAGAGAGAGAGAGAGAGAGAGGTGGAGGGGGATATCTGCTAGAACACGATGTTCGTTATATGAGGGAAAGAATGCTTACAGAATTTAACACTCACTAGGCATTTTTTTTATTTTACTGATGTACCCTCAATATAACGCTCAAGATCTATTCATTAAAACGTGTGATAGGAATATAAGCGGAGGTAGAAGGAAGTAAACTATTAGTGAGATAAGAAGGATAGATAATGATTGGATTTTGACATGAAGAATTCAAGAACGTAGAGTTCAAGGAAGTAGGGGGATTCTTTCACAAAGTAGCAGTTCTTTAGGAGAAAAACCGGGTGGATCGCCATCATTGAAGTTATAATATGGAGGAAATGAAAAAGATTAAACTCTGTGGATGTAGCATGATTTGGCCTTTGTATTTTGAACAGGGGAAAAGTTAAAAGATTTTAAGTGGTTGGATAATAGACAAAGATATGTAAAACAGCAAGTATTAATTAGGATAACTTTTGCCGAGAAGTTGTGGAGACTCATGTCCTGCTAAAACGTCGCATAGGAAATATGAAGATTCGGTTTTTCCATTAGCTTAGACTTTGCAGCTCTAAACAAATTGTGGACTATACAGATATACTTGGTGTAGCAGCAAAATTCTCCAAATCGTGTAACAGCATAATTGTCCATCCCACAAAATGTTTAACATATATATATATATATATATATATATATATATATATATATAAACAGAAACATTAAACTTAAGGAATCTTGGCACCACTTGTTGTTATATTCACTCAAAATACCCTTTGATTTATTTTTCTAGAAAGAGAACAGGTTAAAGATATATTGCGTCAGCACAAATGTCTTCCCAACGGAGCAATGGTGAGACGAAAAAGATCAGTCAGGCCATCAGGTAATGGTATCACCGTTCATACTCTGGCTTCCATTTTCAAAGTCCTTTCAAGAACCATCAAGAGGACGATAAATAAATTTAAAAAATAGGGAACAGTAGAGAAGAAAACTGGTTCAGGAAGTCACAACAAGAAGAGGGCTCCTCATTTCAACTGAGTGCTAAAGAGATCAATTAGAAAAGATCCAACTCAGTGCATAAGACGTTTGGCAAGTGAGAGACTGTCCAAAGAGCAGTGAAAAAGACTTGAAAATAAAATCGTTCGTGAAAATTGGGAGGGACCTTGTTACTCCAAAACAGAAACTTAGAAAGTTAGGGAGGGCAAACACTATCTTAAATAATGTCTGTCTGTCTATCTATCTATCTATCTATCTATCTATATATATATATATATATATATATATATATATATATATATATATATATATATGTATTCCAGGATCATTTTCCAATATATAAAAAGATTATCTTAAATATATTGGAAAATGATCCTGGAACAACAACAACAACAACAACAACAACAACACACACACACACACACACACACAAACACACATATATATATATATATATATATATATATATATATATATATATATATATATATATATTCCAGGATCATTTTTCAATATATTTAAGATAAACTTTGCGTTCTCTTACCTTCTAAATTTCTGTTTTGGAGTAACAAGGTCCTTCCGAATTTTCACGAACGATATATATATATATGTATGTATTTGAAATTTATTTCAATACTTCAAGAGCTTTCTATCCTTAGCTATGATTAATAAACGATGAGCATGTCATTTTCGTTTATGATCGATTTCATCACGATTCTTCTGTTAAGTTGAGAGAGAAATTATAGATTCTTATTACAAAAAGTAGATTCGAATAAACAATGTTATAAAACCACGTAGAATTCCAGTAAGATATCTTTAATCATTTCTAAGATTGCAACGGTTCAGAGCTTAAACTAACATTTGGACAATTTTGCTGTTACACGATTTGGACAATTTTGCTGTTACACGATTTGGACAATTTTGCTGCTACCCTCGCTATAACCGATAGCAAAATGCACCATTAACGAGTAGGGATTAATTAAACAGCTCTAAAATGTAGACATGGCGCTCGGGTTTTGGTTTCTAAATTCAAAATAACACGGCTTCTCTTGTCAGGTATTTGAAACCGCATCACGCGTCCGTTCAAACAGAATAATTAACCACTAAAATAGTTTTATATTGTTTCAAAAACGACTCAGCCTATGAGACGTTGATCCTTAAAATTAAATAATAAAGTAAAATAAATATAAGTGAAAAACATGTCACCATCTAGAAAATCCAGTAGATTCACTTGTTTAAAGGACGCACTTAGTATCGCTGCGACTTCAACTTTTTTACTGACAAACTATTTCCATGGAAAATGTTCAGACGAGCTACAGTTTTTAGTTCCACCAATTCTAAGGTACACTGTAGCGATCTCTTTCATTTCATTCGTATTCCATTAGTGAGAAGTAATCTCAACTCATATAGCTTCTTCCTACGAACAGCTACCTTGTGGAATCGACTGCCAAGACGATAATTCCGGGGCTACACAATTTTAACCCTCATCTTTCTCTCCTACCCTCATAAATTTCTTCTCTTTCCGTTTATTCCTACAAGGGCTCACGGCCATATCACGTTGAAATACCAGTTCTCGTACGATTATTGAAGTTAAGCAACGTCAAGACTGGTCAGTACTTTGATTGTTAATCGAAGAGCCGAGTTCAAATTTCAAAACGGTTTCAAGCTATATCACGTTGAAAGGCCGGTTCCCGTACGATCGCAGGAGTTAAGAAATGACCGCTTGGAAATATCAGGTGCTGTAAGTTTGGATGTGCTGGTGGTTTAATGGATAATGGCACGGATATTTTTATCAGAGAACCGAGTTCTAAATCCATTTGTGTCCATTAGATTTATTTACGCGTAAATACCTTGGGAAAAGCTATGGATCCATGTTTTCCACCCACGCCAGCTCTGCGTTAACTGGTAAATCTTGTATCACTAAATCTTTATTTTCTCAAAAAAAAAAAAAAAAAAAAAATCTTACAATGTAAAAAAAATATTTCCTGGCTTTAAATAACCTGGAAAGTGTTGATAAGCCGTCAAAAACAAATCAATCAATCATTTAACTAAAGGTTACTCATCAGAGAGCCAGTCAAGATAGAGTGTAAGTAAAACGATACAACAGTGAGAGTTAGAGAGTTAAATCAGAAAGAAACAGGCCAAATTATGAGGAACTTAACGAGGAAAGACGGTTTGGCGAAATTGACAATTAAAAGATATATTGGAGGCTAAAGGGACAGAGGTAAATGCCAATTAACCGAGCTAATGTGTTTGTGTAAATGGCTGGCTGAACAGCGTGTATGATTGTAATAGGAGAAAGATAGCTTAGAGCTGCAAATTGTAGGAAGTTATACACAGGAAGTTGTACACAGGAATAGCCATTTCCGGCAAGAACATAGTACCCAATTGAAAAGGATTCGAAAACAAATTATTTCTGCTATGTGTGCGATTCTTTTTGCGTCTCAAATATCTGATCTTAAGCTGGAATAAACATGGCTATTAAATAACAGATTTATAGAAATTGGAGGCAGAGAGAAAAAGAGAGAGATGGGGAGATAGATAGATAGATAGATAGATAGGGGATAGGGTGAGATAGAGACAGAGAGTGGAGAGAGAGATGGGAAGATAGAGAGAAAGGCGGAAATATACATAGGGAGAGGGAGAGATAGAAGTTAGTTAGAGAGGGAGAGAGATGGAAGAGAAGGGGTTATAGACGGCGAGAAGAGAGATAATAGAGAGAGAGAGGGAACTAAAGTGAGATAGTGAGGGAGAAGGGAGGGGGAAGAAAAATTGAGAGACGGAGAGGGGAAAATAGAGAGAAAAGGGGAGAAGTGGTAGATACAGAGAGAGAGGGGAGAGAGGGCGAGAGAGTGGCGGGAGAGGGAGAGGGAGAGGGAGGGGGCAATGTTTATAGGGGGAGAGGACAGAGAGTGGGAGAGACAGTGGAGAGAGGCGAGATACAGAAAGATACAGAGAGAGAGAGGGTGCGAGATAGAATGAGAGATAGAGAGGCGTGTTAAAGGCGATAATTTATGAAACGTTTCAAAAATTTGTAAATTCAAAGTAATTGTTTTCTTTAAATCAGACATTTTTCACCATCATTTCCGCTGAAATCGGTAACACTGATTTTTGAAATTGGTTATGGATAAAAAAAAAAAAAAAGAATGAAAATAAATCATTTTTTTCTCGTCATTTTTCCGAGGGCAGGATTTGAAAACATCAAAGCTGCATATTGAACATTGCCTGAATCAGTGAATTTGTATCGATTGAAGATAAATTATTTTTCATTCGTGGGTTCAAATATAAAGAAAAAAAGAAAAAGAAATTCTCAGATTTTATACATATGAAACAGAATGAAAAAAATCAGCAACTATGAACAGGTAATTTGTTGCGTCTGTATCATTTGGAGAGTATTTACATGATGTTTAGAAGCAGAAAAAAATCAGCCACTATAAGCAGATCATTTGACTCTGTATCATTTGCAGAGTACTTAGATGATGTTTAGAAGCAGAAAAAAATCAGCCACTTAAAAAGATAATTTGACTCTATATCATTTGGAGAGTAGTTAGATGGTGTTTAGAAGCAGAAAAAAAATCAGCCACTATAAACAGATAATTCGCGTCGGTATCATTTGAAGAGTACTTAGATGATGTTTAGAAGCACAAAATATCAGCCACTATAAACAGATAATTTGACTCTATATCATTTGTTGAGTATTTAGATGATGTTTAGAAGCAGAAAAAAATCAGCCACTATGAACAGATAATTTCACTCTGTATCATTTGGAGAGTTCTTAGATGGTGTTTAGAAGCAGAAAAAATCAATCACTATAAACAGATAATTTGCGTCCGTATCATTTGGTGAGTACTTAGATGACGTTTAGAAGCAGAAAAATGTCAGCCACTAGAAACAGGTAATTTGCGTCTGTATCATTTGAAGCGATCTTAGGTGGTTTTTTGAAGCAGAAAAAACAAAAAAAACAACAAAAAAAACAATTCAAAACCTTGAAATAAAAAAAGGAAACTGAAAAAACTCATTAAGTAACAAATTTAGTGAAGGTTTTCAAAAACCAGGAAAAACATACACAAGTTAATTGTAGAAGGTACTAAGTGCCGGTTCGTGCAATTTAAAATATCAAGTCGATTATTATTATTATTGGATCCATTGCTAGGTCAGCTTCTATGGAAATTGAGAGACAATTTTTCTCTCCAGAATCTATCTTATATATCTATGAGTCTATCATTCGTCCATGATTCGAATATTGCTGCCACATATGGTCCCCTGCACGTGAAATTCATCCAGAGCTCCGTGATAAAATCCAAAGAAGAATCTGCAATATTATTGATCTTGATCTGTCATATCGGTTTCAGTCACTTTCCCACTGCTGTAAGGTTGCTTCTCTGTGACCTTTCTATAAATACTTTCAAGTTATTTGTTGTTTTTTGTATCCCCCCCCATCCGACTACATACAATGAATTTACATATGGGGACTAGTTAGGAGTTTCATAGAGATATTCAGGTATTATGGTGAATGTAGTAAGTATTGGTAAATAAGAATGCGTTGTCGTAGAGTAAGGAATATTGTAGTATGTTTGGGTCAGTGATTGTGGCGAGCAAAGTTTATATTTAAGATGGAAGACCATGCTTTTCCCTATTGCCCTTTTAGGCTTTGTACCACATTGTGTGTGTGTATATATATATATATATATATATATATATATATACAAATAAATTTTTCTCTTCGCAAGACTTTATGAATTTAAGCGCAGTACTAGACTTTCGATGATGTCTGATCAATTTACAGTTGAGCTGGTTTGATGTAACCGTAAATTCTATGATAACAGTTTCTTTTCTCGCTCGTGGAACTCTCTTCCGGATGCATGCTTTTCAACCAAATTTAATCTGCAAAAATTTAAATGCAATGTCTATCGCTATATGCTGCTCGCTCTATTATTATTTTTTTCTTTCTACTCATTCATGTTTCTGTTTCGAATTCTTCCACACACTGTAACCCCTAGTGTCTTAGAGGCTTTACTGCATTGTATGTTGTGATACTGATTAAAAAAAAAAAAAAATGTTTATTTGACTCCAGTTTTCCGAGTTTCTCTTATCAGCCATAATAACAAGAAAGAATGAAACTCAAGTTTTTTCGCCTCGAGGAAGTCATTTCGATTGAAATGCAGTAGTTAGCTGAAGTCTGATCTAAAGATTTACTGATGTTGTAATCGTCGTGATTAATAGTCAAGACTGTATCAAGTAATAAGTAAAGGAATTAATAATCAAGATTGTATCAAGTGCATTGACAAGAGAATAAACTAATAATGAAGTCTGTATCATGTGCATTGACAAGGGAATGCATTTATAATCAAGACTGTATTGAGCGCATTGAAAAGGAAAAGCATTAATATTCAAAACAGTATTAAGTGCATTAGCAAGGGAAATAATTTATAATCATGACTTTATTAAGTCCAGTGATAAAGGAAATAATTTATAATCAAAACAGTATTACGTGCATTGACACTGGAATTAATCAAGACTATATTAAGTGCACTGACAAGGGAATTAATAATAAAGTCTATTAAATGGAAGTGAATTTATAATCATGACAGTATTATGTGCATTGACAAGGGAATGAATTTATAATCAAGAGTTTATTACGTGAACTGACACTAGAATGAATTAATAATCAAAAATTATTAAGTGCATTGACAAGAGAATGCATTTATAATCAAGACTGTATTGAGTACATTGACAAGGAAATGCATTAATATTCAAAACTGTATGAAGTGCATTGACAAGAGAAAATTCATAATCAAGAGTGCATTACGTGCATTGACACTGAAAATTATTATTAATTGTGCATTAAGTGCGTTGACAAGGGAATTAATTAATAATCAAGACTATTAAATGCATTTTCAAGGATGTGAATTTATAATCAAGACTCTATTAAGTGCATTGACAAATGAATAAATTCATAATCAAGACAGTATTAAGCGCATTGACAAGGGAAAAAATTAATTATCATGATTGTATTAACTGCATTGAACGAACCCGGACAGAGCCTATGTTGAATGGTAGAAAATTGCATTTCAAATTAGTTTATCATGTCTTTTATTATGAATGCTCGGAAAGTAATTACGTACTTCATTGCTCTTGCTTATGGGCTAACCTATCAAGGGAAGGACGAATACTGACTGGGAAGCCAACCAACTTGAATTAGCTTATCATCCCTTCATAATATTAGGATGTTCTAAAAGTAATTACGTATTTCACCTCTAGGAATTATGTGTTAACCACCCCCTAGACTAAGCTAATTTTGAATGTTAGGAAATTGCGTAGACAATTAGTTTATCTCCACTTATAATATGAAATTCAGTAATTACATATTTCACTATTAGGAATTATGTGACAACGAACGTCAGCTGAACGTCAGAAAAGCGAGTAGAAATTATGAAAGTGTCTAGAATGACCGAATTC
Source organism: Acanthosepion lycidas (assembly GCA_963932145.1). Taxonomy (NCBI): domain Eukaryota; kingdom Metazoa; phylum Mollusca; class Cephalopoda; order Sepiida; family Sepiidae; genus Acanthosepion; species Acanthosepion lycidas. The sequence continues at coordinate 76,774,328 of OZ010598.1, forward strand.
GTTTTTCTATCTTTAGGAATTCAAGAAAATGATATCTTTCAAAAGCAGTATAGTCACCATTGCTTGCTGCAGGAAATCCGGAATTTTAAAATGCTAGCGAGGTATTTACAATCCTTTGTTAAATGTATACCAGAGAATGGTCCCATGTACCAGCTTCAGTTTGAAAGGTTACAAAATGGCGATTGCAACGTATCTGATAATACACGCTTGGGAATACCACCCATCTTTGAGTGTAAAAATCCTTGAATCACTTTGTAATTGCTAGGACTCGCCTTTATATAAATCAATTTTGATTTGAAAGATTTAAAAATGGCGATTGCAACATATCCTATAACCCACGCTTGGGAATACCGCCAATCTTTGTAATACCTCTTTGAATCGCCCACCGACTTCTAGAGCTCGCGTTGGTATATATCAATTTTGATTTGAAAGTTTTACAAATGGCAGTTGCAACATATCCGACAAATCACGATTGGAAATACCACCCGTCTTTGACGATAAGTACTCACTGAATCGCCTTGCTATTACATGAACTCACCTTTGTATAAATCAGTTTTGATTTGAAAGATTAGAAAATGGTGATTGCAATATATCCTGTAATACACACTTGGGAAATTCACCAATCTCTGACTGTAAGAACTCCTTGAATCGCACTGCGAGTTCTAGGTCTCGTGTTGGTATATATCAGTTTCCATTTGAAAGGTTTAAAAATGGCGGTTGCAAAATATCCGACAAATCTTTTTCGGAAAAAACGACCTACACTGAATGAGGTTCTTTTTGTCACGTTACTCGCAACTTCAACGGAATTGAATAATCTTTTTTTTCATCCGTGTACCAAATCTAAGACGAAAGATTTACCCAAAACGGTCTCTTTCACAGGAACTTGAGCTATATCGAAGAGACTCGTGTAGCTGCTTCTCTAAGTAGTTCAATTTTAACTTCTTCAAGCCAAGGATCAATCTAATCTTTCTACCTCCTTGTCCTCATAATCCTCAGGTCTAACAACCGTTTATTCTATCCAAATTACACATTATATTCATTATTACGATGTTTTTCACTACCTTGAGTGTCTCTTTATTGAGAAATCTTTAGTAGATTGATTCGTTTTCTACGGCTCATCACACCTGTCAGATCTGGTCGACACTTCCACGTATTTTAATAACAATCGGAAGAAAAAGCTTATCCAGCGTTGTCCTGAGACTGCTTCAGGATATAAAGCGGCCTCAAAAGTTTTGACAATGAAGATGATCACGTCTCCAGTCATCAGCAGCGGTTCAAGCTAGCTTGCCAGGCATTCATCATTTTCTCCAGCTCTCCATCGGCAGCTGTTCATGCCATCACCAGTAGGCCGCCAGGCCCCAACCCTCTCCAGTAGACCTCCAGTTTCCAACGTTCCAGCCCTCTTCAGTAGGCCCCCAGCTCCCAACGTTCCAGCTCTCTTCAGTAGGCCTCCGGCTCACAACTTTCTTACCCTCTTAAGTAGGCCTCCAGCTCACAACGTTCCGACCATCTCCAGAAGGTATCCAGCTCTCAACGCTCCAGCCCTCTCCAGTAGACGTCCAACTCCAACCGTTCCAGCCCTCTTAGGTAGACCTGGAGTTCCCAACGTTCAACCCCTCTTCCGTAGGCCTCCAGCTCACAACACTCCAGCACTCTCCAGTAGGCCTTCAGTTCTCAACGTTTCAGAACTCTACATTGGGCCTCCAGCTCCCTACGCTCCATCCATCTCCAGTAGCCCTCTAGCAAGTATGTGCATTAAACTATTCTTTTCAGGACAACATTTCTCCGATTAAAGAACTATCCTTCTCAGAACAACGCTCCTCTAAAACTCTACATGTGGTTGCTAATTTATTTTTTGACAAGTGAAGGGTAACATTATTGTCAACAACAACAGTTCCAGTTAGCCAGCCATTATCATTATCTCCAGCTCACCATCAGCCGTCACACCAACCATCTCCAGTAAGCATACAACTCTTGCCTCTCCATTCATCTCCTGTAGGCATCCAGCTACTGCCACTTCAAACATCTCCAACTAGTATCCAGCTTCTGCTGCTCCAGCCATCACCGGTAGACCTCCAGTTCATGCCTCTCAAGCTATCTCCAGCTAGTATCCAGCTTCTGACTCTCCAGCCACCTTCAATAGGCCTCCAGCACACAACATTCCAGCACTCTCCAGTAGACCTCCATCTCCCAACGTTCCAGCCCTCTAAAGTAGGCCTCCAGGTCACCACGTTCTAGCCCTCTCCACGTCCAGCTACCAACGCTCTAGCCCTCTTCAGTAGGCCTGGTGCTACCAACGTTCCAGTCTTCTCCCTGTAGACGTCCAGCTCCCAACGTTCCAGCTCTTTTCAGTAGACATGGAGCTCTCAACGTTCCAGCCCTTTTCAGTAGGCCTCCAGGTCCCAATTTTCCAACCCTCTCCAGTAGGCCTTCAGTTCACAACGCGCCAGCCCTCTCCAGTAGATCCTCAGCCCCCAACGTTTCAGACCCCTTCAGTTGGCCTTCAGCTCATAACCTTCCAGTCCTCTCCAGTAGGCCACCAGCTCACAACGCTCCAGTCCTCTCCCTGTAGACGTCCAGCTCCCAACGTTCCAGCCCTTTTCAGTAGGTCCCAATTTTCCAGCCCTCGGCAGTAGGCCTTCAGCTTACCACGCTCCAGCCCTCTCCAGTAGACCTCCAGCTCCCAACATTCCAGCCCTCTTTAGGAGGCCTCCTGTTCCAACGTTCCAGCTCTCTTCAATAGGCCTCCACCTCCCAACGCTCCATCCATTTCTAGTCACCCTTCTCAACTATGTGCATTAAACTATCCTTTTCAGCACAACATTTCTCCGATTACCGAACTATCCTTCTCAGGACTCAACTCCTCTAACCCTCAACATGTGGTTGCGAATTTATTTTTTGACAAGTGAAGGGTAACATTATTGTCATCAGCAACATTTCCAGTTAGCCAGCCAGTATCATTATCTCCAGCTTACCATCAGCCGTCGTACCAACCATCTCCAGTAAGCATAGAACTTTTGCCTCTCCAGTCATCTCCACTAGACATCCAATTCCTGCCATTCCATCCATCTCCAGTTGGACTCCAGCTTCTGCTGCTCAAGCCATCACCAGTAGGCCTCCAGCTCATGCCTCTCTAGCCATCTCCAACTAGTATCCAGCTTCTGACTCTCCAGCCATCCTCTAGCGGGCCTCCAGTTCCTACCTTTCAAGCCATCTTCAGTAAGCATCCAGCTCCTGCCTCTCCGACCGTTTCCAATAGGCATCCAGCTCCTGCCTCTCCAGCCATCTTCAGTAGGCATCCAGCGTCTGCCTCTCCAGCCATCTCTAGTAGGCATACAGCTCCTACTCTCAAGCTACTTCCAACAAGCTTTCTGCTCTAGCCATCCTTACCAGCAAAAACGATATGCAATAAACTGTCCTTTTCAGGACAACAACCACAATACTACTCTTTTCAGGACAACGTCCTTCATCGACTACAAAACTGTCCTTTACAGGACAACACTCTTCTCACCCTCTATATAAACTTGCAGATTTATTTTTCTTTAGTGCCCTATAACATTATTTGGAGGGGGTGGGGATTTTCTTTAACAAAAATATACTTGGTAATATATTTTATTTGCTCAAGTCTTTGTTTTGTTTATTGTTGTCTTCCATCATTCAATATCTGTTTGTAAGACAATATAACCCACCCACAACACAATGATTCCAATTACTGTGAGTGGAACTCAACTGTAGGTTAAGAGAAAGAAAACCAAATCTAAGAGACTGCATAAAAGAACTGGTAGAAAAAGACTGGTGGAGATAAAATAGTCACCTGACTGTAAACTGAAAAAGAGAGAAATGGGGATTTTTTTATATACTGATACAGGATCCCAGAGCCAGCTCAGCTGACTTACAATTGCTTAAAAAACAGTGGAGATATCCAACACAAATAAAGATTCATAAACAAGCATATACAGAGTAACATTTATCCGCCCAGGACGTCCACACACAATATAAGGTAATGGGAGTGTTAATTATATAAAGTTTGAAGCCAAAGTACCAACATTCAATGACATATTCGTTTATTTAGAACATTTTCCTGAATTTCACAGAATAATAGGCAAGTAAAACTTATATAAAAAGGCGCTCAAATAATTTTTAAGAATATGTCAGCTATTGCAAAAAATAGTTAAATTTCAGATAGTTTGACAGTAATATACAGAGTACCATTTATCCGCTCACAGTTACGAACAATCTAGGCGACTTTTATACTAAAAAGCCACCCCAACGACGGAGGGATGTATGTGGCACAAAGCCGAGTTTACCGTGGGTTCTCCGAGCACATAGGCTCTGCCAAAATTATTCCCTTTGACCCCGCCTAAACGGGTTCAGGGTCTATCTACCTCACCGGACGAAACTTTGCCCTTCGGCAAAGCTCCGTCCGGGTTCCTCTCCGCTCAAGGCAGAGTGTTCGACAGATGAACAATCTATTCGACTGTTCCCAAGGCCTTCTCTCCTACTAATCTTATAGAAGGCGGAAGACTTCAACATAGACTCTTTAGAGGGAAGACACCACAAGAATCAAGGGTGCCAATTTTTTGTAAGTCAGGACGTCCAAACACAATATAAGGTAATGGGAGTGTTAATTATATAAAGTTAGAAGCCAAAGTACCAACATTCAATGACATATTCGTTTATTTAGAACATTTTCCTGAATTTCACAGAATAATAGGCAAGTAAAAATTATATAAAAAGGCGCTCAAATAATTTTTAAGAATATGTCAGCTATTGAAAAAAATAGTTAAATTTCAGATAGTTTGACAGTAATATACAGAGTACCATTTATCCGCTCACAGTTACGAACAATCTAGGCGACTGTTATACTTAACAGCCACCCCAACGACGGAGGCATGTATGTGGCACAAAGCCGAGTTTACCGTGGGTTCTCCGAGCACATAGGATATGCCAAAATTATTCCCTTTGACCCCGCCTAAACGGGTTCAGGGTCAGCTATTGAAAAAAATAGTTAAATTTCAGATAGTTTGACAGTAATATACAGAGTACCATTTATCCGCTCACAGTAACGAACAATCTAGGCGACTGTTATACTTAACAGCCACCCCAACGACGGAGGGATGTATGTGGCACAAAGCCGAGTTTACCGTGGGTTCTCCGAGCACATAGGCTCTGCCAAAATTATTCCCTTTGACTCCGCCTAAACGGGTTCAGGGTCTATCTATCGGCAAAGCTCCGTCCGGGTTCTTCTCTAAATTTCAGATAGTTTGACAGTAATATACAGAGTACCATTTATCCGCTCACAGTTACGAACAATCTAGGCGACAGTTATACTTAACAGCAACCCCCACGACGGAGGGATGTATGTGGCACAAAGCCGAGTTTACCGTGGTTTCTCCGAGCACATAGGCTCTGCCAAAATTATTCCCCTTGACTCCGCCTAAACGAGTTCAGGGTCTATCTACCTCACCGGACGAATCTTTTCCCTTCTGCAAAGCTCCGTCCGGGTTCTTCTCTAAATTTCAGATAGTTTGACAGTAATATACAGAGTACCATTTATCCGCTCACAGTTACGAACAATCTAGGCGACTGTTATACTTAACAGCCACCCAAACGACAGAGGGATGTATGTGGCACAAAGCCGAGTTTACCGTGGGTTCTCCGAGCACATAGGCTCTGCCAAACTTATTCCCTTTGACCCCGCCTAAACGGGTTCAGGGTCTATCTACCTCACCGGACGAAACTTTGCCCTTCGGCAAAGCTCCGTCCGGGTTCCTCTCTAAATTTCAGATTGTTTGACAGTAATATTCAGAGTACCATTTATCCGCTCACAGTTACAAACAATCTAGGCGACTGTTATACTTAACAGCCACCCCAACGACGGAGGGATGTATGTGGCACAAAGCCGAGTTTACCGTGGGTTCTCCGAGCACATAGGCTCTGCCAAAATTATTGCCTTTGACTCCGCCTAAACGGGTTCAGGGTCTATCTACCTCACCGGACGAAACTTTGCCCTTCGGCAAAGCTCCTCCGGGTTCCTCTCTAAATTTCAGATAGTTTGACAGTAATAAAAGATTTGGAGCACCGTTCCCCCTTAAACTAACACTGTTTCTTAGAAACTTCATCGAAATTTAATTTATTTAAAGTGCCATGCGTTTTTATTGGTGCATTGCCGCGTCAGAGGTGTCCAAATGTACGCAGATCACGGTATTTTTCTCAACAGGAACTCTCCCTGAGCAGGACGATATAATGGTTAGCGAGCTGGTCAGATTGACTGTTATTTGTAAGTAATGAGTTAAAATCTTAAAAGCAAGGTACACTTCTACACAATAAATGCGAATGTCAGTGTGTCACACTTTTTCAACTTTAAGGGGCCCAACTCTCTAACTTTCAATAGCTCATGTTCAAATGAAAAATTACTGTTTTCAACCGTCCTGGGTATTACGATAAACTACATCCGCGTCCTGGGTAAGACGATAAACTACGCCTAGCAGCAAGGTCTCTGATCAAGATTGGTTTTAATACCAGGAATACTTTGTAAAAAAAACTATTATCAGCAATGAATTTTTGAAGATAAACTATTACCAGCAATGCAATTTTGAAGGAAGGGTGGTAACAATACGTTTTTGAAAGAATATTACCAGCAATACATTTTTGGAAAAAAATATTACCAGCTATACATTTTTGAGGAAAGAAATATTACCAGCAATACTTTTTTGAAATAAAAATTATTACCAGAAATAAACTTTTGACAAAGCAAAATATTACCAGCAATAAAAACTTTGTCGGCATTAAATAACCCATTGAGGTTGATAGGCCGTAAAACAAAACAAGCTAACAAGCCAACTGTTTTCAAATTAAAGTGTTTTAAAATAAAATTGTCCGTATTTTCAAATTAGAAACCATAGCCCAACATATCATATCATTTTAGAATCAGCCCTACTCCGTGAGCTCATTAATAACATCCCGAGCCGGATCGCGACCCGCCATCCTGAAATTTGGGATTCCGAAGTTTTCCTTACAGAGATTGTTTTCGGCGGTGTTTTTGATTGATTTTTTGGCGACAAAAGTTTTTCTACGATCACAATTTGGAAATTTGGGAATAATCGAAATTAATTGCAAAATCCAGCGAAAGTCAACCATGAAATCAAAATAATTATTTTTACGGAAAGTAAGGACTTACATTAATCAAATTGTTTTTAAATTAGGTGGAGACAGAAGAATTACCATTGAACTTTTAAAAGGTAATCTTAAATATTAATGCAATACTTTAATGGAGCGATTAATTTTGAGTTCTTCTGTAGTTTATTGTTGCCTATCGCATCTACTCCTCCTTGGCTATTGTGATGAATGCCCAATCAAGTGCCCCGCGAAGGAGCTAGCTTAAATGCTGTTCGATAGGACGGCTTTTAAGCTAGTATTAGATATATTTAGGACTAGCAGCATGACCCGGCGTTGCCCGTGCTTGATTCAAAAATCGTACGACTCATACAGCAATCGGTATCACTTGACTTAAAATATTTTTGCCTTTACTTGCCTCTAAAGGAGTGCCCTTTGCCGTGATGATGTTGCTACATGCCTTACTTCTTGCCTATCTCACACTGAGAATTTTTTCTAAGCTCTATACTAAACATTAAATCTGTTACGAAAAAAGAACTAAACAAAGTGAACACAAAACGATCAGCTTTTAAAAAAGGACTCGTAACTGGAAAAACCGAATGCAAAAAGAATGTTAACAACAACTACTTTTTCCACACCAAACCCAGTTCTGCGGAATCAGAATCAACGTTAAGTTTAAGCAAGCAAATGAGCCAATTGGAGTAAAGTGCCATGCAGATTGAAATTTTTCCCGCTTGTTACGAATGCAGCTATCGATGTTTTTGCATGCTAGCATGCTAGTTAACATTTGTGTCAGTCAACTGTTGGCTCTCACGCTGGCCAATAGAATTTTCCTGCCTATTTGCGGCAGCCAGCTATAGGTTCTCACTCTGGCCAGTAGAAAATGGCCGCAAACTACATGAAAACTACCGTAGAAGCATGAAAAAATCGATTATTTCTACTATCGATGGGAGTAGGGAAATGAAAAGTCGGTCTTGGCCTTCCCGCTAACTTGGAGCATGTGCATGTAAATTTTGGTGCAATCCGTCGAAAATTGCTGCCGGGCATTCGTTACACACACACACACACACACACACACACACACACACACACACACACACACACATCCTGCCATTTATAGATAGAGATCCATGGCTTTGCGTAACGGTTAACACATCATACTAGCTGAGCATTATCTTAAAGGAATGAGCATGATTCTCACTGGGTTTCCCATATTTTTGGCCGTGTACCAAGACTAAAGCTTAGTAAGCAAATAAATAAAATTATGCCTGAACGTATCTGCTTTATTTACGAACAGGTATTTAGCAAATATATTCGTATAACCCCTTCGGCTGCCGCCAAATATAATACCTTGGATTGTGAAAGTGAGTGTACATTTCTTTTAAGCATATCCTCCCAAGGAAGATGGGAGTGACACTAGCTCGCAAGTCGTTACAGAGAGTGACAGCTTAGTAAAGACGGGTGTTTGAGAAAAAAATAAAGAGAAAGACTGTGATCCGGATCAAGGCATCAGAAGATGTCAATTGATATTACATTGAGTATTTGAAGATTATAGCTATCAGAGAAGCAAGTAAGAGGAAGGGAGTTCCACGGGTGTTTTTTTTTTTAAGTACTCCACTCCATTTAAGGCGGGAATGCCACTAGCACGCTAGAGGTTAAAGAGTGAGAGCACGGGTAAAGAGGGGTGTTTGGGGAAAGGATAAATAGAAAGACGGGGATCAAGATCAAGGCATCAGAAGATGATTGATATTACATTGAATATTTGAAGATAATAGCTATTAGGGAAGAAAGCAGAAGGTAGGGAGTTTCAAAGTTGTTTTTTTAAAGTATTCCATCCAAAGCAATACGGGTTGCCACAAGCCCACAAGGGGTTATAGAGAGTGAACGCATAATTAAAGGGTTTTTTTTTGTGGAAAGTATATAGGGAAGGACGTGGATAAAGATCAATGCATTAGAAGATGTCGATTGACATTACATTCTATTTTTTGAAGATTATAGCTATCAAGGAAGCAGGTAGGAGGAAGGGCGTTCCACTGTGGGTAGATTATACGAAGATGTTGGACTAGAAGAGACGGCCATATTTAACCGTATCAACAATAAAAGGGCGGGGACGGGATGCCAACCTAGTAGCACGATTAGATTCATGTAGTTTGGGTACCAGTGAATGTAGCTTGTCAGAGCAGTTGTCATGAAAATATTTGTAGAAAAGACAGAGGGAAGCCACAGTACTTCTGTGAGAAAGTGACTCTAGATGTAATGCCAGATCAGGACCTATGCATATCCGTCTCTGGATTTTGACGAGGACCTCGAGATGAACAGTGGGTGCAACAGACCATAGATTCCGCCAGTATTCAATGCGAGAATGAATGGTTGATTTGAAGGATGAAAAAAAAGTTCAGCGAGAACCAACTTTCCTTGCAGTAGATGAAGCTATTGATTCAATGTAGTTGATCCACTTCAGGTCAGAGGAAATCGTGAGACCAAGAAGGGGCAATGAGACCCACTCATGGAGTTGAGCATCAGCCATTCTGATAGGAGGCAGGTAGGGTTCTCTGTGATGGGAAAATGAAAGCAGTTTCGTTTTGGGGGCATTAAAGTTTAAAAGTCATTTCCTGCCACAGTCAACCACAGATTGCAGATCCTTTTCGAGAACAACGGCCATGTTAGTTTTGTCACAGATGCCGGATTTATTATTGAGACAGGAGTAAATAGTAGTGCCGTCGGTATAGATGCCTACTTAAGAACTGATGACATTAGGACGATCGTTGATTTTACATTATGACGTGATTTTCTTTTTCTTCTATATGCCGTGATACTTCAGAGCGTAAGCGACCATGACACTTCACAAGTCCCTGACATTCATAGCGCTTAATATATTTTGCCATTTTGTTATTTTAGCCCAAACCTTGTTCCACCATCTATTTACTCAAGCTCACTAAGTAAATTATGTGTTGTTCCCCCTGCCCCATGATTATTAGATTCTCCAATCTTTCTTTTCTGATTAGAAATTTCAACAGTCTTTTCTTGATAAATAAAGTTTCCTTTGTTTCCATTTTCTTTAAAACCTCCTGGTTGCTCATATGTTCTGTCAGTAATCTTATTTAGAACAGCATTTCTGTTGCTTCAAGTCTCTTCTTCATCTTTGAGGAGATTGTCCAGCATTCACTGCCATATAGGAAGACTTGTACTTCACTACTCTTAACTTTGTTTCTAACGAAATTTTCCTGTCTCTTAATACTCTGCTTAAGTTTTGGAAGGTATCTTTGGCTATCCCAATACGTCTTCGGATATCAGTGTTGCACTTTCCGTCCTCTATTAAAACACTTCCTAGATATTTACATTGCATATCACGTAAGAGTCCAATGCTTTTTTCTTGGTTTCTAACGAAATTTTCCTGTCTCTTAATACTCTGCTTAGGTTTTGGAAGGCTATCTTTGGCTACCCCAATACGTCTTCGGATATCAGTGTTGCACTTTCCGTCCTCTATTAAAACACTTCCTAGATATTTACATTTCATATCACGTAACAGTCTAGTGTCCTTTTCTTTGTTTCTAACGAAATTTTCCTGTCTCTTAATACTCTGCTTAGCTTTTGAAATGCCACTTTGGCCATCCTAATGCGCCTTGGGATATCAGTGTCGCAATTTCCGTCCTCTGTTAGAACGCTTCTCAGATATTTAATTTTTTGTACTTGTTTGAATTTGGTATCCCCGATTTGTAATTTGCATGTTGAGGTGTCCCTTTTGCTAACAGCAACACCACACCAAATATAACCAGTTACTTGTGCTGACCTCCAAATAGAGAACAGTTTTCTATGTTTTGAATATCGTATAAGGAGGGGTCGGGTTGAAGATGGTTTGTGTTCGGTGCAATAAGTTTCGATTCATCCAGATGTGCCATCTAGAGGACTCAGTTCGTTATGTTTACTCTCGAGGAATTCATGAGCAGTGGATTTTTTTTGGTCTGGACAGGATTTAATAGGCCGTTTTCTTTAGATCTTGGAAAACCAGTTGAAACAGGTAAACAGGGAAATCGGTAAAAATGACGCTTTTGCAAAGTTATTAACAATTAATTTAGAGGTGAAATGTAAGAACGTTTAACAGCTGCGGGGCTGCTTCATACAAATTATCCGTTTTTATTCTACTCTCTTGTGGTACTGAGAGACGCTTTAGCAGGGAATTACTTTTCCGGGTGGGCTTTTCCAAATGGCCTGTGTTTGAACGACATGTGCCGAGTTTTCTCTCTGCGGTCGTCTGATTCCAACTGACGAGCGCCTCCGTGATTTCGCTGATACACATTCGTTAGCATTTGACTTCTGTTTATTTAAACATTCGTCCGAGGAGAACAGACAAGAAACAAAGAAGAAACAAGATGACCGGCCGCGAAGGGTTTTCCACTTTAAGCTAAGATTTTATTAATTTTCCAAATTCACATTGAAATCAACACGAATATTACGACAGGGTCTATAAACAAAAATAAAAACCTACAGTAACTGAAAACCTGTGGACGTTTGGCAAAATTATCAGTCACGTAATACGACCCAAAATGAGGCATTTAGTTGGGTTGAGGTGGTCAATTATACTGAATCTTACTAAATCCTACTTAATTTGAGTTCAAACAGATTCGATATCCTCTTTATAAGTATTTTATGAATTTAAATTAATATTCTAAAACCGAACTCATTTCACTGGACACTAATCTGGATAAGCACTCTCTAATATTTTACTATCTTTAATATCTTTAATCTTTCTTTCAAAATTATGAATACGTCAATCACAACCCACTTTAATTAAATCCATATGACACAACCAGGGCATCTGCCCTGTTACATTCGTATATATACACAGATCAAAATTCATTGGAAGCATTTCACACCAAGCAAGGCGGGAAGCCACTAGCATGCAAGGGGTTACAGAGTGTGGGAGCGAGAGTAAAGAGACGTGATAGAAGAAAGGATGAAGAAAACGACAGGGAATAGATGAAGGCATCTGGACATGTCGATTGACATTACATTTGAATAGTTGGAGATTATAGCTATCAGGGAAACAAGTAATAAGAAGGGTATTCCACAGATGGAGGAAGTGTGAGACATGAAGCTTTTGGAATAGAAGAGACGGCTACATTTAACCGTTTCGATAGTGAAAGTGGGGGGGAACGAGAGTCAGCCTAGTTGCACGTTTAAATTCATGCAGTCTGTGCACTAGCGAAAGTATCTCGTTAGAGTAGTTAACTTGAAAGTATTTGTAGAAAAGACAGAGAGAGGCAACGGCACGTCTGTGAGAGAAGGACTGTAGACGAGACGCCAGATTAGGTTCAGTCACATTGCATATCCGTCTCTGGATTTTGTCGAGGACCTGAAGACGAACAGCGGGGGAACCAGACCATATATGGAAGCAGTATTCGATGAAAGAGCGAATGGTTGATTTATAAATTTGAAGGAGTGTCTCGGGCCAGAAAAAACGTTCTGGCGCGACACCGGGAACCAACTTACTTTATATATCTTTTGATTTATGCTAATTATAGAAACAGAAGAGCATCGTCACCAGAGGAAAGAGACAGCCATGAAGAGGGCTTCCTTTATCTCCGACCCGTTTGGTTTCGCCAGAAGACTTCTGGGAGATCGGAGGAGCGGCAGATTAGTATGCCCAAAAGTCAGGGTGGATTCCTTTTTGTAGAGCTCTTTCAAGGACCCAAGAAGGGATGAGGAATTAGGATTTAATGTTCGCCTCATTAAACCCACCAACCTCCAGAAGTTGAGTTCGACAACGGGGATGACAAGTCTGAGTGAAGTCAAACGGATAGTAATGGCGGCTTGATCAGCTTTGTTGCCAGAACCGAGTAGCGTGCCTTACTCCGTATACAAGCCTTTTCCCAAGCCTTCTCTTGAAATTATGGAAGATCATTAAAGTAATTTGGCAGCGAGGAAAAGTCGCAGAACTGTGGCGATACGCAGAAGAATTTTGGATCCCTGAAGAAGAGAACACAAGAATTATCGAGAAGTTTCGATGTATCTCTTTACTGAGGAGAGAAAGCAAAATATTTTTTAGTGTTATCTCCCGACGGCTATCGGCTTTTCTGCCAAAAATAGCTTTATAGATACAGTGGTATAAAAAAGGCTGAATCCCTGGTATGACTGGCTGGGTTGAGTATATAGGAGTTTTATATCAATTAATAAAGGATGCAAGGAGAAAAAGGGGACCTGGCTGTTGCGTGGTTGAATTTAGTCAATGCTTATAGCTCTATACTGCCTAAACTCGTGGAAGAAGCTTTGGTTCGACATTACGTCCCAAGTAGTATCCGCTGGCTTATCCTGGATTACTACAATCAATTCTATCTAAGAGTTTCATCCGGCCTGATATCTTCAGACTGGCATAGACTCGAGAGAGACATTATTACAGGCTGTACACTGTCAGTCACGCTTTTTGCACTCGCGATGAATATGCTCATGATGTCCGCTGAGGTGGAATGCCGTGGCACCATTTCTAATACCAGAGTTAGGCAACCACCTATCCGGGCTTACATGGACGATCTTACAGTGATCACACATCCTGTTACAGGCTGTAGATGACTGTTACGTGGTTTAGAGAGACTGACTGAGTGGGCAAAAATGAATTTCAAGCCAAACAAATGTAGATAATTGGCAATAAAAAAGGACGGGTGGTAAAACATTACTTCACAATAGAAAGGAGAGCCATCTCGACGTTGGCTGATAATCCCGTTAAAAGTCTAGCGAAGTCTTTTTGTAATGCTCTGTAGGACGCAGCAGCTATCGATGCTATACGCACCAATATTCACTCGTGGTTGGCGAAAATAGATAAATCCGGATTAAGAGGGTTTTTAAAGCCTGGCTATACCATCAGTGCGTGCCCTCGCGAGTATTATGGTCTCTCCAAACATCTCGTTTGTGGAGACATTGGAGAGGAGCGCTAGCAATTTCCTTCGTAGATGGTTAGAATTAACTTGGAGTTTAATCAGCGCGGCCCTGTATGGATTATCCAATGCCATTCAACTACTATTCAGGGACCTGGTTGAGGAGTTCATGGTTTCACCGATAAGGGAAACCTACCAGTATAGAAACTCCAGAGATCCCAAAATGTCAGCGGGAATTGAAGTCAAGACAGATAGAATGTGGAGTGCAGCTAAGAAAATGTATATTTCAGAAGGGAACCTGAGGATAATAGCAATAGTGAGAAGAGAGGGCCTGGGACTGATTCCTTTCTACAGATTCGGAAAATCACCATCAAGGAGCGACAACACCTAATACAGGACGAAGTAACAGCGGGGATGGAGGAAAAGCGGATAACAAAAATGGCAGGTTATAGCCAGCAGGGCGCGTGGATAATGTGAGATGGTGTAGATCGGCGAAAAGTGTCGTGGTCAAATCTTTGGAACACCAACTTCAGCCGAAGTGGATTCCTGGTTCGAAGTTCGACCAACCTACATTTATGGAGAAAAATAGATTCACCAAAGTGCCCCTTGTGCTCAGGGAGTGGATAATTGCAACACATATTGAGCGGATGCAGAAATGCTCTGACAGATGGGCGCTATCAGTGTCGTCAAGACAAGGTTTCAGAGGCGACAGCGATCATTATTGCCAAAGCTTTGCAACCAATAAATTCATCCAAAAAAGAAGAGCTCTCCGCTTTGTTAAAGCAGGTTCAAAGCCGAGTAAGAAGGCTGCAGGATCCCATTCGTTATTATCGTCCACGTCGGATTGGCAGATCAGGTCCATCTCGGGGAACAATTGAAATTCTCTACACATATATCGTCCTCCAAACTCCGTCTAGACATAATCGTTTATTCGGACGCCACGAAACAGATGATTTTGCTGGAGTTAACTGTCCCATGGGAGGAGTATATGCAAGAGGCATTTGAGAGAAAGGACAGTAAATATGGACGACTCTTAGACGAATGCAGAACTAAAGGATGACGTACTCATTGTTTCCCGGTCGAGATCGGCTGTAGGGGGTTCGCCGGACAGTCAATGATACGAGCCCTTACTAGTTGAGGGATAACTGGACAAAAAAGAAAGCGGGTGAATCAAATGATCCTGGAGTCCGTCGAAAAGGCCACCAGGTGGTTGTGAATAAATAGAGCTAATGAGTGGCCCAAAAATACTAAAAATATGAACGTTTCCAGTGTAGTTGAACAAATGTCGAAAATACCACCACTAAATAATAGATTTATATATATACAAATCTATATTTATATAATAAAATTGTAGTATAGATGGCGAAAAGCGTCAGAGTAATGACAGTGTTTTTAAATAATTTGAGTTTCATAATGACGTTAATTACATTCAGTCGCAGGTTCAACGACTTCGTCCTTACGTTTCACTGTTCATTCGAGTAGATTTAGTTTATTACACGAAATATTTTTACATGTAATCTTCCCTTTTTTTCTCGCAATGTTTTTTTTTTTTTTTTTCGTAATTATCCATTTTTCCGGGGTTTTTTTGTTCGTATTTACCCGTCTTTTCAATCGGTTTCTATTAAGGATAACTTTCAGTTTTTTAACTAAAATTTACACGTTATTAGCATTTTTTTTTTTAAATAGTATTCAACATGTAAATATCTTGACTAATTTATTATAAGCAATTTTCGTTAAATCCTATTTTTCTTAGTTTTGAAATGAAATTTCTTAGATTATTGATGTATTGAATATGCATACACCTGAGTTACCCCTCACAGAAATATGATTGGCTGGTGTCAGCCATAAATACAGACTGATGTACAGTGTAACCCGGATATAAGAGACCCGGATATAAGAGCGATTTTCTCTGGTCCCAAATTTAAGCCATACTTACCTAAACAAAATAGACCAAACCCGGATATAAGAGAAAATCGTATATAAGAGACTTCTTCTCCGGACCCGACAACTCTCTTATATCCGGGTTACACTGTATGTAGGACGTACAGGAGGAGGCATCTATGGGACGCCTATTGTCTTCGCCTATTGGTTACGCCTATTGTTTACCACTACGACAAGGACCAGTCCATTATAGTTACCTGCTAGATTGTCCTAATCGGTTACAGTAGTCCAAAACGACTTTGCTACTTCGAACAAATATATCCCTTTCCGGCACATATCAATTATCAATATCTGTATCCCAAATTATTCATACTGAAAAAAAAAACCTCCTAAAAAGGGTTTTTTTGTTTTTTTTTTGGTAAATAGTTTGAATAAGTCATGTTAATCATTCTAATTTAAACATTTTTTTGTAGCTAAGAATAAAAGAAAGTTATAAAAAGGATCAAAAAATAAGAAATAATAAAGAATTTAAAAGGGGAGGAAGAGAAAGAAATGTCGTAAGACAAGCGAATATAATAACTCGATTTTTATTTTATTTTATTAAAGTATATATAGCCTTTGGTTTGACCTTATTTTATTTATTTATTTAATTTTTTTTTTCTTAGAAAACCACCCCGTCCTGACCTCAAGTTTATTTACTTGACCCCCCACTGAGTCAGGTTGTGACAGTTCGTCTTGACCTCCGGTGTGAAAAATCAGTTCAACCGGGCAATACCGAGTTATAATATCAAATAGCCCAAGTGTCAACTCGATTAGTTGCCTTTTTCTGGGGGAATTTATATAAAGCACGTCCTAAAGATAGTAGCAAATTTACTCTGGATGCGGGCCGAATACTGATCATATTCGGTCGAGTCGCCCATCGAAGAAATTTGTTGCTTATTTAGACCCGAAACTTCAAGTGACATTGGAGCAACATCACTGATGACGCACCTTGAGTCGGCTCTTAAAGGTGTAATTTTAGCAATATACCTAAACGCTAGTTTTGTAAATTTAAATGAATGAAGGCTATCTTTTTTTTTTATTTTTTATTTAATTTTTTTAAAATATTATTTCTTGATATCGCCTTTAAAAAATATCGAAGAATTTCTTCTTCTGTTTTTATTAGAATTAATAAAATAGTTATGTTTCGCTTCCGCAGCACAACACCTTCAAAATGAATAGGCCGGGTGTAAAGAAACAGATCCATTTTCTTTGCTTTGTTTTCTTGGGAGAAAATTCTATTTTATCAGGTGAGACGTTGTTGACAGCCAATATCTCTGAAAGATTGGAACGGATCAGTGTTTCTGCTGCTTCAAAAACCTGGCAGACAAAAAGGTGCCTGTATTTTTTTTTAAATATTTTTCAATGATACTGTGAAAGCCAGGCTTTAATGGAACTTATATTGCAAATATAATATGGTAAGTAAACTTGATGGTATAAGTTACGAGCCGTTTCTGACATTATCTGATGTGGGTCTTTTTTTTACAGTATGGTTCACCCCTTACAAGGCCAGAGGACCACTCGAGATAGAAGGATATGTTAGAAAGTTAATGCGTATAAGAGTAGAATATAACGGTTAATAAGAAGAGTAGAAATTAATTTCTGCATAATTTCATAGCTCTTGGACCATTCCTTCATAGTCAGTCTTTGGACTGTTCTTACTACCCTCTATTCTATTGAGGAACAGTATCCAATTACTAAAATTTACCTTCTGTGATTTTTTTAAAGAATGGTGAAGGTTGTTTGGAAATGGTACGGCATGTGGTATCAAATGAGGGATAGATATTTACTTGTTGTCTGTCGATATACTGTAGACGAAAAGTGTCCATATTTCTCGTATAGGTGTAGGGTTCGACTGAGCCATAAACCATTATGCGGCTATTTGAATGTTTTGACTAGCGTGTGAGAGTGTGCTAAAGTATATCTGGGTGTGTAGACGAGTATTAGCCAAACAATACACGTCACTCTTCATTTAGAAAGCACCTTCCTTAATCCGGAAAAAGTGTCTAAAATTGGACACTACCTCCCTCATCATCGGTTTTTTTTTCAGCGAAAGGAGTCGCCGATTTCTCGTTCAGTAACCAATTTAAATTTGCAATAAAATACACCATTTTCTTTTTTAATCACTTCATCCCATGCTAGAAGATAAAACTATTAGGTTGGTGCAAAAATAATGACATAATAATGTCGTTTTTTGACGTTAAAAATAAGTCAAAAAACGACATTATCACGGCATTATTTTTGCACCAAACTAATAATAAGAAATAAGTTGTTACTGGGTGTGAGAGAATATGAGAAAAAGAAATCCTTATCAGGGGAGAGAACTACAAATGATCAGAAAGTTCCCAATTGACATTGTAATTTCATTTTGAAAATCAAAGTTATCTGGAAAGCAAGAAACCTGAATAGAGTTCCACAAAAGTGATAACTTACAATTACATCTATTTCAACTATAAATTGATGAGACCTTGCCACCAATCTAGCACTGCGTGAAAATTCATCAAACCTAGGTACCAAAGAGGAAAATTCATCACAATGTGTTATGAGATCTTACCCATAATAATAATAGGGGACTATTCCATACTTAATAATTACTGCGCCTCAGAATTAGGCAAGGAGTCAGTAGTCAGTCGCTCAAGTTTTGACTTGAACAACTGTAGACCGGCCCTGAACCCGTTTATGCGGGTTCAATGGGCATATTTTTGGCCGAGCCCACGGGCTCGGAGTGCCCACGTTAAAAAGGCCTTGTGCCACATGACACCTTCTTTGGGGTGGTGACTGAATATCGTCAGTAGTCAGTCGCTCAAGTTTTGACTTGAACAACTGTTCGGTTGTACTCTCTTCCTACTGACGGGAGGAACCAGAAGGAGGCTACGCCGAAGGGCGGAGTCTCCTTCGGGGAGGTAAACCAGCCCTGAACCTGTTTATACGGGTTCAATAGGCATATTTATGGCTCGGAGTACCCACGTTAAAAAGACCCTGTGCCACATGACACTCTCGTCGGGGAGTGACTGAATATCGTCAGTAGTCCGTCGTTCAAGTTTTGACCGACTGTTCGGTTATACTCTCATCCTACCGTCCCTGAACACGTTTACACCGGTTCAATGGGTATATTTTAGGCCGAGCACACGGGCTTGTTGTGCCCACGTTAAACCGGCCTTGTGCCACATGACGCCAACGTAGTTGGGGGCTGAATAAACATAGTCAGTAGTCAGTCGTTCAAGTTTTGACCGACTGTTTGGTTATATTCTCATCCTACGGACGGGAGGAACCGGAAGGAGGCTACGCCGAAGGGCGGGGTCTCTTTCTGGGAGGTTGACCGGCCCTAAACCCGTTTATACGGCTTGAATAGGCATATTTTTGGCCGAGGACATGGGCTCGGAAATGCCACGTTAAAAAGACCATGTGCCACACGACGCCCTTTTGGTGGGGGGTGACTGAATATCGTCAGTATTCAGTCGTTCAAGTTTTGACCGTCTGTTCGGTTATACTCTCTTTCTACGGACGGGGAGAACCCGAAGGTGGATACGCTGAATGGCAGAGACTCCTTCGGGGAGGTAGATCGTCCCTGAACACGTTTACAGGGGTTCAATTGGTATATTTTAGGTCGAACACACGGTCTCGGTTTGCACACGTTAAACTGGCCTTGTGCCACATGACAGCCTCGTGGGAGGGGTGACTGAATATCGTCAGTACTCAGTCGTTCAAGTTTTGAATCTCTTTCGGGGAGGTAGACCGGCCTGAACCCGTTTATACGGGTTCAATGTGCATATTTTTGGCCGAGACCACGGCCTCGTAAAGCCCACCGACTGTTCGATTATACTCTCTTTTCGAGGACGGGAGGAACACGAAGGAGGCTACGTCGATGGACGGAGTCTGCTTCGGGGAGTTAGACCGGTCCTGAACCCGTTTATACGGGTTCAAAGGGCATATTTTTGGCCAAGCTGACGGGCTCGCAAAGCCCACGTTAAAAAGGCCTTGTGCCACATGACCCCCACTCATGTGGGTGTGACTGAATATCGTCAGTAGTCAGTCGTTCAAGTTTTGACCGACATGTTCATATTTTTGTCCGAGCCGACGGGCTCGGAGTGCCTACTTTAAAAAGGCCTTGTGCCACATCACAACCTCGTGGGGGTAATTGAATATCGTCTGTAGTCAGTAGTTGAAGTTTTGACCGACTCTTCGGTTATACAATCATCCTACGGACATGAGGAACCCGAAGGAGGCTATGCCATAGGGCGGAGTCTCCTTCGGGGAGGTAGACCGGCCCTGAACCCGTTTATACGGGTTCAATGGGCATATTTTTGGTAGAGCCCGCGGGCTCGGAATGCCCACGGGCTCGGATATACCCACGTTAAAAAGGCCTTGTGACACATGATAACTTCGTGGTAGGTGACTGCATATCGTCAGTTGTCAGTCTTTCAATTTTGACCGACTGTTCGGTTATTGTCTCATCCTACGGGCGGGAGTAACCCGAAAGAGGCTACGCTGAAGGACGGACAACTTTTGCGGAGGTAGATCGGCCCTGAACCCGTTTATACGGTTTTAATGAGCATATTTTTGGCTGAGCCCGAAGAAGGCTACGCCGAAGGGCGGAGTCTCCTTCGAGGAGGTAGACCAGCCCTAAACCCGTTTATACGGGTTCAATAGGCATATTTTTAGCCGAGCCCACGGGCTCGGAAAACCTACGTTAAAAAGGACTTGTGCCATATGACAACCTTGTGGGGGGGGGGGTGACTGAATATCGTCAGTAGTCAGTCCTTCAAGTTTTGACCGACTGTTCGGTTATACTCTCATCCTACTGACGGGAGGAACCCGAAAGTGGCTACGCCGAGGGCGGAGTCTCCTTCGGGGAGGAAGACTGTCACTGAACCCGTTTATACGGCTTCAATGTGCATATTTTGGGCCGAACCCACGGGCTCGGAAAGCCCAAGTTAAAAAGGGCTTGTGCTACATGACACCCTCGTTGAGGGGTGATTGAATATCGTCAGTAGTTCAAGTTTTGTTCGGTTGTACACTCTTCCTACGGATGGGAGGAACGTGAAGGAGGATACGCTGAAGGGAGGAGTCTCCTTCGT
Source organism: Acanthosepion lycidas (assembly GCA_963932145.1). NCBI lineage: Eukaryota > Metazoa > Mollusca > Cephalopoda > Sepiida > Sepiidae > Acanthosepion > Acanthosepion lycidas. Next base: position 76,795,311 of record OZ010598.1, read on the forward strand.
GGAGGTAGACAGGCCCTGAACCCGTTTATACGGGTTCAATGGACATATTTTTGGCCGATCCTACGGGCTCAGAGTGCCCACGTTAAAAGGCCTTGTGCCACATGACACCTTCGTTGGGGGTGTGACTGAATATCGTCAGTAGTCAGTCGTTCAATTTTTGTCCGACTGTTCGGTTGTACTGTCTTCCTACGGACGGGAGGAACCCGAAAGATGCTACGCCGAAAGGCGGGGTCACCTTCGGTGAGGTAGACCGGCCCTGAACCCGTTTCTACGGGTTCAATGGGCGTATTTTTCCCAATCCGACGGGCTCGGATTGCCTACTTTAAAAAGGCCTTGTGCCACATGACACTCTCGTGGGAAGTGATTGAATATCCTCTGTAGTCTGTAGTTGAAGTTTTGACCGACTGTTCGTTTACAAACTCATCCTACGGACATGAGGAACCCGAAGGAGGCTATGCCGAAGGGCGGAGTCTCCTTCGGGGAGCTAGACCGGCCCTGAACCCGTTTATACGGGTTCAATTGGCATTTTCTTTGGCCGAGCACCCGGGCTCGGTGTGCAAACGTTAAAAAGGCCTTGTGCCACATGACCTCTCGTATGTGGTGTGACTGAATATCGTCAGTCGTTCAACTTTTGACCGACTGTTCGGTTATACTCTCTTTTTACGGACCGGAGGAACCCGAAGGAGGCTTCGCCGAAGGTCGGAATCTCCTTCGGAGAGATAGACCGGCCATGAACCCGTTTATACGGGTTCAATGGGCATATTTTTGGCCGAGCCCACTGAATATCGTCAGTAGTTCAAGTCGAGTCAAGTGTCGAGTCAGAGGCAGTCTGAAACAGAGTCGCGTTCAGACAATTACTGCACGACATTGGAATAGTGATACTGTTCGAGATTACATTGTTCTCTCAACTACACCTGATTTTTCATTCTAACACTTCTACTTCTCTGTATATATTCATGCTTGTAATATATCTGCGTTATTCCATATCTGTGTTCGAGTTCTTCTTTATTGGTTCTACCTTGGACTATCACCGTGGTACGAGGAATCGGGCCTTAACACAACGATTACCATGAACATATTAATAGAAAAGGCAAATTGAAGCTACGTTACGGCAGGAGGAATTAATTGTGGTCGTAATGCCAGGTCAGGATCATTTACGTTGCCGATTGTATTTTATTAAAGTTCTCTAAAAGCATAACAGAAGCACCAGACGATTTGTGACTTCATGGATGAATGGTAGATTATAAATGTATATAAAATTGTCTGACACAGTGAAGCAACTTTTCAAGCAGCAGATGTATCAATCAATTCATTGTAACATTGTTTGTGTTTCTTTTTCCTTGCAGCAGACCTTCCTATCCTGGGTATAACAATTAAGATGAAAAGTGGGTCCCCTTCAATCTTATACCCCTAAATCAACAATGGATACTATTCACTGAAAAAAAAGAAACCATCCCCAAACAAGAAAATACATCCGAAGAAGTGATGCTTTGTATTTAGTGGGATATATAGGGAGTTGTCAGATATAAAGTTCTAAACCAAAACGAAGAAGCATTGTTCGGTTTGTTTGGTTTACGGCATATCAACCTGCAGGGGTTTTTTAATGCCAAGATTTTTTATTGCTGGTAATATTTTTTTCCAAAATGTATTGCAGCTAATATCTTCAGAATTAATATTTTCAAAAAATATTTCGCTGGTAATATCTTTTTTCAAAAAATGCATTGCTGGTAATATCGTTTCCTTCAAAAATGTATTACTGGTAATATCTTTTCCCTTCAAAAATGTACCGGTAATACCTTTTTCCTTAAAAATGTATTTCTGGTAATGTCTTTTTCCTACAAAAATATATTGCTGCTAATATCTTCTGTCTTCAAAATCTATTGCTGGTAATATATTTTTCCTTCAAAAATGTATTGCTGGTAATAATATTTCTTCAAAAATCAATTACTGGTAATAATTTTTACAAAAATGTATTGGTGTTATTAAAACCTATTTTTATACTTTCATAGTGTTTTGACGCCTTTTTGGGTGTTTACTATTTTCCCATAGCTGGGACTCTAACCAATGCCACCACCCCGAGTTAGAATGGGCCTGCGATAACACAATTTAAGAGGTGGTTCCCCACCCCTCAAAACCTCCAGATCAGAAACCTTGCAGTTGGATGTAGTTAATCGTCTTATTCAGGACGCGTCGACAATTGGAAGCATTGGACAAAAGTTTACGATATAAACGCAGGTCATTGGATAATCGTAAAGGAGTGTTGCTCTTACACGATAATATATGACTACGTATTGAATGAATCACCCAAGAAAAGACTACAGAACTAAATATAGACGTACACTCCATCCTGTTTACTTTCCGTAGAAATTAATGGATAGCAGCTCGGATTTAGAGATCGGAGAGAGTTCGAACTCAAGTCGTGTTGCTTACGTGGTAACATACTTGGGAAAGGTATGAATCCATCTTATCTCACCTTTAGCTATGGAGAAATAGTAAGAAAGACTGGATTCTATAGTCTTGGTTGGCTTCGGGTATAGAAGAAGACCTGAGGGATTAATGTTCGGACTGAGGCTAACCACGTCGTATTCCGTGGTCTTTGACCGCCGGTCAAGAATTTGAAGAGGAGAGGTTCTGAAAGCCCACAGGGAAGTGGATTCACAGACTGGTTCTTTCTGTTTTCACGCCTTCCTCCCCTGGCGTTTGAAAGAGTCGAGGAACTGACGATGAGGAGGACTTACTCTCCTGAACTTCCTCAGTCTGACTAGAATCTTTTTTGATCCTTGTAACATTTTTAACTCAAGGACAGTTTCTCAGCGTTTCTTTGCTTCGAAAACTGCTGAACCTTACGCCCGAGAATTCAATAATTAAGAAGGTGGCGTTTATGTGATCGATAATACGGAGGATTATTATCTTGATTGAATATTATAAGACAATATTGATTTCTACCAATTTTTATGAGTTTAGGTATTGTAATTATTTACATTATTTACATTGTTCGGACTGTTGTCCTCATCTTTATTGTCATATTCCCCTGGAATTAGAATAATCTATCACATGTACGAAGTAAAGCGTCCAGATCCTGAAGAAAGATTTATGAATTAGTGACAGGACTGTTGAAACACTTCTTTCTTTCTTTCTTTCTTTCTTTCTTTCTTTCTTTCTTTCATTTTCTGACTCAAAGCATGTTGTGTCTTTTACCCTATTTCCACGCAATCAAAATGGAATAGTCTATTATTTATGAGGTATTGGCAAGGTGTAAAGGTCGTGCAAACTTAAAAGGTGAAGAACAATTACTTTTTATAAAATCACAGACGTCGCAATGAACTTATCCAATCATTAAGAATCATGATTGAGTGGTAAACTCAATTAAGAAAAACGCGAAATTCTCACGGCTTCTGAGTGATTCAATCACTTTTATGGGTTATCAACCTTTTGCACGTTATTTCAAACCAGAAAATACATTGTAAGAATTTGTTCTTTGCGGGGAGGTAATAATGATGTAATGATACAGGTCTTACTGATAGCTGGGGGGGGGGGGCAGAAACTTGAAATTATCTGCTCGTCTTGAAAGACGACTGGATGGAACATATGCAAATCTACTTAGAAAAATCTAGAACATCAATTGAAGATACCATGTAACGCTTAACACAATTTACGGGAAACTGAGACTAAATTCTCTTAAGTTCAATCAAAAACGATTACAGTTTGCCGGCCAATGCCACCAAACGGACAGGGAAATCGTCTTGTACTTACACCCGTGGCATCCTTCTGGAAGTGTCTTCTCACGAAAATTGACTTTCCCCAGACACTCGGGACTCAAGGTTGGACATTGGGGATCTGGATACAGCAATGCAGGACCGAACAATGTGTAAAGCGATTGTCAATGGAGTTCCAACCAACCATAGGGAGGTCGAATGATGATGATGATGATGATGAATAGCTGGAGAAAGGATTTGTGGATTCATACCTTTCCCGAGGATATTTGCCTGTAAGTGAATATAACACCTGATATTCCCAAACGGTCACTCATCTAGGTAATAACCAGACACGACATTGCTTAACTTCTGTGATCGTACGGAAACCGGCGTTTCAACTTGATGTAGCTGTAAAACATCCCATAATTGGTACTCGGCTCTCCTATTAACAACTGCATCACCTCTGAAGCCTGCTATTTAACCCATAGAAGGGGAGAAGAGGTGGATTCATGCCTATCCCAAGAACGTTTGGAAAAAACACTAGGATGGATTTTGATTCAAATTTCTGCGCCAGTAAGCCTTATGCCACCTGCATAATCCATTTGAATTTCTGACGCATTACAGACTTCACCGTCAAGAAGTTTGAGAATTAAAAATGATGACAAATGCCATTTATAGAACAATAAAGTAAAAACGCCATATTTGCTGCATGAAAACTTTCTTCTCACCGCAGAATCTTCAGATATTCATTTATAGATTCCTTGTCTGGTTAAAAATTTAAAGATGTTTTCATTCCGTCAAAGCCACGAATGATTCATTCATTTTTACGGCTTATCAACCCTTCATTGGTTATTTAAAGCCAGAAAATATTATTTTAGATTGTAAGAATTTTTAATAGTAATGATCGTTTAGTGATACAACTCTTACTAATTAACCTATACCTGGGGGAGAAGATCTACTTTATAGTACGTATATCATTTGTCATATATTTATCGTATTATACAGGAATATATACGATAAATTCATATAGAAGTTGAAACAGAGTAGGAGTAATCCAGTGATCAAATGGAATATTTTGAGACAAGAGTACATTTTTTGTTGATTGGCTGGTTGGTTTCTTGTGTTTAGCGGTATGTCAACACCTCTATGTGTTATTTAATGCCGAAATCTAAATATTTTGTACGATAATTTATTTTTTATCTTTCAGAGATAATAATGGTTTTAGTGATACAAGTTTTACTAATTAATCCGTAGCTGGGGGAGAAAAGGTGGATCCATAATTTTCCCACGTCAAGGAATATAACGAACCCAAATGGAGTTGAAACTCGACTGTCAGATTACTAATTCCGTGGCGTTATCCGTAGCACCGTCCGCACATCAAATCTTACAGTCCTTGGTTTTCCCAAATGGTCACTCATCTCGATGCTTAATTTCGGTGATCGTACGGGAACCTGCATTTCAAGGGGTTGTGGCTATCAACGCTCACCGGTTCTATTCGTATCAATTAATACTGAATAGTTTTTTTTTTGGTCTTCTTTTTCTTCAAATGCGAATGGTTTTTGTTTCCAATTGAATTATGTATGGAGGACATTCGTAGCTCTTAGTTATAATAATGGCGGGCAAGATTAGGAAATTTTGAATTTGGAAGCCGTTGTCAATGAATGGTGGACAAAAATCAATTATGTTATGCATTATTCTCATCGTTTCTAATTACTTTTTTCGTATATTATGAAATGTCCTGGCGTATGGACACAGCTGTTTCGTTCATCTTGAGGGGTTGCTAAATCGTTATATAAATTAAGACATATGGAAAAATATATGTACCAATATTTCCATTTTTATCTCCAACACTGGTATTAATATTTGTCCTGATCAGATTCCGGGTGATTCGCAGAGAAATTGTTTTTCAGGGGTCTTTCGATAGAGTGAAAGAATAATGAATAACACAAGCAGAAATAAAACACATTGTGGCAAAGAAATGCGTTAAAAAATGAATTGTAATTTACGTAATGATCACATGGACATGTTCACAGCTAACGTCGTGATACCCACCATTTCAAAACTAGTTCGCATCCCACGGAAAATAACACAAACACACACATGTATATATATATATATATATATATATATATATATATATATATATATATATATATATATATATATATTAGGTTGGTGCAAAAATAATGA
>OZ010598.1:76808695-77021195 GCA_963932145.1 Acanthosepion lycidas
TTGTCGGCCTGCAAACGCTTAGAGACACAAAACCCATATCGATTTGATCAGGACTGATTGATAAATTATTTATTGGAGAGGTGAGTAATTCATTTAGATTGATTCAGCGTTTGATCAGTTATGGGAATGATTCAATCACTCTGTGTAGCGAGAATGCGTTCATCACAGCGACAGATATTCACGCGTTTGAAAACGTAATAAGGCGATCTGTCCTCAATAGAACAAAAAGAAATACCTACATGCATATGAGTAGGTTACCTCGTAGCTAAAGTAGTTGTGTTTCTGTCAGTGATCTCAACTTGAAAATATACAAATGGTAGCATTAATTTCATAATACATCCCGCTGAATATGTGCTCAAAATGATTTGATATACTCACAAAGAAACAGAAGTTTGCATTAGAAAAGAAACACTTTCGTTGATTTAAGGAAAAGAAAAGACATATAAGTAGTCTTAAGTAAGACTTCTATTCCGCACAATTCGATCGAAATTCCTTCCTTCCAACAATGGCATCCTGCGTACACTTGTATGCGAACCCAGTAATAAAAAGTAAAGAAATGTCCAAATGTACAAAATATTTACGTAGAAAGAAATAAAAAAAAAAGTGATAAAAACAGAGGAATATTTCAGTGGTACCTCCATCAAAAACTATTTTAGGAAACCGTTCCAAGTTAACAATGGACGTTTCGCACGCTGTTCGTGCCTAGAAAAAAAAGCATTTCCTATCGATTATTAATTTCCTCAACGGGTAGTCATCCATTTTCGCCATATGTGGCTCAGATAGTGTTAAGTATAAACCCTGGCAAAACTTATGGAATTTTCTCACTTAGAAAATGTTCACTTATGAATTTTTTAGCGGACGAAACGTAAAACATTTTATTTAATATCTGAACATTCTGGCTTCATATAATATACCTCAAACTATATTAAATTATTTAAACTAACGGTACAATTTCTTCCAGACAACGGAGGAAAATATTATGGAATTACCAAACATTCGAGAATCGTATAAGCTCTTATTTTACTGTCTAAATGTTAATTTTTGTAAAAAAACCAGTATATTTGATTAGATGCTATGTTTATTTATTAAACACCAGATTTATTTTTATTTACCGGTCTGAATATTCGAGAAATCTTATCGTTGTTAAGGTATGTCTTCTTCGATTTGTCTGTCTGAATATGTAAGCCTTACTATCATATTTTTCTCTCTTCTATCTGTATATCTGTCTCTCTAGTTCATTCTGTATACTTTTCTTTCTATCGATCTTATTCTTATTGGAGCAAGAAAATAAAACCAGGAGTAATAAACGGGTTCGATTTAAGAGCACTCAGAATTTGCAGCCCTTAGTATTAAATGAACAGGAGCTATATTAATTTTTTCTAAAGATTTCACCCCATAAAGCCACTAGGATGCAAGATGCTAAAGAGAGTGAAAGACAATTACATTGAGTAGACTCTCCGTTTGTTTATTAAACAGTATATTTATTTTCGTTTGCAGGTCTGAAGCATTATTAAACAAAAAAAATATGCGTTTTCTGGCAGGCTCACCGGCAGGATTCGAAACCTCGTACCGCTTAGCAGAACTCAGTCCGAACTGAACACTATTTTTCTTTCACCAGGATAGACTGTTCTATTAGGTGGGTGCAAAAATAATGTCTTTTCCTCACATATGTTACTATGTGAGAAAATGACATTATTTTTGCACCAACCTAATAGTTCCACCTGCCATGTCTCTCCAAGATATCTAGCTTTAACTCAACTCACTCTGTTTTTGTTCACCACTTTCGTAGCCAGGTAATGAACACATAACACATTGGGTCAAGTCAATGAATCCAACCAACACTATTATACACTGGATCTATCCCAGTGAACGAAATAAAGTGTTCAATTCGGAATACCAATTACCTGGAGAAGGCCGAAACATCGTGAATATGACAGAAAATATGACGACAACAGTCCGAACAATGTAAACAGTGTAAAGAATACTAGAGTATCTGATACTTGACTTGGAAAGTAAATTATATCTACTTATATTATTCGGAATATTGTCCTCATCTTTGTCGCCATATTTATTACAATGTTTCGGCCGATGTACGCTCCGGACTTCGTCAGGTGGTTGGAATGTCGAACTAAACCCTTTATTTCCTTCACTAGGGTAGACTGTTCTAGTTCCACGTGCCATAACTAATGGATGTCAGTTATCAGTTATCTCCTGTTAATTCCCCTCTTGAAGTTCTCCACCGCCTTAACCGGGGATTGAACTCACACTCTTTGAGTCCTGTCACTAGATTTAACTAACAGCTTTATGCACTGCGCCATTTGTCCTTCAATACATGGCACGTGGAACTAGAATAGTCTACTCCAGTGAGAGAAATAAAGAGTTTTGCTCGACATTCCAACCACCTGAAGAAGGACGGGGCGTACAACAGCCGAAACTTTGTAATAAATATGGCGTCAAAGATGAGGAGAATAGTCCGAATAATGTAAATAATGTACATAATACCTAATTTCATAAATATAGACAGATACTGAAGAGCCGAAACGTTGTAATAAATATGGTGACAAACATGAGGGCAACAATCCGAATAATGTAAATAGTGTACATAATAACTCATCTCTTAAATATAGACATATACTGAAGGGCCGGAACGTTGTAATAAATATGGCAACAAAGATGAAGACAATAGTCCGAATAATGTAAATAGTGTACATAATACCTCATCTCAGAAATATACACAAATACTGAAAGGCCGAAAGGTTGTAATAAATATGGCGACAAAGATGAGGACAATAGTGCGAATAATGTAAATAGTGTACATAATACCTCATCTCAGAAATATAGACAGATACTGAAAGGCCGAAAGTTTGTCATAAATATGGTAACAAAGATGAGGAAAATAGTGCGAATAATGTAAATAGTGTACATAATATCTCATCTCAAAATATAGACAGATACTGAAGGGCCGGAACGTTGTAAAACAATATGGCAACAAAGATGAGGACAATAGTCCGAATAATGTAAATACTGTACATAATACCTCATTTCAGAAATATACACAGATGCTGAAAGGCCGAAACGTTGTAATAAATATGCCGACAAAGATGAGGACAATAGTGCGAATAATGTAAATAGTGTACATTATACCTCATCTCAGAAATATAGACAGCAGCAATCCACTGTGTAGAGCCCAAGTCTTCGTAGACTTCTCTGAAAACAGATAAAAGCGACTATTCCTAAACTATAAACATATTAAATTTACTGGACGCCTAACCACTGCCAAGAATAGATGCTATGATAGAGAAAATAGCAAAAAAATTCTATTTAGTACTCTGGACGCTTAAAGTGCTTACCATTAGGAAGCTATAAAGACACCGGAAGCTATAAGAACCAGAGATAAACCCTTTGGGGCCAGCGGTAAACTCTATCAATTTCGCAGAATACCGTTGAACCTAAATAACGGAGGAGCTAGTTTTCAACGTGTGATAGACCAGATAATATCAAAAACGAACTTGCAAAGCAACTATACTTACACCGATAATATAACTATTTGCGTGAAAAATCAAACGGGACATGACAGAAATCTTCAATTATTCACGACGGCTGTTAAAAGTACAAGCTTACGCTTAGCCAAGACAAATGTTATTTTAGACGTAAATATATAAAACTACATTGGTACATAATAAAAATATAACATATACCCGATTCAGAACGTGGTTCATTAAGAATATTTGCACACTATGCACATTGGGTATCGTTTTTTTTTTCAGATAAAATTCACCATCTAACAGCAATATTAAACTTCCCTTTAACTCTCATAGCAGCGAAAGCGCTTAACGAGCTAAAGACGGGCGTAGCGAAAGCGGCCATTACGATGTCCCATCATACACTACCTGTGGACACCTTAGAAGGCGCCATAGAATACGCCTGGCTCGTGAATATCAAGACCTCTGTCTTCGGGCAGAGGTTGCCTCAGTCGAGGCTCTGTCTACGGACGGAAACTCGACTGAGAAAAACAGACAATAACTGTAAACGATCTCTGGTTTATTACGTCAGGCTATATGACTGTTCCGTGTAGTATAGAAGTTCGATTCCTGTCGGAGGACGAATATTTTCTATGAAAATTTCACGGGTATTCAGGCCGGTAAATGTTGTTAATACTGTTTATTATAAACAGAGCATTTACTTAAATATTTGTATCTATAAAAATAACGTATAAACATAAAAATGTCTTAAAATAATTGTCGGACATTCAGGCCGGTAAATGTTGTTAATACTTTTTATTTCAAACAGAGCATTTACGTAAATATTTGTGTTTATATAAAATAACGTTATAACTGAAATAAATTCAAATAATTGTTGGACTTAGTCCATTTCATGATATATGACGTCATTTGTTTGCGATAATGATATATACATTTTTATATATCAAGAACAGGTTTGGTGAAATGATGTATGACAAAGTGGAAAGAAGTTTTCGTTTGATGCGTTTTGTCCTGTAGGATTTCATAGTTAAAAAGTATACACGTGTCAAAAATATATATTTGGCAATGTCGAAAAATATTGGATCACTTTAAGTTCGCTCAACAGTAGAGGCTTATAAAACCCTTACTGAACTGTCACTCTCCATTTTTTGAAGTGATTGTTACTCGCTGCTTTCAAGGAAACTGCATTTTAAAATATGAAACTGTGTCGAGTCTGATAAAACGTTGAACAGGGTCTGAGGAAACGTTTAATCCGAGCAGATAAAACTTTGAATTTGGGCCGATAAAACTTTGAATTTGGGCCGATAAAACTTTGAATTTGGGCCGATAAAACGCTGAATTTGGGCCGATAAAACGCTGAATTTGGGCCGATAAAACTTTGAACTAGGGCTGATAAAATGCCGAATTAGGGCTGATAAAATGCCGAATTAGGGCTGATAAGGAACGGAACTAATAAAAAACAGAATAAAACCTGTTATAACACATAATTAGAATCAATAAAATACGTATCGTATTTGACGGCATATAATACGCACGGGTGTATAAGACGCACTCCAGTTACATCAGGGCAAATCAAGAAAAAATTAGTAATTAGTAAAATTATAAGTAAATGGTAAAGCCTAGGCTATATTTATGAGGTATTAATTTCGGTAAACAAGCTATGATTATAATTAAACGAAAAATAATAGGAAAAAATGGAACATGAGCCTATAAAAACGTTATTATATCCTTTATATGATCTGTACAACCTGCGTCTTGTGAACGACTTATTGAAATCGTTATTTATTTGCACAAATGTACAAAATGTGGCACAAGGCCTAAAAGAGGGTTGGGGAAGGACGGTCTTCTTCTGTCTTAATTCTAAACTTAGCTAGTTACAGACACGGACCCAAACATACCAACAATAATCCTATCACCAAAACAACACATTCACTCTTACCTTTCTTACTGCGTCCACCATAATACCTCAAATTCTCTATGAAATCCTAACTAGTCCCCATATGTACATCTCAAAGTCTGTGGGGGGAGGGGATAAAACAACAATTAAAAAAAAAATAATGATTATCTACAATATGATTTAACACTATTTACATAAAGCAAAACAAAATAGGGTTAGTAATAACCCCCCCACCACAATCCCTAAAACGACTTATTGAAATAATTAGGATACAAAAATTCTGATTGCAACCGGAAGTTATCGCAAGAAAAATATTAATGAAACAAAAATATTATTTTACAAATATATAATTTGAATTTATTGCATATAATTTTAGGGAAACAAAGTACTAATATAAAACGTGATGAAATTGATATAATGAATATTATCAATGATAACACTTTTAATCTGCATAATAGCCTTTTAATGACAATAGGTATATAAAAGTTATTCTAAAATCTAAGCTAATAGGAGTTGCCCGGTGACTAATTTCGGCCGACTATCACGAATTTTAAACCTACATATGGCATATAAGACGCAGGGGAATTTTAAAAGATATTTTTAGTAAAAAAGTGCGTCTTATATGCCGTCAAATACGGTAATTAAACCTGGCATAGCACTGAAATAAACTCGTTAAAACATTGGATTGAACACTACTGAATTGAAATTAATTAAAACACGAAATCGAACCTAACAAAACATCAAATTGGACCCGGCAAGACATCGAATTGGACCCGGCAACACATCGAATTGGACCCGGCAACACATCGAATTGGACCCGACAAAGAATAGAATTGAGCCTGATTTTTAACGTTGAAATGGCACCGATAACACAACTGAAACTCAATAAAACACTTTATTATACTTGAGAAAAGACTGTATTGCTCTCTATAAAATATTCAATTCCATCCAATAAAACAAAGAATTCTACACAGAAAAGATGAATTATATCTATTATTAATAAAATTCTTCATGCTTATGCTCAGAAATAAAGACTTTTGGTAATTTAAAAATGACAAATGTACGATATCATTGTTAATTTTGTCACTAAAACAAAGCATTTATATCAGTTAGAGTATTTTATCGGATGGATATTTAATTGCTAAAACCCTGCGAGCGAACTATGAGAGACCAGCCTAACTTATATGAAAATTCGATTAAACTTCTTGCTGTGTCGAAGATTGGAATTAATTTGTTGCAAACCTGTATTCATTAAATAGAATCTGGAAGAGAGAGCAGGCCAAAGTGCCATGGAAGCTATATGAGTGCAAATTTGTTGGATTGATTAACTGGACGGAAATAATTGTTGTACAATGCAAAGGATTGGCCAGCGACAAGAAGTGCTGAGCTGTCAGTCGGAGAGAGAGAGACAAGAATGCTTGTCTGACAAAGCGGTTAGCGGGGGTTGAATTAACACAATGAAGGCGGTATTTGTGAAATGTCCGGCCTGTTGATGGAAGGTTACGACAGTTCAGAAACGTTGTTGAAATAATTGGTTTACTCATTTTGGAATTAGTTGCGAGTCGATTTCATGTGTTCTTTGTATTTTCGCCATATTCTTATTGATATAAACAGCGGACGTCAAACACGGTGTGATTGATTGATACTAAACGTTACACTTGCTTTGATTACACAGTTTTCATTCAATACAAAATAGAAAGCCGAAAACACATTTAAAATAAAGACAATGCTTCAAAAATCAAATCAAATCTGATTATCATTGTAGTATTAAGCGAATAGGTTCTTCACAAAGTAAATGACAAAGAACAGTTGAAAATGCTCGTTAACCTTTACATATTTGGGAAAGATATTAGAATAATCCAGAACTTATACTAGTATACAGATAGTAAAAATAGGAAGCAGTTACCTACAGTTTTTGAAAAAAAAAAATAAAATAAAATAAAGCAATTGAAGAATTCCTTAATGATCGTTCCTCATTGTTGAAGTTGCTTGTAAATCATGCAAATGCAAAATAATGCAAAAATGGATAGGGTTGTAAGACAAGGATGAGTCTGCTCGCAAGACCTTTTCAATCTATACAGTAAGGTGATCTGTGAGTCGATTCATGTGTTCTTTGTATTTTCACTATCTTTTTATTGACATAAATAGTCGTGTGATTGATTTACTCTAAACGTTAGACTTGCTTTGGTTACAGTCAATGCCAAATAGACAGCCGTAAATACATCAAAACTAAAGACAACTTTTGAAAAATCAAATCAAATTTGATTATCATCGTAGTATTAAGCGAATAGCTTCTTTACAAAGTAAATAACAAAGAACAGTTGAAACTGCTCGTTAACCTTTACATATTTGGGAAAGATATTAGAACGAGCCAGAACATATACTGGCAGCAAACCGCCTGCATACAGCTATTAAAATATGAAGCGATTACCTGCATTTTTTGAGAATAAAAAACGAAAAAAGTATAAAACAATTGCAAAATTCCTTAATTATCACAGTCATTATTGAAGTTGCTTGTATTGTAATTTGATCGCTGCAAATGCAATAGGATGCAAAAATAGAAAGGATTGTAAGACAAGGATGTATCTTCTCGCTAGACCTTTTCAATCTATACAGTAAGGTTATTCTGTGAGTCGATTTCATATCTTCTTTGTATTTTCGCCATATTCTCATTGACATAAACTGTGAAGGGCAAAGGTCGTGTGATTGATTGACTCTAAACATTACACTTGCTTTGATTACAGAGTTTTCATTCAATGCCAAATAGACAGCCGTAAATACATCAAAACCAAAGACAACATTTCAAAAATCAAATCAAATTTGATTATCATCGTAGTATTAAGCGAATAGCTTCTTTACAAAGTAAGTCATAAAAACAATTGAAACTCCATGGTAAGCTTGATATATTTGGGAAGTATATTAGAATAATCCTGAACCTACACTGACAGAAAACTGCATGCATACGGATAGAGAATGAGTTCATTAAAGATAAAATAATAAAAACTGATGTAAGACAAGGATCTGTCTTCTCGCCAGACCATTTCTACCTGTACATTGAGGCGATTTTGAGAGAATTAGAAGTCCTACCAGAATTTAATAGTCGCTGCCACAATCTTAACAACATAAGATACGCAGATGGCACCGTACTGATAGCAGACACATAAAAGAGACTACAAGAACCCTTGCAGAAAGTAGTGAAGGATAGCGAGATCTAAGGATTAATCATCAATTGCACCAAGACTGAATTCATAGATGTTAGCAAAAGGAACAGCAACAGATGCAAATTACAGATTGAAGAAACCCAAACCGAATAGATGAAACAGTTTAGATATCTAGGAAGCTTGTTAACAGAGGAAAGAAAGTACGACAGGGCTATCCAAAGGTGCGAAAGATGCCTTCCAAAAACTAAGTAAAGTACTAAGAAACAATAACATATCGTTAGAAACAGAAAAATAGACTACTGCACTTTTCTGTGGTATAATTCTTCTTCTATGATAGTAAAACTTGGACAATGTCTTTACCGAAGCTTGAAGTAAGAGAAATGTGATTCTCCAGAAGGATACTGAGAATAACATGAACCAAACACCGCGAGATTTCTAGAGACAATGCGACAAAAAAAGAAACCTATACGTCATATCAGGAAGAGATAGTTGAAGTTTCTTGGAGACAAAATGAGGAAAGAGGTTTTGGAAACATTACTACACACAGGAGACTTTGAAGGTAAGAGGGCCAGATGAAACAAAGCAACAGCTACTTGGCTAGCTTGAGTGAATTAACAGCGAAGCAAAGTTTAGGAGATATGTCAAAAACATAGACGTTACAAAGGACAGGAAACTAAACTCGTAGAAGCCAATGGGGATGGTCTCCGAGCTCATGATACTAATACTCTCTCTATATCGAACACGAAGGAACTTTGGTAAAACTATCTTGGATTGGAATATAATAACTCTATAGAGGAGTATTTCGCAACTTTTTTTTTCTTTTATGTCGTGGGGAGGCACTTTTCGAAAAACTAAATCACATAGGGCGAGAGATGGGAGATCAGGTTGAGATCAGAGACAAGGAAGCCCATTGGAAAATACGTAAACTTAAAGAACCAGAACATATGCTAGGCCACAAAAATCTCCTGAGCCGATCAAGCATAGAAATGAATACAATATGGGGACCAGTAATAAGGAGTGCCAGAGAAAAGCGATAATAACAACAAAAAATTGCAATATGAGCTCTTGTAAAACATGTAAGATAAGAGCAAATTTGCAATATGAGCACTGGTAAAAAAATGTTTGCTGAGACATTAGGTTTATAATACCCAGAAATTCAAGTACACGTGGCACAGTGGATAAAAGCGTTGGGTAGATCCAGTGACAGGACCCAAAAAGTGTGAGTTCAATACCCAAGTTAAGGTAGTAGAGGACCTTTAGAGGGAAATTAAGAAGAGATAACTGATAACTTCAACATGCCACGTGGAACTAGAACAGTCGACCCCAGTGAGCGAAATAAAGGGTTCAGTTTGACATTCCAACCACCTGAAGAAGGCCGGAGCATACAACGTCCGAAACGTGATAAATATGGCGACAAAGATGAGGACAAAAGTCCGAATAATGTAAATAATGTACATAATACCTCATCTCAGAAATATAGAGAGAAACTAAATCTCTGTGGCAGACTTTAAGATTTAATAACGAAAAATTTAGTCATGAAATTTGAAAATGGTAGTCTCCAGAAATAAGAATTTATTGTAAGACATTACATTGTATATTTAAGTATGCACGTGTGAAATTTGTGCTTGATGTATTTTGGCAATTTTTTTTTAATGTTAAGCCTGATATGTGATAAACATACTCTCATTCCCTATCAATGTATTTAATATTTGATCTATTTTTGTATTCAATGGTTAGTGTATTAAATCCTAATTCCCAGAATGAGCGTGGAAAATGCAAGAAAATAGCCCATGTTTCCCTTGCTATTCAAGATATCTTTAATGGAAATCTAAATTGATTACTTAAAGATTTGGCATCCAGTTTAAAATGACAAATAAACAAAGACTATGTCTTGCTTTTTAAAACAAAGATGTTTTTAGATATAAAAATGATTCATAAATTACTCCCGTTTGCTTGGGGCCCACATGGCTACCTTTCAGGGTGCGTTAGTACGCTCGGCCGCATCGGTTAAGATTCGCTAACTGAACGGCATAATGCGTTAGTTCTGGAATTTCGCATCGGAGCGTCTTATGACCAGTGAAATATGGCAACAAAAGTCTACTGGAATAAGCATTTATTTTTAAGACATTACATTGTATATTTAAGTATGCTCGTGTGAAATCTAGGCTTGAAGTGTTTTGGCAATTTTTTGAATGTTAGCCCTTATATGTGATAAACATACTCTCATTTCTAAATCAATGCATTTAATATTTGATCTGTTTTAATACTGTTAAGTTCATAAAATTCTAATTCACAGGGAAATGATGTAGAAAATTGGAATAAATATACAATGCTTTACTAGCTATTGAAGTTTTAACGATTCTTCTTGAGTGGAAATCACAAATTGATCAATCGGCACCTCTCTATGGTTGATTTGTAAGCCACCATCATCAGATATACTGTGAAATTCCTCTTCTTTTGTTAACGATAAACCAATGTCATGAGTTGAAACGTCGACTGACAGGCATGTAAGCCATGTGCTTCGTGTTTGCAGCTTTTTAAAAATAAAGTTGTTTTTTTTAAGAAGGAAAAACAATTCATAAATTAACCTTCTGTTAAATTGGGTCCAACATGGCTACTTTTCAGAGCGTATTAGTTCCAAGAAACGCTAACTTATTTAATCATAAACTGAAGAATTAAGAATTAAGACTCATCGGAATATTTAAATAGGAAAACCGAGAAATTTTCACAGGTCTTTCTAGTAATTCATTAATTACGTTAAATTTATCCCACACTTGTAGAATAACTAAAACTCTGCGGCACACTTTAAAAATAAGTCATTAAATAAGAAAATAAAGAAGTCTCTTGAAATAAGCATTTATTTTTAAGACCTCGGAGTTCTTGACAAGAACCAGAGACGGATATGTAATATAATTGGCCCTGAACTGGCATCTCGTCTACAATCACTCTCACACAGACGCGCCGTCGCCTCTCTCTGTCTTTTTTACAAATACTTTCATGGTAATTGTTCCGATGAGCTGCATTCGCTAGTTCCCAGACTTCATGAATTCAAGTGCCCAACGAGGCTGGCATCCCGCTCTCACCCTTTCACTGTCGAACTCATAAATGTAGCCGTCTCTTCTACTCCAATAGCTTCATGTCTCGCACCTCTCGCCTATAATCTCAGACTATTCAAATATAATGTCAATCGACATCTCCAGTTACCTTGATCTATCCACTATCCCTCTCCTCATCCCTTCTTCTATCACTCATATCTGCTCTTGCTCCAAATCTTGTACAACTCCCTACATCCTAGTGGCTTCACGCCTTGCTCGGAGCGTAATGCTTAAAAAAAAAAAAAAAAAAAAAAAAGACAGTACCTTTTTTTATTTAATTCTGCTTGTTTGAAACCTGTGCTTTGACAAGTTTTTGAATGACTTTATATATGATAAAGAAGTACACTGGAGTAATGCATAGTGGAGGAATCGGAGAGCCGAGTTCAAATTCCATTCAAGTACATTATATTCACTTACGTGCTAACACACTTGGCGAAGGCATCAATCCATCTCTTCTTACACAATCTCTGTGTAAATAGCAGAACACACTGGGTTCTACAGCTTTGGCTAGCGACTTATCTAGGAGAATGAAAACTCTGAATTCAAATCAGTTACTGTGGTTCCTTTAACTCTCTAATGGTCTATGGGACATGTGATTGTGATAAACGTACACCCATATCTTTATCAATGTATTTAATATCTGATCTGTTGTCGAAAGATAATTTAGCATCCAGTTTAATATATCAAATAACAAAAACCACGTGCTTTGTGTCTAACATTTAAAAAAAAAAATTGTTAAAAATATAAACATAATTCACAAATGACTTTTTTTAAAAATTGGGGCGCATCTGGCTACCTTTAAAGGCGTATTAGTGCAACCGGTTGCATCGCGCATTCTTGGCAACATTTAAAGGCGTATTAGTGCACACGGTTGCGCCCGGTTGCATCGCGCGCTCTTAGCTACCTTTAAAAGCGTATTAGTGCACCCGGTTGCATCGCGCGCTTTTAGCTGCCTTTAAAGGCGTATTATTGCACCGGTTTGCGCCCGGTTGCATCGTGCGCTCTTAGCTACCTTTAAAGGCGTAATAGTGCACCCGGTTTTGCCCGGTTGCATCGCGCTCTTAGCTACCTTTAAGGGCGTATTAGTGCACCCGGTTGCGCCCGGTTGCATCGCGCGCTCTTAGCTACCTTTAAATGCGTATTAGTGCATACAGTTGCATCGCGCACTCTTAGCTACCTTTAAAGGCGTATTAGTGCACCCGGTTGCGCCTGTTTGCATCGCGCGCTCTTAGCTACCTTTAAAGATTTAAGGAGTGCACTCGGTTGCATCGCGCGCTCTTAGCTACCTTTAAAGGCGTAATAGTGCACCCGGTTTTGCCCGGTTGCATCGCGCTCTTAGCTACCTTTAAGGGCGTATTAGTGCACCCGGTTGCGCCCGGTTGCGCCCGGTTGCATCGCGCGCTCTTAGCTACCTTTAAATGCGTATTAGTGCATACAGTTGCATCGCGCACTCTTAGCTACCTTTAAAGGCGTATTAGTGCACCCGGTTGCGCCTGTTTGCATCGCGCGCTCTTAGCTACCTTTAAAGATTTAAGTAGTGCACTCGGTTGCATCGCGCGCTCTTAGCTACCTTTAAAGGCGTAATAGTGCACCCGGTTTCGCCCGGTTGCATCGCGCGCTCTTAGCTACCTTTAAGGGCGTATTAGTGCACCCGGTTACGCCCGGTTGCATCACGCGCTCCCTTTAAGGGCGTATTAGTGCACCCGGTTACACCCGGTTGCATCGCGCTCTTAGCTACCTTTAAGGGCGTATTAGTGCACCCGGTTACGCCCGGTTGCATCACGCGCTCTTAGCTACCTTTAAAGGCGTATGAGTGCACCAGGTTGCATCGCGCGCTCTTAGCTACCTTTAAAGGCGTATTAGTGCACCCGGTCGCGCCTAGTTATATCGCGTGCTCTTAGCTAACTTTAAAAGGCCTATTACTGCAACCGGTTACGGCCAATTGGATCGCGCGTTCTTAGCTACCTTTAAAGGCGTATTAGTTCACCCGGTTGCATCGCGCACTCTTAGCTACCATTAAAGGCGTATTAGTGCACCCGGTTGCATCGAGCGCTCTTAGCTGCCTTTAAAGACGTATTAGTGCACCCAGTTGCATCGCACG
Source organism: Acanthosepion lycidas (assembly GCA_963932145.1). Lineage (NCBI taxonomy): Eukaryota > Metazoa > Mollusca > Cephalopoda > Sepiida > Sepiidae > Acanthosepion > Acanthosepion lycidas. Next base: position 76,822,432 of record OZ010598.1, read on the forward strand.
CTCTTAGCTACCTTTAAATGCGTATTAGTGCATCCGATTGCCCCCGGTTGCATCGCGCGCTCTTAGCTACCTTTAAAGGCGTACTTGTGCACTCGGGTTACCTGGTTACCTTTAAAGACAGATCAATACACACGGACACATCTGGTAATCTTTAAAGACGTATTACTGCCCCCGGGTGAACCTGGCTACATTTAAACGAGTATTATTGTACCCTGATCGGAATAAAGCTACCCTCTAACGCAACCATAGACAATAGTTTTCGAACAGTGGGACGAACGAGGCACAATTCATCGTATGGTTAACAGCACTAGTAAAAAGAAAAAAAATCAAGGTAATTAATTTCCCATTAAAGATATCACAAACATTTTCATAAAAATAGTCTATGCGTATAAGCATCTGCCTAAGAAAAGTCGATTTATTTTCAATTTATTCATTTGACATTTTTTTAAAAAGACGTATATTTATTCTCTAGAGAAAAATAATAATCATTTGTTTCTGAAGCAAACGGCATTGGCTATTTTCAGTAATTAAATTCGTAAGTGTAAACACTTCTGATCTTCCTTAGTGAAAATAGCCATTCGTTTAAAATGCTGACAACGATACTTTCAACGGAAAGTTACAGAGTTCAAGAAACGTTGTTCTAATGACGCGTACCTAGCTGGATGGCTTGTGCGAATGAATGGCGAAACCGCGTTTGGGGGAGAAGGTAAAAAGACAGAAGTTATTCAGCGCCAAAAAAGGATGGGGCATTATGGAGGATTATGAGAGAAGAAAAAGAAAAAGAAGAAAAAAGAGGAAAAAGAAGACGAAGAGGAAATACGAAAAAGATGAAAAAAGAAAAAAAAGATAAAAAAAAAAGAAAGGAAAAAGAATAAAAGGGAAAAGAAAAAGAAGAAAAAAGAAAAAGAGCAAGAGAAAAAGAAGAAAAAAGTAAAAGAAAAAAGAAGAAAAAAGGAGAAAGAAGAAGAAAAAGAACAAATGTGCTTGTCTCTAGCGTTTTAAAAATAAAGACTTTTAAACATAATTTTTTTTTTAAATAAAGTTTTCTTTATGCATGTGACTATGCATCAGAGAATGTGTGTATGAACAAGTGAGAACGAAAGGAAACAAACAAAATGATAATAACGTTATTTTCCTCATTAAATTAGGCGTACCACTCAGAATGTTAATCGGACTGCAGTTTGCCCATGACTGAGCTACAGGCAATTGACAGCCAGATACAGATTGATAAAATTTCGTCTGCTAGACGAAGATACTATATATATATATCATGATCTGGAACACAGCCACTGTCTGAAGACAGTCTAGAATGATAGAATTCAGTCTGATTGACGAAGAACCCATATACGTATAATGGTCAGTAACACAATCACTGTCTGGTTACAACGATAGTTGATAGTATTTAGTCACCGAAACCAAGAAGCTACATACATGGCCTGGACCACAATCACTGTCTTTTTACAACGATAGTTGATAATATTTGGTCAGCGAAACAAAGAAGCTACATACATGGCGTGGAACGCAATCATTGTCTTTTTACAACGAGTGTTGATAGCTTTTCATCACCGAAACAAAGAAGCTACATCCATGGCTTGGAACACAACCACTCTCTGAAGAGACCGCCAAATGTGATAATTTTGTTCTGCGAAACGAAGAATATATATACGTATTTCTGTCAGGAGGTGCGCACTCTCTGTCTTAAAACAGGCACTTTTGGTCTCTGAGAAAAAAGAAACTACTTACTTATCTTTTTTAGGAACACAGCCACTGTCTACTGACAGCCAGATTTGTTAGAACTTAGTTTGCGAGACGAAGAATCTATATACGTATCTCTGTCAGGAGGAATACAACCTCTGTTTTAAAACAGTCAGTCTAAATACAATTTTGTTTCCGCGAATAAAAAACTGCATTTACTTTTGGCAGGAACACAGCCAAAAGAAACAAACAGTTGTTTGAACTATGTCTGTGAGACGAAGAATCTATATGCGAAACGTAGACTGTAATACAACCACACTCTGGTGACAACGAGATTTGATATAATTTGGTCAGCGAAACAAGTAAAATACATACTTGTCATCATCTTGAACACAGCCACTGTCTCAAAACAGCCAGATTCGATGTAATTTTGCCTGCGAAACGATAAAGCTATATATATTTTTCAGGAGAAAATCTACTGCCAGGAGACAGTCAGTGTTAATAGAATTTTGTCTGCTGGTCGAAGCTATAAACTTATCTTTGTTTGGAATTACCTACAGGAGATAGAGTTTTTAGACTTTGGTTGGCAAGCTATATACATATAATAGTCTGGAGCACAACTACTGCCAAGGAACAATCAGAATTAATAGAATTTGGTCTGCGAGACGAAAAAGCTATATAGGTATCTTGCTCTGCAACAAATCCACTGCCATGAGATAGAGGTATTAGACATTGGTCTGTAAGACGCTATATACGTATTTTGGTCGGGAACCGACCACTGAAATGAGACCGTAAGAATTTGGTCTGCGAGACGAAGATACGTATCTACATTATGAAAAAATGCAGCCAGAGTATTTAAAATTTAGTCTAAGAAAACAGAAGCATATATCTTGGTCTGAACCCCAACGGCTCCTAAGGAATCGTCTGTGAGACCAAGATTCAAACCATATATCTACGGCAAGCTGTACTTGCCTGGGTTTTGTACGCACTGATGCGATTGAGATAACCCGTGACATTCGAGTTGATACTAACTATCCCGCATCCTCAAACACAGTGATTGTTTAGTAAGCAGATGCAAGGGTGATGGTTAGTTAATAATTCATATATTTAATCTCATCAACTCACAAGTGGGCGACCCCATTTGCAAAAAGGACAAAAGGGCGATGGACATCAATATCGAGAGCTCGGAAGACGTCGCCAACGATCGCCCACGCCTGAGACCCGATTTACGCGGAGGCCTCGGGCTAGGAGACGAGCAACGAAGGTTTGCCGCCGGAAAGAAGCGTGCTCTACAGAAAGCAAACAAGAAGGCGATATCGAGGGAGAGCGTTTTTACATGCATTCGTTGCAAGCCAGTCTGTCACTACTGTGTGAATAGCCATAACAGATGCTACTCTTCCATCAGCAGCTGAGGCATAAATCTTTAGGCGAATTCTAGGTTTCTCGCGACGGAAGTATACCATACACAGGTCACTATATAATGAAAGTCAATTATAATAAGCCTACACTCATTAAATAAAACGCTCATGAAAGAAAAAAGAAAGAATGCGTTTTAATAAATCTAGAAATGTTAAAACAAAGTTTATATTTGAACAAAGTATCTATAAACAAAATGTTTTTTTATATCCTCTGCCAGCCGCAATGATGGAGAAATCATCACCTCGTACAATCGCCAGTCAGACACTCTTCAAAAACAAAAATAAAGGTGTTTTGTATGATGCTTTAAGTTTTTTTCTTGATATATATCATATTGCTCTGTATACTATATAATGAGCTCTCTTTACGGATACATATTTTTACTATTTTATATTAAAAAAGTCTAATTGGATTATCCGTTCACCTTACGGATTTGATATATATATATATATATATATATATATATATATATATATATATATATATATATATATATATATGTGTGTGTGTGTGTGTGTGTGTGTGTGTGTTTGTGTGTGTGTGTGTGTATAAAAAGAAAGAGGTTGTTGGTTCGAACGGGAGAATGTATGTACAGGGTGTTTCAAAAAGAATACGCCAAAATCATTACGCTGTTTTTTCAGGTCTATAGCATTGTCGTGGACTCAATCAGTGGTTATTTGATAGAGTAGTTATCAAAGTTTGATTGGGTGTTAGTTTCACCGCTGTCGTTAGTATAACTTCCGGTTCAGCTGAATTGTGGGAAGATCAATCAAAATGGCGACTCCTCAGCAGATGCGTTTTGCGTGCTTGAGTCCGCGAAAACAAACGCCATTTTCACGGTGCAAGCAGATTCGAATGACTTCATTTTTCAGCAAGATGGAGCACCACCCCATTGGAATCTCGAGGTTACAGCTTATCTGAATGAAAACGTGCCTCAGCGATGGATTGGGAGGAGAGGTGCTAAAGACCTTGCTCTTTGTGGTTGGCCTGTCAGATCCCCGGACATCACTGTGTGTGACTTTTTCTTGTGGGGGTATGTTAAAGACCAAGTTTATGTTCCAGCACTTTCAGCAAGTATCGATGACTTGAAAGATCGAATAACAGATGCAATCAACACGGTGGACCATGACATGCTGAGGCGCGTTTGGGAGGAATTCTCATATCGGCTTGATGTTGTCCGCGATGCCAGTGGTGGCCACATTGAGCACTTATAAAACATGAAATGAAACTTGAATGTATATACGACACATGTGTTCATACTAGAGGTTCGTGATTTTTTTCGTTATTGACACATCACGTGATGATTTTGGCGTATTCTTTTTGAAACAGCCTGTATATTAAAATAAAAGAGAAGAGAGGTGCCGCAAACGATTTCGGTTGTAATGTGGATGTTTTAAAAAAATATTATGCTTTATTTTCCATAATTTTACTACACGTGTTTCTGGTCTGGCGACCGTCTTCAGGTAAAAGGCAGAGATTTCCACATATTATTAAAATAATTAATTTTTTCCTTATGTTTTTCAATGTTAAATATTCTCGATATGAGACATTCTCTGTTTTTGTGTTAGTAATCTGAATTTAATGTATATATATATATATATATATATATATATATATATATATATATATATATATATACGCGAGGCTCGTCTTTTAACCGAGACGCAAACCCATCAACCCTCCGAAGGAAGGCCATCGAACGAGGGCCTAATAACCCAAGAAGTGTCCACTGCCACTGGCGTCAAAATAAATCTGTCCGCAACTATTTCTTTTTAAATAAATAAAATTGTCTTTTATTATCTTGACAATTCTTTAAAAACTATGTTTGAAATTTGTTTTAACGTCCTTTAAGATTTAGTGATAGATAGAGACTGTTGTTTGGTTCACGTGAATTAGAGAAATCATTTTCTTTTTTTTTAAATTTTAAAAAATCACAGTGGGGTGGATTGCTATAAGGCCGCCTGCCCTGGTTAAACAAGTCTCTTTTAATATTATTTAACTAATTTTTTTTATTTATTTCAGCGTCCCATGCGACGGACCCCAGGTCAATTGCGGACCTGATCAAATTACCGTTCGAAAACGTACTGGCACAGTTCGCATCCCAAATCATCGATTTCCCCTCTTTAAAAGGGAAAATGGTAAGGCATTCGACCGCTTTCTATCACCACGGTCGAGGCCTACGGGTTCGATTTGGGAGGGGAACCCAGCTGCACCCGTACCTCTTCTGATGTTGTTTATTGCTTGGAAAGCAGCTGGCACTACAACGACAGGGGAGAGGATGGAAAGCAAAATAATAATAATAGTGGAATATCGAACTTGAAACGAATCAGAAAACCTCATGACTGAATTCATCAAAACAAAGAACAGGTTTTAATATCTGATCTTTACCGAGTGACAAAAACGATATAAGTAATTAGTGCATCTAGGGATTTTTTTTTCTTTATCCGGAAAGGATTTAGGGCATAGCTTTGAAAAACCATTGCAGATCAGGTAAAACTTAAATTTTACCCGGTCGAAAACTTTTCTAACGACCGTATTCGTTTGATTGCATGAGTTTCTTAATTCGAGGCGAACATCCCTCATTTGCTTGAACAAATCAAGAGACATGATCGGTTGTGGAGCCTGTGTGTTGCTTTGCTTTCAAGCGTTGAATTCGGGGTAGCTTTCGTAAGAAAATTTTAACTTGCGTGTCAACCGTATAGTTCTGTGGGTTAAATGTTTTATATGACGGCAACATAAGTGACTCTTTTTTTTTTTTTTTTTTTTTTTGCTATCCTCTTAGCCGCAACGATGGAGAAAGCATTACATTCCATCATTGCCAGTGAGAAACGCTGCAAGAGCCACGAGGTTCGTCCATTAATCGAGACCTAATACCGTCAACCCTCCGAAAGAACGCCATCGAACGAGGGCCAATAACCCTAGAAGTTTCCACTGCTACTGGAGTAAAAATAAATCTGTCCGCAAGAAAAGATTATTTAGCTGTTTTTCTTTTATTTATTAAATAAATAGAATTGTCTTTTATTATTTTGATTATTCTTTAAAAACTATTTTTTTAAATTTGTTTTTAACATCCTTTAAGATTCACTGATAGATATAGTCTTTTGTTTGGTTCCGGTGAATCAGAGCAACCATTATTTTCTTTATTTAAATCTTCAAAAATCACAATTAGGCGGATTCCTATAAGACCCTAACTCGCCACCCTGGTTAACCTAGTCTCTTTTAAGAATATTTAACTATTTTTTTCATCTTCGCGTCCCTGACGACAGACCCTGGTTCAGCTGCGGACCTAATAAAATTACCCTTCGAAAATATATCGGTACAGGGTTGCATCCCAAATCAACGACTTCCCCTCTTTAAAAGGGAAAATGGACCGATTCCCATCACTATAAATTATTTTCACTAAAACAATTCTTTACAAAAACTAAAAGTGTGTCTTTTTTTTTTTCAATTTGACGTTTGACCAATGATTATTTTGTTGTTGTTGTTGCTCTTTCCGGTTTTTTTTTTTTTTTTCGTAAATGTCTTCATAGGAAAGCCATAACAGAAAATATAAACAAGGAACCCGGATGTCAGAGAACATTGATGATATTTGTTGTCAGTTCAATATGGAGACTACTGGGTGAATGTTTATTCATGTGAAACCAACTGACATTCTTCACTGATACTGCGTCTCGCTTAAGAAATAACAAATTGATTTCTTGTGAAAAACAAATAAAAGACTTCAATCTGTTTTACCGAACGTAATGAAAAGAAAATGCTGGATATAATATTAAAGAAGAAATATCTTCAGGCAAACATTACTAAAGTAATGTAAAATTCAAATTTTTTTATCATGACAATTTTTAACATGTATTATTCAATGTAAATAAGCTCAAACATTAAACACCTCGAAAATATCGAATATAACACGTCCATATCAATTATATATATATATATATATATATATATATATATATATATATATATATATATATATATCCACATTCCAACCATCTGAAGAAGAGCGTACAACGAAGTAAGAAAATCACAATATTGAGACATATTGTTTTAATCCAATCTAAGCTTTCGGCTTAAATAAGCCATTATCAAAGATGACAATTACCGTACAATAATTTAACCAATACACGGACAAGAATGAGATGATAGTTTCTTTCTGTTTATGTGGATGACAATTACCGTACAATAATTTAACCAATACACGGACAAGAATGAGATGATAGTTTGTTTCTGTTTATGTGGATGATTTCCAAGCAACGATAAACACGTGCATATAAGACGCTGGAAGCGAAAATCGCACCGCAGCTCATGACGTCACACATGGGATTTTCTTTCGTCGATTAATGATAATGTTATTAAGCTTATCAGACGTTATGAAAAGAATTTACATAAAATAAATAGACAACAATTGTCTATATTATATAATGAAACATATATATATATATATATATATATATATATATATATATATATATATATATATATATATATGCCAGATTGACACAAATAGTAAAATATTTACATTATTCGGACTATTGTCCTCATCTTTGTCGCCATATTTATTACAACGTTTCGGCCGCTCTTCTTCAGGTGGTTGAAATGTCGAACTGAACCCTTTATTTCGCTCACTGGGGTAGACTGTTCTAGTTCCACATGCCATGTATAATGGAGATAGAGCGTGTGTAAACATATATATATATATATATATATATATATATATATATATATATATATATATATATATAAGAGTGAACATTGAAGTCAAAACTTAGAGGCGACAGGCTGTTTCATGCTAGACGCAATGATGGTCTGATGATTGCGTCTACCAAGAAACAGACTGTCGCCTTCTTAGTGTTGACTTCAATGTTCACTTTTATATATATATATATATATATATATATATATATATATATATATAGGCAAAGCCAAGTATAGGATTGGTGTATATGGAATAAATTCCAACAACCAAAGATACTATTCTTAAAAGAGTGCCCAATACAGAGTAGGGCAAAGATAATTATTTATTTGAAAATTATAACATGTTATAAATATGTTATAGAATCACTACATAAATAGCCATTTTGTCTTCTCAAGTGATGATATATATATATATATATATATATATATGTTATATATACACACACACACACATATATATATATATATATATATAGTTGGATGGATATGAGTTTGTGAATCAGGGTTTCACGCTTTTGCGATCATCAGACAAACTGGTTTATTTTTTCCAAATTGGTTCTATTTATGCTTGTAGGTGTTTTATTATGTTTGCGTGGTGGTAGGGGGAAATTCCCCTATTTGTCCGTTGAGGATAACACTCTCCCATACACACATAAAATCATACATACCTACATAGATACATACATACAGGTGGACGCATTTTACTTCACACAAATACACCCATACAAATAATCCGACGTTAGGCGCAGATACACATCCAATTTTGTATATGTATATAATTGTGTATGAGGAATTCACATGCATATTCGTAATTGTGTGTATGTGTATGTGTGATTCAGATGTATATTCTTAATTGTATCTATGTCTATACCTAGTAGAGATTATGTTTGTTGATTAATTAGCATTTTGAATTCTAAATGCTTTTACGTACATACACTTTGTTTTAAATAAACATATATTAGATTCTTTAAGAACATATTCAATAAAGGTTAATGATGCCATATAATGTATCCGAGGTATGTCTATATTTGGTAATATTGTAATTAGTAGGCACCTGAAGCATTTTCTTTATAATTAGTACAATGAAAATTATGACCAGTTTTGTTCCTCTGAATTGCTAGGATGTTGAATGATTATCTAAAGGTAATCTCTTTTATGTTCGTAGATATTGGGTTTTACATATCGTGATGTCTGTCCTATATAAATTCTTTTACATTGTAAACAATTAATTTGATAACTTTCGGCATCTAAATTGGTGTTGGATTTACTTTTCTTCTCGATTGTCTCGGGCGTATTAGGGATGAATACTTTATTTTACATATTTAGTAGAAATAATTTTAAAGGGTAAGATTATGAATTTTGTGCTGCTGTTTAGGTTTGGATTTGTGTGTTTTGTAAACACGTTTTCTAACGTTAAGGATGAAATGGTGTATTTAGTGAAGAACTCTAAATGTTTTCCAACATATTTCTCGTTTTAAGTTAGATATTCTGTAATTTCATTTTTTGTTTAACATCGAAATTCTCTTTTTCATATACGGAACAATAAAATGCAAAGTTGAAACGATGGCATTCCTTATCAAACATTGCTGCAGACGATGGCGACAGTCTGTTTCATGCTTGAACCATGGAATCAGCATAAACCAGGATGTCGCCGTAGTATATTGATCTCAATATCCACTTTTATATTGACGTTCGCTCTATTCTAGATATTAGGTGGCCTGCTATTGTCCTTGAGCTCCCTGATAAAATCCGAAAAAGTATCAGCAACATTATAGGTCCTGATCTAGAGATTCGGCTTCAGTCACTTTTCCATCAGCGTAAGTTTGCCTCTCTGTGCCTTTTCTATAAATATTTTCATGGTAATTTTTCAGTAAGCACTTCGCTATGTTACATAGACTTTTTAAAATTTAATTGCAGTACTAGACTGGTGTCGAGATGTCATCAAATTACAGTTTAGGTGGCTCGATGTGGACGTAAGTTCTATGTAAACAGTTTTTTTTCTCGCAATTCCCTTCTGGGTCCATGTTTCCCAGACAAATTCAATCTGAAAAACTTTATATTCAATGTCAATCACTATTTAGTGTCCTCCTGATTACCCTTTTCTCCTCCCGCTCATTATTAATGTTTCTGTTTCTAATTCTTCCATACCCAGTAACCCCTTGTGTCTTAGGGGCTGTACTGCCTTACACAGGGGTGATGCCGATTAATATATATACAATTATAGCATACCATATACTATATTTTTATTTTATATATATATATATATATATATATATATATATATATATATATATATATATATATATATGTATATAAAAAAGCAAGGCAGGCTCGTGGCGAGAGAAGGCATTATATACGTTTACGAAACTTCGAAGTCTACATGTCGGGAGTGATATCGATTAGTGACAATTTCTCTGTATTAATTCTGATAACGTCTATCTCTGATAAAGAGCACAAAGTTTGCTTACCTTAAATTCCTTTCTACTAGTAAATCACTTCAACCAACCTTACAACTCGCCACTATAAGGTAGCCCAATTAATGTATTTAGTGTATTTTACTTACATTCAAACAAGAGATTTCTTTTTTTTAGACATGGAGTCCAACCGCTTGAATGCAAATGCAGAAATATAACATTGTAGAAATGTTCCGTGAGGGAAATGAATTGGGAAGGATTTTGCTTCAAAAACGCATTGTGCATCACAAAAATAAGGATTTAGCTGAGGGTTGGAACCAGTGCAATTGATACTAATAGAATTTTTCTTCTATATTTGTAAGCTGAACTCATTGTCAGTATATTTTTATTATAAAAATAGTGTTAATCGTATATTACGGGAATGCATTGCAAAATATCTTACTGTAGAAAAACTTTGCAAGCTGTACCAGTGATATATTACAGGTGAATTCAGTCAGTCAGCCATTTTCTTCTTCTTCTTCTTCTTCTTCTTTTACTCCTCTCCTCTTCTTCTTCCACCTCCTTATTCCTCCTCATCCTCCTCCTTTGTCCTCCTCATCTCTTCCTTCTTTCTCCTCCTCCTCATTCTTCTTTCTCCTCCTTCTTCTTATTCCTCTTCTTATTCCTCTTCTTCTCCTTTCTCCTCCTCTCCTTCTCCTTCTTTTTTCTTCTTCTTCTGCCTTATTTTTTCTTCCTCCTCCACTTTCTTCCTGCTCCTCCTTTTTCTTCTTTCTCCTCTTAATCTCCTCCTCCTTCTCCTTCTTTCTCCTCCTCCTCCTTCTTCTTTCTCCTCCTTCTCCTTTTTTTCTTCTTCTTCTTCTTCTTCTTCTTCTGCCTCATTCTTCTTCTTTCTCCACCTCCTTCTTGTTCTTCTTCCTCATCCTTCTTATCTCCTCCTCCTCTTCCTTCTTCTACTCCTCCTTATTCTCCTTCATCTTCTTTCTCTTTCTTCTCTTCTCCTCCTTCTTCTCCTCCTCCTTGTTTTTCTTCTTGTGCCTCATTCTTCTTCCTTCTCCTCCTCTTTCTTCCTCCTCCTTCTTCTTCTTTCTCCTCCTCCTTTCTCCTCCTTCTCTTCTCCTCGTTTTTTCTTCTTCTTCTTCTGCCTCATTTTTCTTCTTTCTCCACCTCCTTCTTGTTCTTCTTCCTCATCCTTCTTATGTCTCCTCCTCCTCCTCCTTCTTCTATTCCTCCTTATTCTCCTTCGTCTTCTTACTCTTTCTTCTCTTCTCTTCTCCTTCTTCTCCTCCTCCTTGTTTTTCTTCTTGTGCCTCATTCTTCTTCCTTCTCCTCCTCTTTCTTCCTCCTCCTACTTCTTCTTCTTTCTCCTCTTCATCTCCTCCTCCTCATCATCTCTTCCTCCTCCTCCTTCTTCTTCTTGTGTCCTTTCAGGACGATGGTAATCATAGCTCTCCACAACTCCCTGTCCTTTGTAGCCAGCTATCCCTAACACTGCATCCATGTACTCATGCATTCCTGACAAGGTATCCGTTGCTTTCTTTTGTCAATCTTACTTTCAATCTGTCTTGTGGATAACAAATTTCCCAAGCCATATTTTCAGGCATTATGTTTTACAGAAATTTCAACTCTTTTTTTGTTTCTAACGATACATTTCTTTTACTTTATACTTTGCTCAGATTTTGGAAGGCATCTTTCAATCTCCCAAATGACCCTTCGGTTTTTCGTGTCACACTTTCCGTCCTCGGTCAATACGCTTCTTAGATATCTAAATTATTGCACCTGCTTTATTCCTGTATCTACAATTTGTAATTATTTATGTTGGGCTGTTCATTTTACCATGTTAAAAAGGGAGTTGTTGCACATTCAAGGACAGTCTTATAACGAAATTCTTTCTGACGAAAGTGCAGAAGGTAGATGAGTTGCAGATCGATACCATACTGATAGAAAAAAACGGGGATATCGATAATGAACGCTGAAACTAATTAACACTAATTGTCATTTAGACGATATATAATTAAGATTTTTGCTTTTATTTTTGAGATAACAGAAGCAATTTATATTTAAAGATTTTTCGGTAAAATCAGGAAAGTGAAGAAAGCAGGAATTAATTCCTTGACGTGTAGATGATATCAATGATGTTTGGATTGGTGTTACACATCGTGACGGAAAATTATTTGTTTTTATGGTAAAGTTCAACCTTTACAAGGTCAGAAAGCCACTCAAGGTAGAGGGTTACGTTAAAGGGTAGTTTATATGGAAAATTATCTATAGTTCATCAGATTAATATTTTAGTGATCGGGAAAACATTCCCTTGACAGACTGTTTCACAGAGCAGAGGTCTGTGCGAAAAAGCTGACCGAGTGGAATTTACTTCTCGCCGATGGAATACGGGGGAAACGTGGATGGTTTGCTACAATGGAAGCGGAATGCCGTGTCCTAACGGTGAAGGTTAGACCTATGGGAACCAAGCTATATAATTTAACATTTATGTAAATCAGAAAAAGGGTTGGTAACCATATGTTCTATTCTAAAATTATCTTGTGGAATTCTTGTGTTCATGCCTTCTCTGCTACTTACAATCTTGAAGAATTTAAAGCCAAGGTCAGTCGCTAAATTTTGTCTTCCTTAAAAACTGTTCTTTTACTGTCCTGCTGTCTCCTGTTTAATTAATATTAACATTTTTCGTGCAAGAATTTCTCAAAATTTCATAAAATTAAATAAGTGTGTGTGGAGGGTTTGGTTTGTTTTGTTTTACGACATATCAACCTCAATGGGTTATTTAATGCCGACAATTTTTTTTATTGCTGGGAATATTTTTCATCTATCTATCTAAGTATATATTGGTTTGGTTTGGTTTGTTTTACGGCATATCAACCTCAATGGGTTATTTAATGACGACATTTTTTTTATTTGCTGCTAATATTTTTTTTTCAAAAATGCATTGCTGATAAAAATCTTTTACAAAAAGTATTTCTGGAATTAAAACCTATTTTTACAGTTTCATAGTGTTTTGAACCTGGTTTAGGGGTTAACAATTTGCCCATAGATGGGGCCCTAACAGGTGCTACCACCCCTGGTCAGGGTGGACCTGGGAACACCAGCGATTAAGAGGTGGTTCAAGGGTCTTCAAACTTCATGATAAGAGGCCTTGCTGTCGGACGTAGTTTATCGTCTTACCCAGGACACAGATGTAGTTTATCGTCATATCTAGGACGGGGGTGTATGAAGGGGAAACATATGTAAAAAAAAATGTTTTTACCAAGATTTTCTAAAATCAAAACATTTCTAAAATAATTTCATTAAGTTGTGAATAAGTCCTGAAGATTTCATTAAAATCTGATAATTATTTGATTTTTAAAAGAATTTCGGAATCAAGATGTTTTTCACCGCAAAAAAATAAATGTTAAAATTTCCTATAAAAATCTTTAGTTCGCCCCACTCCTTTGACGCAAGAAAAAATATTTTTAACCAGAATTTCGAAGCTTTTAGCAAGGATAGAAATTATATTTTAATTGTAGAATTAATTTGAACTTTCCGTTTAATACTTTCGCTGGTACCGCAACTGCATAAATTTAAGCGTGCTACTAGGTTGGCATCTCGGTCCCACTCTTTCATTATCGAAACAGTTAAATGTAACCGCCTCTTCTACTCTAAAATTTTATTCTCTTGCACTTCCCGACAGTGTGACTCCTTTCCTCTTACTTGCTTCCCTGATAGCTATAATCTTCAAATATTCAAATGTAATGTCAATCGACATCTTCCGATCCCTTGATCCTCATCCCCGTCTTTCTCCTTATCCTTTCCTCAAACACCACTCTTTACTCTTGCTCTCACTCTCTCTAACTCCTCCCTCATTACTCTTGCTCTCACTCTCTGTAACCCCTCCCTCTTTACTTTTGTTCTCACTCTCTCTAACCCCTTTGCTTACTATTAGCAAACTCGCCTTGCTTGGGGTGAAATGCTTAAAGAATTCTGACGATAAAACTTTGTTTTTATTAAGTCTGAGGGGATTTTTTCATCATGGTATGTTCATTTCTTAGCGAATCTATGCAGCTACCTGGAGACATATTTTCACTGGTGATCCAACTGCATGATTTGATATCTAGGTCACTTTTACTGTCGAAACAGTTAAATGTAACCGCCTCTTCTACGCCAACATCATCTTCTCTCGCACTTCGCGACTGCGGAACTCCTCCTACTTGCTTCTCAAATATTCAAATGTAATATCTATCAACATCTTCTGATGCCTTGATTCTGATTCCCGCGCCTTCTCTATATCCTTTTCTCAAACACCCCTCTTTAGTCGTGCTCTCACTCTGTAGCCCCTTGCGTGTTAGTGACACTCCCGCCTTGCTTGAGGGGATCAGTTACTTTCTCACAAACGTGATGTGGCTCCCCTCTGTCTTTTCTACTAATATTTTCATGGCAACTGCTCTGATGAGCTAATTTCACTGGTAGCCCAACTGCATGAATTTAAGCGTGCTACTAGGTTGACATCTCGGTCCCTAATAATTATAATCTTCAAATATTCAAATGTAATGTCAATCAACATCTTCTGATGCCTTGATCCTGATCCCTGTCCTTCTCATCTTTCCCTCAAACACCCCTCTTTAGTCTTGCTCTCATTCTTTGCAACAACTTTTTAGCTAGTAGCACTCTCAGCTTGAAATGAGATGTCAGTTTTATTCTCATTTTTGCGTAAGTCAGATGTCAGTTTATTCCTCGCACTCTCTCTCTCACACTTTCTACATATATATATATATATATATATATATATATATATATATATATATATATATATATATATATATATAAGTAATAAGCCGTTGGTATATAATCCAAGTGAATCCTATTGATACAATAACAATATGAAAATTGATTCACATAAAGAGGTAATTGTTTTAATCAAACAGAGCACATATATTACATACAGCAACAATTAAAATTACTTCAAGATTATGATCATTTCACCCCACAAATTAAAATTAATTTGGGGTATTTTCAAACCCGTCAGGTTATAAGAAAAATAATGAGGGATTTTCAAACCCGTCTGGTTAATGAGAAAAGTAAGTGCTTCATTTCATAATTTTTTATTAACCTGATGGGTTTGAAAATCCCATAAATTAATTTTAATTTGTGGGGTGAAATGATCATAATCTTGAAGTAATCTTACTTACTATGCAATAAATCTTAAGTAAGTTTAGACATATGAAAAGCTGTTTACTAGAATAGGTTTGGTTTTCTTCTCTCATTTTTTGTTATCGAATAAATATGTATTAACCTCTCCCGGTTTTGAGTTACTGTTTGTTTTGTTGTTTTTTTTTGGTCACATGGTTGTTTTTTATGTTGTAGGCTATTCTGCTCTAATGCACCTCTTTGGCCGGCGTACCCTGAAGATCTGCGTAGGCGAAACTTAGGTCGGTTTGCCTGGCTCTTTAGGTTCATAATTATATACATATATATATATATATATATATATATATATATATATATATATATATATATATATATATATATACACACACACACTGCGTGCCAAATTATTATCGAGATAACTTTTTCTAATATTTCTAAAACTGTCCAATCAATTCACACAAAATTTTCACACAATGTTGGCCACACTAAGCTGCGCAATTACTAAAATGATCTGCGCAATGTAAACAAATTTGCGCCATATTTGTTATCAGCACAGTAATTTGCGCGTGCCAAATTATTAGAAAAGTATAAGAATTTAGTGAAAAGATGGGCCTTAAAAGCAGTTTAAGTGATGCTGAAAAGAAAACTATTACCTGAGAACTCTCAAAAGGTAAATCTACCCTAGAAATTTTTAAAATGATAGGTAAGTGTCATCAAACAGTGAAAAATTCACCGCCGACCCTACACAATTACGCAAAAGGGCATATAAAGGCAAGCCGAGGGTTATTTCAAGTCGTCTCATGTCACGACTTAAACGAGAGGCCAAGAAGAACCCTGAATTTACCACTCAAGAGCTTTGCAGTCGTATTGGGGATCCTACTGTTTCTAAAAGTACTCGGTGTCGGTATCTAAGGGAAATAGCAACAACAGTCAAACCTGTATCGAAGTCTCCTTTGACGAGAAATCACATTTAAAATCGATTGAAATGGGCCGAGGACAATATGAAGATTGACTTCTCTAAAGTTTTGTTCACAGACGAAACTCGAGCAACACTTGATGGGCCAGATAGATGGTGCAAAGGATGGGTAATGAACGGACAGAATCGCCATCAGTGTTTGAGACGCCAACAAGGCAGTGGGGAAATAATGATCTGGGGTGGTATTATTGGAAACACATTAGTGGGCCCATGGAGAATACCAGATGGCGTCACAATGACTGCTGATGCAGACACAGCGTTTATGAAGAAGCATCTTGAACCGTAGATGAAAAGGCAAAGAGTTGCCTTCAGAAAGGCCATTGTTTTTTATGCAAGATAATGCTCCCTCACATGCTGCTCACAAGACTACTGAATATTTGAAACAGTTAGTCTTCGATGGACCTCGAAAAATGAAGTGGCGATCAAATTCTCCGTATTTGAACCCAATCGAAAACCTTTGGAGCATCATGAAGTGAAGACTGTACGCCAACGGACGACAATTCAGGAGCAATGCTGAGTTGTGGGAAGCAATTCTTGACATATCTCACGGCATTATAGCAGATGAGATCCTACAATTAACAAATTCTATGGATCGTCGACTTTTTCAAGTAATTTCAAAACAGGGAATCACATTCCCTATTAATTTGTTTAAAACTGTACCTTTGTTTGTATCTGTTATTATTTGTTTGATTATCTAATTTATTAGCTTCTTTTGATCATAAATATTCACGTTCAACATTAATAAACGTTTTGTTTGCTCAATTCTGGGAATTTTACTAAACTTTTCTAATAATTTGGCACGCACAAATCACCGTGCTGATAACAAATATGGCACCAGTTTGTTTACATTGCGCAGATTAGTACGGAAATTTCACTGACTGCGCAGCTCAGTGTTGCCAACATTGTGTGAAAATTTTGTGAGAATTGATTGGACGGTTTTTTAAATATTAGAAAAAAAGTTATCTCAATAATAATTTGGCACGAAGTGTATATATATATATATATATATATATATATATATATATATATATATATATATATATATATATATATATATATATATATATATATATATATATATATATATGTGTGTGTGTGTGTGTGTGTGTGTGTGTGTATGTGTGTCTTAGGCAATCTGGACCCCTCTCAAGCTCATCAATTTAGTACAATCAATCACATGATCTTTAAAATAGAAAAAGGGTTAAGGACTCAGATGAACCTGCTCAAATTTGAACGGAGGGAATAAGTCAGATCAGTATTTGAAATCACGAAAAAAACAATGTTGTCCTTATTTTTGTGATTACTGCTCGATCTGTTTTCTCTGGTCTGAAGAACTGGAATTGTTATACTGTTTTTTCAATTGCTCTCCCACTTAAATCGCATTAGGTTGGTGCAAAAATTATGACGTAATTATTACGTCATTATTTTTGCACCAACCTAATAAATACGATTCATTACAAATAATCGCAACCCCTACGAGCAACGGCAACCTTCAACAATCTTGTATTTCTCGATCTATGCCGTGTGTACTTCACTGTCGACCTTATCAACCGACATCGATCGTTGCATATCAGGCCAGTGCATCGATTTCTTGATGCTTTCCTATGAAACTGGAAAGCAACTACCTGCTGCTGTACTTTTTGTCATCGACGTTTGCTATTCTGGGTGACTAAGTTTTTTTTTTCTGGTTTTTGCGTATTAACCTGTCTGGCTGGGTTGCTCCTGTCAGAAAAAAAAAACAAAAAAAAAAAAAACACCCGACCACATAGCTCTCCGGGTAATAAAAATGCAAGAAAAAAAAAACAAAAAAAACAACAACTCTGTAATATATCAAGATATTTAAAAAAAAAAAATCCATTCGGAATTATCAGTAATCGTATTTAATAAATAAAACAATTTAATAGAAAGAACAAATTAAAAATAATAGATAGATCAATATAGAACATGCAGTTATGGCCGCCGATTACAGATGCACGGGACTAAACACCTACATCCGCTTTGTAGGCTTAGGTAAGATTTGTGATATCTGCGGTAATATAAACACCCACCTCAGTAGTTTCAAGACAGCGTCATACACATAGTGATTCTCTAAGCCCGGTTTAGATGTGGCACAAGGCCGAATGTATGGAGCACCCAGTAAGGATCGAACTCATTACTCAGTCGTAAGTGTTCTAGCAAGACAATCTTTCTAAGCATTACAACACGTCGAGGTGCCATAAGAGTCTTACACATAAGCAGATATAAAAAAAAAATAGAAACAGGTGTAAGACAAGGATGGGTCTTCTCACCGGACTTATTCAACCTATACAGCGAGGCGATTCTGAGTTAACTCGAAGTCCTACCAGCATTCATTATTGACGGTCACAATCTTAACAACACAAGGTATGCAAATGCCACAGTCTTGATGGCAGACATAGAGAGAAAGCGACAAAAAACTCCTATAAAAGGTAACGGAGGAAAACAAGAAGAAAAGATGAAACATTCTATTCTAATGCATGGATGTTAGCCAAAGGATGAGACCAAAGTTCAATGTTGCAAATCGGAGATATTAAAATCAAATAAATGCGGAAATTTAAATATCTGGGAAGTGTTTTAACAGAAAACGGAAAGAGTGACTCAGAAATCCGAAGCCGTGTTGGGATAGACAAGGAAACATTTCAAAATCTAAGCAATGTACTAAGAAATAGAAAGAAAAAAAATTCGCCAGAAACAAAGAAAATAGTACTAAACATGTCATATCTGTTTTCCAGTAAGCCAGTGAGTTATCGGAATGTGTAGCAGAAATGAGTTTCTACAGAAGGATGCTGAGAATACCTTGAACCGAACATGTGAGAAACGATGAAGTTTTGGCGAAAATGGGAACAAAAAGGAAATATATACTTAAAACCAGGAAGAGTCACTTGAGACATCCCTGGCATATAATAGGGAGAAAAGAACTTTGAAAATCTGATACTCGCAGAACGGATTGAATGCAAGAGGGGCAGAGGAAAATAACGGATAAAATACTTAGTGGGCTCCAATAAATGGGTGGCGGTTCAGGGCTAGGAATATATAACAGAAAGATAAATTTTATTAAGAGTTACAAGGGATTGGAAGTTGTGGGGAGACATAATCGCCTCCGTCCTGAGGGTACAAGGCACGGAAAGAGAAAGAAGAATTCTTACATATCACAGAGAGATACAGTAAGGCTGTTGTTTCGGACGAGGGTGTAGAGCTGCTACACACCCACACTGTTTAATTTTAAGTAACTAAATATTAAGTAACCAAGTCTCTTGTATCAATTCATTGGCTCACCAATTTCATGGCTGATAACCTTCTCACCTCATTTTAATAAATGAGTAAATATTTCTTAACAGTTTTTGGTAGTTCACTCAAAAACATTTCCTGCATGTCGGATTGACTGAATGTTTACCTTCCTATCTTAATCTGGTTAAATTCAAGACGAATTTAGTCAATATGATTTTGTATTTGTTCCCAGCGCAGGTTTTTGGATAGGCAAGACTTTACAATTTGGTGAATTGGCACAACATGGTATTTCTCTGATAATCTCTTCCCTTTTTGCCTTGTGTGGTAGGAAGATAATATCAATAAAAGCCAAGAAATTTGTTAAGGAGAAAGATCGTGGCAGGTAAGAGAATAGCCGTCATATATGACTGATATAAACCCGTTCGTATGTTATGTCTGATCATGAGGATATGTTCTCTGATTGGTCGGCTTTTTTGGAAGAACACTTCAAATTATAGGAGTCTGTGATTTGCCTTTGATGATAGTTCTATCTATCTATCTATCTATCTAGCTAGCTAGCTAGCTATATATATATATATATATATATATATATATATATATATATATATATATTTATATATATATAAGTGAACATTGAAGTCAATACTCAGAGGCGACAGGCTGTGTCATGCTAGAGCAATCGTCAGGCCTGACAATTGCGTCTCTGAATGATGACTTCAATAATCACTTTTTTATTTATATTTACATACGCTCTATCTTTGGTATTGACCTCCTTATCCCATAAATATAGGTCACCTTAAAACTACATATATATATATATATATATATATATATATATATATATATATATAGAGAGAGAGAGAGAGAGAGAGAGAGAGAGAGAGATAATATTAGTGGCCAATATATATATATATATATATATATATATATATATATATGTGTGTGTGTGTGTGTGTGAAGAAAAATATACGGAAAAAACAAACAAAAATCCTTATATGCAATTATGCTGTTTTAATGTTAATATAATGTCAACGTCGGACGTTTCGGTTTAATAAACCATCTTCAGGACATATTCATAAAATATAATTAACATTATCAATTCAACATGACAAAGACGATGGACATAAGAACAAGACTTATCCAAAAGATAACTGAAAGTTTTATATGATCAGCGTTCCGTTTAAACATGGTTACGTTGTCGTCACGTGGGCGACGCTGTGAAAACGTATTCCTAATTTAGGAATACGTTTTCACAGTGGATTTTTGTTTGTTTTTTCCGTATATTTTTCTTCATACTGTCGGATGTATATCCATATATTTGCTTACATATATATATATATGTGTGTGTGTGTGTGTGTGTGAATTACCAATATAAAATGCTCAAACACTAATATTCCATGGAAAACCAAACAAGTTATATCCTATATCGCACCCCGAACTACCACCAGTCCCGATGAATGGATACCCCCCCTAGGGAAACATCATGACTTGGGAGACTGTTAACCCTTAAAATCACCCCATACCTCAAGTGGAACACTTAAGTATGATACATCACTAAAGATGCAGGCAAATAGTCGGTTCCCTGTACCGCTTCAGTAAGAACCTGATTCTTCGTGATATCTGTATCTTTACAAGAGCTACAGCAGGCCGAAAATTGAGTACTGTTGTGGATTCTGGGATGAAATCCGGTCTCAAATGAATGACAAACGCAGGAATGAAATATAGCAAATAAATGTATTGACGTAATAATACAATTGGTAATACGGTTAGTAGATCTAGAAATGCGGTTAGTAGCAATAATAGTATATATACAGTCTGAGAAATTAAGTATCGAAGTATGACATATCTTCTGAGTCTACGTGCTCGCAACTGTGACTCCTAAAAAGCGGTTACCTCATACTCTTACTGTATCAGTGTATCTCTCTATCAGAGTATCTCTCTCTCTAACTGTCACTCTAGGGTATTCACTGGCAGCAGTATAAGTACACACTGGTCGAGTCCACTTGTATGAAAAAGGGGTGAAATCAATAGATTTCAAAAGCGTCTGCGTGTCCGTGTGGGTTACGAATTATTTTCTAATCTCCAACACCTCTCTCGGAGATGGGATGTGACAAGCCTCTAACTTCTCTATCGTTACTTTCATGGAAAGTTCTTGACAAACTGAATTCCTTGGCGACAGCAGTTCTGACCTTCACGACTAGGACTCGCCCTGCCACTAGCACTGTAGCAAACTACCGTCATATCTTCCGTAATCTATCTGTGAGACGTAAGTTCCTGCAAGCAGTGACTTTGCGCGGACCACTCTTTTGTGGAACCGACAAGCAAGAGGATGTTTCCCCGATCACTGCATTCTTAAACTTGCTCAAGTCTGTGGTGTATGGTTATCTTTGCCACCTATCCGCATATGTCTCTCTTACTCTGATATTTCGATCTTCACTAGCTCGCGGGCCTTTCACATGGTGAACATGAATTTTTTTTTTTTTTTTTTTTTTAAAGCTTCTTTTGTCGGAGTTCTTATAGTCTCCTTTCTGTGTCTGCTATTAACACTGTGTCATATGAATCGAAGTTTTTCTTGCTTTAGACATGTTGGCATCCAAAGATAGACTGTCTGTCTTGATAGTCAACTCGTGAATGGGGTGCAGAAAAAAAAAACGGATTCGTGTCTTTTTTGTGGTTCGATAATGAACGCAACACACGAGAACGGACTTTGAACAGAAATTACTAAAAAGAAAAAAAGTAGAAAGAGAGAGAAAGAGATAGACAGAAAGAGAGAGAAATAGAGAGAAAAAATATAAAGAGAGAAAGAGCAAGATAGAGAGACAGACAGACAGAAATAGAGCGAAGGAGAGATAGAGACAGAAAGAAAAAGACAGACAGAGTGAGAGAAAGAGAGAGAGACAAAAAGAGAGACAGTGAGAGAGAGACACACACACACAAAAAGAAAGACAGAGAGGGAAAAGGAGAGACAAAGACAGAGAGATGAAGACAGTGAGAGAAAGAGTGCGACAAAGAGAAGGAGACAGAATGAGAGAGAGAAAGTAGTATCTTAAATGAATGCAAGAGACAGAGAGAGAGAGAGAGAGAATACCAAGAAAGAAAGAGAGATAGAAAGAGGGAGAGAAAAAGAGTGACAGAGACGAAGAGAGAAAGGACTGAAAGAAAGGGAAAAAGAGAGATACAGAGAGACGGAAAGAGAGAGGATTAGAGACATAGATAGATAGAAAGATATAGCGAGAAAGAGAGAGCTTGAGAAAAAGATTGAGAGAAAAGAGACAAACATTGAGAGAGAAATGGAGAGGTAGAAATAGAGAGAGAGAAAGCGCGAGACAGCGACAGAGAGAGAGAGAGAAAAACACACAGAGACAGAGAGATGGGAAAGAGAGAGAGAAAGTAACACACAAAGACAGAGAGAGAGGGAAGAGAGAGAGAGAAACACACAAAGACAGAGGAGGAAGAGAGAGAGAAAAACACAGAGACAGAAAGACGAGGAAGAGAGATAGAGAGAGAGAGAGTGAGAGAGAGAGAGAAACACACAAAAACAGAGAGAGAGGGAAGAGAGAGACAGCGCCAGAGAGAGAGAGAGAGAAACACACAGACAGAGAGAGGGGGAAGAGAGAGAGAGAACACACAAAGACAGAGAGAGAGAGGGAAGAGAGAGACACACACACACAGACAGAGAGAGGGGGAGAGAGACACACACACAGAGAGAAACACACAAAGACAGAGAGAGGGGAAGAGAGAGAGAGTGAGGGAGAGGGAGAGAGAGAAGGTAGTAACTTTAACGGACGCAAGAAGACACTATTTGCACTACGCCATAAAATAACTGTTTGAAACTAGACGAGAAATGAAGATCTACCCAGCGATAAGAGTTATTGATTGATCGATACCTGATCATGGCCGACGTACACACGTACACGTCAAAACCATAACGGCTAATCCAATAGTGCACGATTTAACAATACATAGATACTGTTGCCTGACATATCTTTTAAGAACAGAGCTTAGGGAGGGCAGAGAGATTTGAAAGCTGTACAGATCCGAGGTCATGCGAACTTCGGATAGAAGCAAGCACAGAAACGTTTAGTGTCGTTCATTCTATAAAGAATTACTGATAGGAGATTTTAACTTGTAGGTTTCACGTTAAAAGGGGGTATCTTTTTTTTTTCTTTTTTTTTACTTTTAAAAGGTTTCTGAGTGACGTTCATAATCAATTCCATACAGTTAGTACGCTGATATATAAATAATGTCGAGGTGGTTTCTAAGTTATTGCCGTATATATTAGGTTGGTGCAAAATAATGTCGTTTTCTCACATATGTTACTATGTGAGAAAACGACATTATTTTTGCACCAACCTAATATTTGCGTATCATGCGACCTTTAAAGACATAATTTTGAAGCTAACTTGACTACACAAATGAATATATATTTAGTGTAATAGCAAAATTGTCCAAATCGTGTAACGGCATAATTTTCAGTCTGAAAAAATGTATAATATCTTAAAAAAAAAAAAAAAAAAAAAAAACCAGTAAATTGACTAAGTATCTTTTGTTTCCAGGTTTTCAGATACGACGTTTAGGCATTTAACCTAAAGAATCGCTGAAATAAAATCTTTGAAAAATTAATCTAAAAAGAAGGCAAGTTAAAATCGTTTTGTGTCAGACCCAGATTATGTCTTCCCAAATGAGCAATGGTGAGAGGAAAAAGATCATACAGACCTTTAGTAATGGTAGCAATATTCATATTCTGGCTTCCGTCTTTAAAGTTCATTCAAGACCCATCAAGAGAACGTTGAATTAATTTAAAAAAGAGCGAAAATTAGCGAGGAAAACTGGATCAGGATATCACAGCAGGAAGAGGGAACATAATGTCAACTAAGAGCTAAGAAATAGATTACATATATATATATATATATATATATATATATATATATATATATATATAATCTCCTTAACTATGATTATATATATATATATATATATATATATATATATATATATATATATATATATATATACAATCTCCTTAGCTATGATTACTTAATGATGGACAGGTCATTTTCATTTATGATCGAGTTCATCACGATTAAGCCTGGAGAGTAATTATACATTCTTATTGATCAAAGTAGAGTCCAGTAATGTTATAAAAATCTCAGATAATTCCAGTAAGATATCTTTAATCATTTCTAAGATATACATTGGTTCAAAGCTTAATCTAAGACTAGAACAATCTTTGCTGTTAAGAGATTTTGGATTTGAATTTTCTTCCCCGTGTATGATGCGATCCTCTTAAAATTAGCTAAATTTATTAGGTCTTCAAAAGTCGCATGATACGAGAAAAACGGATTCAGTAAACCGAGTTTGAATTCCGGTTGTAATACCTTTGAGAAAAGCATGAATCCGCATTTGCCTACGTCCTATAATATATAGTGTAGCTAACCACTCACTCGCATTCGATGATACCCGTCTGCTAGAGCGGGTAGCCAATCTCTATTGCAGACGCTTGCTCAGGAGCACTTGTGATTATTCAACACCCACAGAGCTCACCTGTGGTTTATATTGCAACTATGCTTAGCAGACCGTAGTTACAGTTTCTGGGTAAGTGCGTGTTATCTAGCGCGAACAACAATTTGAACAAGTCCAGTACGCTGAAGCCCTCGGTCATAATGACTTGTGACTTCGTGCTAGCACAGCTATCGACGCCCCCAATGGTTCCGTCTACCCAATTAGACTCAAAAGAGTTGGGTCCCCAAAATTTATACTCTAATTTCCTCGTGACATATGGATCAGTGGATGAAACGTTGTTTGGACCCAGTGAATTGACCCAAAGAATTGTGAGTTCAATACTTGGCTACTGCGGTGGTGAACACAAACTTTGAGAGTTGAGTTAAAGGGAGATAACTGTGACATCCGCAAGAAACATGTCACATAGAACTAGAACAATCTTCTCCGGTGGAAGAAAAAAATGGTTCACTTCAAAATTCCAATCACCTGAAGAAGTTCGGAACGTACAACGGCCGAAACATCATGAATATGGTAATAAAGACGAGGGAATAATCCGAACAATGTAAATAATTAGCCAACATTTTACGTTCTGATTACACAGTTTTCTAATTTCTCACAACCTCGACATATCATGTGGTTGGTAGTTTTTATTATGACACCGTCTTCCATAACAAGACTGCTTCCATTTAACCACTGTAGAGAAGCTTTACTGTCTGACATCAGCATGGCTGATGCTAGGCTTCTTGAGAGCGACACACAGCACTTTCTTGGCCTCAAGTTTTCAACTGAGGTATTTATATCGCATCAATAGCTTCATCTTGCACATCTTACAAATGTACCATTCGTGTGTGCATTGAATACTGTTATCATATCTCATCTGGTGATCTTGCTACTCATCTCGAGGTTCTTGACAAAATCTTAAGAAGAATCTGTAATGTAATTGTTGTAGCATACCTACGACGGATAATGGATATGACTCCATTCCCATACATACAGTAATAAATACCGTATGTTGGTCTGCAGTTGGAGATTCGTCTCCAACTGTACTTCTCAAACTCTCTGCCTCCGGGCAAATAGGTTCCCCAGACGAGGCTATGTCGAAGAGCAGAGTATCGTCTCGGAAAACAGCGACCCGAATCTTTTCTATACGGTGTCTACGGGGAATATTTGACCGAGCCTACGGGCTCGGATACCCCACATTAAATTCGGCTTTGTGCCACATCAGCCGCGTGGGGCGGTCGTTAGATATCTTGCAGTTGGAGATTCGTCTCCAGCTGTACTTGTCAAACTCTCTCCCTCCGGGCAAAGAGGGTCCCCAGACGAGGCTATGTCGAAGAGCAGAGTCTAGTCTCGGAAAACATCGACCCGAATCTGTTTTATACGGGCTCTACGGGGAATCTTTGGCCAAGCCTACGGGCTCGGATACCCCACATTGAATTCGGCTTTGTGCCACATCTGACCGCGTGGGGCAGTTCATAGATATCAGATTGGAGATTCATTGGAAATTCACTTGACTCACTTCTAGCAGTTGACTACTTCTACGCGCCGCTGGCAAATCTTATATATGCTGTTCTTGTCTCAAGCATTCTCTTTCTTTATCAACTTTCGTTTTATTATTCTATTCAGTTAGCTTCCCTAGGTTACGAAAGTAATCTCTCCGGATTCGGTCTCATGACTTCAGTTACTTTCTCACCGACAGGACATGACGTCTCTTTGCCTTTTTCTACAAATATTTTCATTGCAACTGATCCGACGAACTACTAGATTAGAATCTATGTCTCTTCCGTTTCCTGTTGAAATAGCTAAATGCAACCGTCAACATTTCCTTTTCTCGCACTCCCCTCCCCTGTTGTGCTCCCTTCAATATACTTGCTTCCTAACGCCAAACGCCATCTTTTATCATCTGAAATATCATTTATCATTTTTCCTTTTCTCAATCCTCGCTAGACTCACTTATCTTTCATTTTCACTCTCTTTTATACCCCACTTAATACTAGTGGCATTTCTCTGGAATGGTTAAGAAAAAAGAGGCATTTCGTGCCGACAACGAGGTATGATTGGCTTTTTGTGATGCATTTTTATCTACAAGGCGCCAACAACGAGTTTATTGGCAATGGCACTTTTACCGGGAAAATGACGTGAAAACTTCAGTTAAAATTATAAATCAACACACAAAAATTTCTTATTGTCTTAGCTACTATAAAGCTGTCGTTTGAAGTCAGAATCCGTAATTTACCTCTGGAGGTCAACGTGTTAAATGTCATTTATAGTATAGCTTTTGTTTCACGGCTCCTCATTTCATACAATGACGTTTTTCCTTTATTTCCTTTGAGCAGATAAAAATAGAGTCGAATATAAAAGGATTTTATTTAACATACAATTCGAATGAAAAGTTTGACTTAGAAAAAGAAAAAAAATCCCGTAACAAAACCTCGATAACGTCGCATTTGTATAAATAGAAATCGATCGAAACATTTACTAAACGAACATTAATTAGAAAACCAACCATTCATTTGTTAGGAGAACGGAAAACATAAATAAAACACTGTGGGTTCTAAAACATTCTATAAGATGCTTTTAAAATCTAAATAAAACGCTGTTTCATTGTAAAGCAATCCCTACATATATTTTAGCGATTTTTTTTTCATAGATATTGAAAATGCTGTAAATCGGCAGAATATTTTTTAAATTCTTTCACTCCATCAAGGCAATAAAGCCACTAAGATGCAAGGGTGGTCACTGAGTGTTAGTATGTGAAAACAATAAAAGAACAAGAAATACGACGGCAAAAGGTAGCGATTAGCATTGCATTTAAATTATCGAAGATCTAATTTGATTAGGAAGCATTTTCATGCATGGAATCGGAAGGAAGTTCCACAAGCGAGAATTGCGAGAAAACTGTTAGCATCTAACTTATAGCTACATCTAGCTATTTCAAATTTAAAATAATCAGACTTTGCCCCCAATCTAGTACTGCGCTGAAATTAATAAAATCAAGATACAATATTGACCTCAAATATATGTCTACCACATTTTATGTAGATAATTTGCCATATATTTCTCGTCTTATACACGAGTACATACGATATCATTGTAGAAGTGATCCGGGGATCAGATGGAGTATTTAAAGACACGGATAAGTTTGTTTGTTGCTTTCGTTACGCGGCATATCAACCTCTATGAGTTATTTAAAGCCAAAATCTCTCTCTATATATTTTTGCACAATTTTGGTTTCAGAGATAATAATAATAATAATTAACCCATAGTTGTGGGGAGGGGCAAAAGATGTGGATTCATACTATTTCCGCGTAAGTCAATATAATGAACCAAACTGGAATTGGAACGCAGCTCCCTTTTTTATTAACATTTCCGAGCCATTATCCATTAAACCACATCCAAGCGGTCACCCATCTAGGTACTGATCAGGCTCAACGTTACTTAACTTCTGTGATCGCACGGGAATCGGTGTTTCAGTAGAATGGAACATTACGTTTTCTTGTTTTTTTTTTGCGAATAACTTCCATATACCACGCTCGAATTTGTTTTAAACCACTTAGTTTAATTTTAACACTGCATAAATTTGGATCTTAGCAGTATGGCCGAGAGGATAATATTGGTCTGGCTTGCGCCCTAGCCAGGTCACTCCAATCTCTCCACCAAAAGACTGCATTTTGACAGGGCGTTACCTTTATCTCGCGAATAAACAGATGACAACTACCCTGAACTGTAGATCAATTCGATATATATATATATAAATATATCTTATATTTTCTCTCGGACAAGTGAAATTTACTTAATCATTTGTATAAGAAATCTTTTCATAGGCATTCGCAATGTGGCACTTCGACGTGGTGTAATGGTTAACAAGCATTCTTCACCAGATCAGTTAATGGTGTGTTCGAAAATCATTGGCGCTACTTCTTTTAGGCCTTGTGCCACATCTAAGCCATGCCTCCTAAATTACTATTCTCAATGTGAAAAATGTCACGTGTTGTAATGGTTAACAAGCTTTTCTCTTTAGATCAATTACGACTGAGAAGTGAGTTCGATTCTCATTAGGCACTCCTTATTTTAGGCCTTGTGCCACATTTAAGCAACGCTTACTAAATTACTATGCTCAATGTTAACAATTTGAGATGTTGTAATGGTTAACAAGCTTGTCTTGTTAGATCAGTTACGACTGAAATGTCATTTCGATTCTTGCCAGGTGCTCTTAATTTAGGCCTTGTGCCACATCTAAACAACGCTTATTAAATTACTATTCTCAGTGTGAACAATTTCACTTGCTGTAATGGTTAACAAGCTTGTCTTGTTAGATCACTTATGACTGAGTAGTGCGTTCGATTCTCCCTAGGTGCTCCTTAATTCAGTCCTTGTGCCAGAGCGAAGCAAAGTACTGAACTGTTACGTTATATCTGTCCTCCTGTATGGCAGCGAATGCTAGACAATTTCCTCAAAAATGAAGAGATTTGAAGCAACAGAAATTTGGTTCTACAGAAGGATACTGAGGATACCAGAGAGACAAAACTTATTAAGAGCTGCAGGATACGGGAAGATGTGGAGGGTTGATCGCTCCCGTTCTGAAGGGTCACAGCATATAAAGTAAGAAGAATGAATCAACTTATTTTTCTTTTGTTGATCATGTCTCTGGCGTCTGGAGAAATTCAAACGGAAGTTATGATGACAAATTCGTAGATGTAAATATCTCTCAATGTGTAATGCTTTGCGATTGCATATCTCTTACCAGTGCTCAAAAGATCTTCTTTTTCAAAAGGTCGGTTAATTTTAGAGACGGGAGGTACGATACGATGTTATGGATCAGAGAGCCGAGATCCGAATTCCAGTCGGGTTCTTTGCTTTCACTTACGCGCAAATGCCCTTGGGGGAACGCATGAATCCATCTCTTCTCCTCTCAGCTATGAGTCGAAGAGCAGAATCGACTGGGTTCGATAGCCTGGGTTGGCAACCAGTCTACCGCAGAAAGAAACGGCAACCTACTGCGGGAATATCTACTACCTAATTAATCGAAAGAGAAATGATTGCCTAGGCCTGTATCATGGATGGCACTTTACGGACTGAATAGTGCAATCAATGGGAATGCCCTAAACCATTTCCATATCCCAGATAATGAGGACAAGTGTGTGGGGCAATGGATTTATCCACGCAGGGAAATCTACTAAAGACTTGTCTTTGGAGAAGATAACTGTTTTTGATTGGCGAGCAAATAGACCAGAAGCAAATCCAATAGAAAATTTATGGATTTTCTTATCAAGAGGAGATTAAAGAAAACCCTTGTGTTTTTGTCGGCACCCGGTCGCATGCGAGCATCAGAAGCGTCGTCCTCTCTCACTATTCCTTTTCTCCTTCCCCTGGTAACGGTGCCGGAGATGGCTGTGAATCGAAAATAGTTTGACAAGGCCATTCAGGCGAATTTGAATTTTGATGGACAACTCTGCGCAGCGGAGAAGACCACACATTTGGCCAGAAGCATTTCCTTCGCGGCTCAAACGAAATCGATACAGACGAGAACCGTCAAACCGGTTAGCGTCGGGCTGTCCAATGTTTGATCTGTCAAGATCCGTCTTCGCTACGCCAGCCCGACTAGCATTGCCCTCTTCCAACGGTTTGACCATTGTGTAAAGATCATTGCCTATTCCGCTGGGAGTGGGGTAGCCATTATTAGGAAAGATTTCTATTTTTTTTTATATTTGGATATATGCATTCTTATGTATGCATCTAGAAAAGTAGAACTGGCGATTCGAGTTCAAATCCCAGACATGGATTAAGTAACAGGGTAGACTCTATAGCTTTAGGTGGTAACCCACCTGAAAGAATGAAAAACTCAGCATTTCAATTCTTGGAGAAAGCAACGGTTTTCCCGACGCTTGTATTCTCATAAATATGTTGCAAATGAGAAATAATAAACGAACGAAAAGAATGGAGAGCCATTACCGCTAATGTTCTGCAGATTTAAAAAAATTAGTCATTAACAGAACGTGGTTATATATTGTGCGATAAAATATTCTATCTGGTACACACACACACACAGATATATATATATATATATATATATATATATATATATCGCATCTGACCATCATCGAGATCATTATCTTCTCTCCCTATCCCCTTTCTCCTCCCTCTGGTGGCGGTGGAGGAGATGGCTGTAAATTGAAGATCCTTTGACGAAGCCATTCGGGCGAATTTGAACAACTTTGCGAGACGGAGAAGCCCACACACTTTGCAAGAAGTGCCTACATCGCGGCTCAAAGTGGATTAAGACAGGCAAGATCTGGATGCGTCGGGCTGTCATGTGCTTAGTCTGTGAAGGTCCGGCCTGGTTACGCCAGCCCAACTGGCGCTGACATCTTCCGACGGTTTGGCCGTTAAGATCGTGTACATCTTTGCCTATTCCACCGTTGGAGACGCCGGGAGCGGAGGGACACGTTCAGTCTGGTCTTTCTTCTTCGACGCTACCGCCATGGCTGACACAATAGATGTTTGAGATATTAGAGATCTGAAATAATTTATGGCTGAAGTAGGGCATCGGTGACAGATGATTGTCGCAGGTTAAATCGGCTCGTTACGGTAACGAATGAAAGAAATAGAAAAAAGGCAAAAGATGCTACAACACAGTAGCAATATGGCAACAAGGTTCTTCAAAATTTTATTAAAAATAATGGTCTTGATAAAAGATATAGATTCTTTTTGTCTTTCTATTTCTAGCTATCATAACACTGGCTTCCGAAGAAATTTAGGCAAGCATAAAAAATATCTTCAATCACTTCAAAACACTATGGATGCATCAAAAAGTCAAATTCATTCTGTTACGTGTGTGGGGATTTATATCTATCTAGAAATGTGACGACAAAGCTCTTAAAATATAATGGCCTTGATAAAAGATTATTTTGTCTTTCTCCTTCTAGCTATAATAGCACTAGTTTACGAAGAAATTTAACAAGCATAATATCTTCAGTCACTTTAAATTGATTCTGTTAAGTGTTTGTGTGGGGGAATCACGACAGTTTCACGTCACCGAAAAATTATTCCCCTCCTGAGAACTGCTTACTTTTCTCACTTTGACTGTAAAATTGGAGATCAGGACAAACATATCTTTTTTAAAATACTGTAACAATGGACTAGCTGCAGAATAAAGAAGCTGCCTTCAACTTTGCTGTGCTGAAAGTATGGAAATGACAACGAAGCCAGACAAAAGATTGTTATATTTGTTTAAAAAATACAATTTTTCTTAATAAAAAATATATTTCAAGCTAGCTTTAGTTATGAGTCCTGTTTCTTACAGTCTCTTCCGTTTTGATCGGGCGTCCTGGGTATGACGATGAACTACATCCGCGTCCTGGGTAAGACAATAAACTAGATCCGCGTCCTGGGTAAGACAATAAACTACGTCCGCGTCCTGGGTATGATGATAAACTACATCTATGTCCTGGGTATGACGATAAACTACGTTCAACAACAAGGCCTCAGATAATGTTTTCGGAAAAATAATGTTGCCAGCTATACGTTTTTGAAACAATGTTGCCAGCTATACGTTGTTTGGGAAAAAATGTTGCCAGCTATACGTTTTTGAAACAATAATGTTGCCAGCTATACGTTTTTTGAAAAAATAATATTGCCATCTATATGTTTGATAGTACTGTATATTTAATATATGGATAGGTATATATATATATATATATATATATATATATATATATATATATATATATATATATATATATATATATATGCCTTAATTTGGCATTAAATGACCGACAGTGGTTGATATGCCATAAAACCCAACCAACCAACCAACGTTTTAATCGTATGGAAAAAAGGAAAGGTTTCCATGAGAAAAGAAAGAAAAGAAGATAGAGGTGGAAAGAAAGAAAGAAAGAATCAGATAAAGCTGATAAGAACAGATACTACACTTTGATCTTAGTGAAAAGGCCTAGAAGATGAAAGAAGGAAGGAAGAGGAGTGAGAGAATCAAATTAAGCTAATGAAAAAAGATACTACACTTTGATCTTAGTGAAAAGGCCTAGAAGATGAAGGGAAGTTAGAAGTGGAGAGAGAGAATCAAATTAAACTGATGAAAACAGATACTACACTTTGATCTTAGTGAATAGGCCTAGAAGATGAAGGAAATATAGAAGTGGGGACAGACAATTAGATAAAGCTGATGAGAACAGATGATCTCCTTGTCCCTACACCCCAGGCACTAAATTATTTTTCTCTTTCTAGCTATAATGACACTAGTTTACTAAGAAATTTAAGCAAGCATAAAAATATTTTCAATCATTTCAAAAGACTGTGGATGCATCAAAAAGGTAAATTCATTCTGTTACGTGTGTGGGGAATCCACGACATTTGCGCAGCGCCGAATAATAACTTGATAGTTTCACGACAATAAAGCAACCTTCGACAGAGTGACAGAACTAATTTCAACTCGGAATTAATTTCAACTCCTAACTTATTTCAACTCAATTTAAAAACCCTAACCCTAAACCTTAGCTCCGAATTGAAATTAATTCTGCATCCCCACCTTCAACTTCGAGGACAACGAAGACATGCAGATGATTGTTATTTTTGTCTAACAAATAAAATTGGTTTCACTGATTAAAATAAATCAAATATTCTAAGGTTTCTTCAGCTATGAGACCCGTTTCTTACTCAGATGATCCCCTTGTCCCTACACT
Source organism: Acanthosepion lycidas (assembly GCA_963932145.1). Taxonomy (NCBI): domain Eukaryota; kingdom Metazoa; phylum Mollusca; class Cephalopoda; order Sepiida; family Sepiidae; genus Acanthosepion; species Acanthosepion lycidas. The sequence continues at coordinate 76,856,208 of OZ010598.1, forward strand.
CCAGGCACATAAAGATCTTCTTCCTCCATCATATGAAAAATTGCCTTCAGAGGAAAATTCTGCCAAGTCAGTCTTTTCTAAAGACAATGTCCCTGTTTATTTAGCAGCAAGTGCAAAGTCAACCCCACTGGATCCTTGTAATGGAGTGGTTTCACAGTGGAGGCTGGTATTTGTACTAAGTCGGTCCTAAAATAGGTTCAACGTACAAAAGTTTAGGAAATTGATATAATAGGTAACGCAGAGAAATCTAGTTGTGGTCGCTGATACTTTAGTATTCGACTAACGGTCATCGACTAGTATTTAGTCACCCCCCACGAGGGTATCATGTGGCACAAGGCCGGTTTAACGTGGGATCTCCGAGTCCGTGGGCCCGGCCAAAAATATACCCTTTGAACCGTATAAACGCGTTCAGGGTCGGTTTACCTCCCCGAACGAGACTCTGCCCTTCGGCATAGACTCCTTCGGGTTCCTCCCCGTCCGGCAGAGAGTTCAACCGTTCAGCCGGTCGTCCGGCATCGACTGACGATATTTAGTCACCCCCCAACGAGGGCATCATGTAGGACGAGGCCGGTTCAACATGGGATCTCCGAGCCCGTGGGCTCGGTCAAAAATATGCCCATTGAACCCGTATAAACGGGTTCAGAGTCGGTTTACCTCCCCGAAAGAGAATCCGCCCATCGTTGTAGCCTTATTCGGGTTACTCCCCGCCCGAAGGCGAAGAGTTCAACCGATCAGCCGGTCGACCGACATCGACTGACTGACTGACCTACCCCCTGAGCGACTTCTACTCATTATAGGTGGGAGATTCTATTAACAATAGAATACGTGTGTTCTACTATAACAATCCCCCAGGAAAACATGAATGGCCTTGCCAGTTGTTTGTACCTGTCTAAGCAGCAGTCAAAGCTCCTGGCATCCGGCCTTGATCAATGGAACTTGCTCACGGCAGAGGTAAGGGAGCCAGTTTCAGGCCAAGAAACAAGGAATTCACCTTTGACGTGGAAAACTGTTTGTGTAGTTGGAGAGCTTCTTATCTTAAATGTACTGAGAGCATGTGAAAGATTTAAGTCAGTCTGCCATGTCTTCCTTCGTAATCCACAGGTATCAAATTACCAAGAGTGTATGGAGAAGTTGTTACAGGCTTATGAGGATATGGCATGCCGAATGTCACTCACATTGTCCACTTCCACATTTAACTTCTTCCTTCTGAACCTAAGAGCAGTGAATGATGAGCACGGAGAAAGAGTCCACCAAGATATGGAAAGAAACTGCGAAGGCAAGTGGAACCACAGCATGATGGAGGCCTTCTAATGGATGCTGCTGCGCAACATACTGGATGCAAAGTACTCGAGATCCTTCTAAAACTTCGTTTCTGTCTGTATACTGCATTATGTCGTGTATTTATGGCATTATCCAAGTAATTTAGTTCCGTCAATACGCTGTATCTCTGCTGTTAAAGAAAAAAAGTAATATGCCTTTGCAATAGATAAAATAAACGCATTATATTTTGGATTTATATGAAGCGTAATAGCAATGTGAAGACAAAGAGAAAACAGTAGAGATGATAAAAACAAACTGTTCAGAAATTTGAATTCATCACATCAAAAAAAGTAAAAAAAAACAAAAAACAAACTATTCACATGCTTGCCTCAGAGAAAAATGTTTTTCGTAAACCAGTCTGTCTATATCTCTGAGATGAAGTGTTATGCTTATTTGTATTATTTACATAATTCGAACTGTTATCCTCATCTTCATTGCCATATTCGCAACATTTCGGCCTCTATATCTTTGAGATGAGGTATTATGTTTACTTGCATTATTTACATTATTCGGACTGTTATCCTCATCTTCATTGCCATATTCACAACATTTCGGCCTCTATATCTTTGAGATGAGGTATTATGTTTACTTGCATTATTTACATTATTCGGACTGTTATCCTCATTTTCATTGCCATATTCACAACGTTTCGGCCTCTATATCTCTGAGATGAGGTATTATCGTTACTTGCATTATTTACATTAGTCGGACTGTTATCATTATCTTCATTACAATATTCACAACGTTTTGGCTTGTATGTATCTGAGATGATTACTTGCATTATTTACATTATTCAGACAGTTATCCTCATCTTCACTGCTATATTCAACTAATCTCACGCCTGTCTTGTGTGTATCCTTTGGTAGAAGCTGTGAAATTATCTCTGCTAATTGTTTGCTTGGATATTGGTAGTGGGCGGACCTATCTTTCCAGTAAAATCTTGAAGCCCTTTGGCAGTCTGGAGTCCTTAGGGGTTGATTGTGAATTCAAGTTATCAACACTTCTTGGAGACTGTGATAAGCGCTTCAAGATGATACTCCTGGAAAACAATGTTGGTTTCAGTTGTCCACTTCCACTTCCACAGTGGATGGTAACATTGAGTTGTCAGTGGACATTGATGAGCTGGACTCCCTTTTCGATGAATTTCCCCTTGCAGGCAGGTTTGACAGAGACACCAATTTTATTCCAATTATCATCGGTCTAGATTTAATTCAGTACCTAGGACCCCTTCAGCTGGTGCCTTTACTGCATGGATTGGCGTTTTCGGTCCCAACGAGGCTTGACCCGTTTGGCGAAGTGAATAAACTTCACTCACCGGGACCCTGTCAGGACGAGAACCGTGAGTGCCTTGCGTTTGATTCAGTATTGACATCTACGGCTGAAGTGAAAACCTCGCACCTGTTTTTTGTGTTGGAATCTAGGAATACATATTTAGATCCTCTAAAGGATTTCTTTCCTGACAGTGATGTAAAAAGAGGTTTAGAAAGAATTTTTAAGCGTGGATTCACTAGTTTTTAAGGAACAAGTGTTGCCTAACTATGACGAGAAGATGGTTGCGCTCTTCAGGCAATCTATCACATTCAAGGCCAATAAGTATTACATTCGACTACCTTGGGAGTCGGAAAAGATATTTTGTATTCTTTCCAAGTATTCTGCGGACCATGAGTCACGAAGACTCGAATGGAAAGGGCTTTATCGGAACGACTTGGAAGTTTTCCGTCAGCATGCACATGACGGAATAACAGATGCGATTCTTGTTCCACTTCACCAGTTTAAGGAATATGTTTGAATTCCATCCAGGCCTGTCTTGAAGGTAGATTCTACGTTCAAGAGTAGAATTCATATTTTCAACTGCAGTCTAAAGACAAATAACCCCACTTCTCTTAATGAGGTTGCCTACCAGCGAGGTTACCTTACGAGCAACCTGTTGGGATTACTGCTATACTTTCGAGCAAAAAATCACGTTTTGTTGGCGGATATCAGGAAGGCCTTCTTAATGATCCACCTGGAGTTGGAGGCTGATAAGAATAGCTTCTGTTTTTTCTTTTAATACTACGGTAGGCTGCGTTGTTTCAGATATAATACAATTATTTTCGGATTCACATCTAGCCCCTTCATATTGAATTACGTTCTCCTCCACCATGCTGCTCAATTTCCTTTGGATCCTTGTAGACGTATGATAGAGAATCGGTTCTACGTGGACAATCTGATGATGATCAGTATTAGTCCAGATGAGCTAATGTTATGTAGTTGTTTCACAGTGGAGGCTTGTATTTTGTACTAAGTCGGTCCTAAAATAGGTTCGACGTACAAAACGTTAGGAACTTGATATAATAGGTAATGACGCAGTAATCTATTTGTGGTGGTTGATAGTTTAATATCCGACTAACGGTCGTCTGACATCGACTGACTGACCAACTACGGGAGCGACTGCTACTACTACTCCTACTTATTATAGGTGGGGGAGTCTATTAACTATAGAATAGGGGTGTTCCACTATAACAGCTATGCAATTTACATGCCCTTTCAAGGGAACATGGTGTGTTTCAGCTACCGTCTTTCAGCTCTGCGTGAGGATTCGGGACAAAAGGAAAACGGATGGTACCCTGGGTAGTAATGGGGCTAATTGGGAGAAAGTGCTTTTGTATCAATACAATCCCCTCACTGACACACAGAGTATTTCTCCCATAAGTTGTGATCCTAATGCTTCTACAAGCGGCACATACTCATGGAAGCAGGAAGTCTTTGACCCCCTGTCTTTACACTTGCCTGTCTCGTTGCGAGATCGTATCCTGTTAAGTGATCTATTGAAGAAGAGCTTTAGAATGGAATGAGCAGATTCCGGCCGAGATTTCATCCAGGTGGGAGAACCTTTCTGCTGCTCTTTCGAGATTGGGGAAAATTACCTGCACCCCCCGGAAAGCTTTCAGTGAGAACGAGGCCAGTAAGATGTTCTTCTTCTGTGATGCATCATCAGAGGCATATGAGTTGGCTGCATATGTGGTGCAGAATTAGCAGTCTTACCTGGTTTTTGAAAACATTAAGGTGTCAAGAGAAAGAGAAAGACTCTTCGCACTTTGGAACTTTTGGCCGGGTATTTGACCCTGAAATGCTTGTCAACTCTCTTGGTGGGATGAGGTTGGTTATCCCCAGCAAAAATGCAGGTAGCCACGGATTCCCGGGTGATCTTCTCGTGGATCATTTCTGGATCAATCGTGAGCAAGAACCTATTTGCCAAAGACCAGCTGAAGGATGTCTTGCAGATGGTTGATAAGTTAGAATCCTTGATTGGGTTTACCCCCTCTTTCCGATATGTACTAACCAAGAAGAATCCTGCTGACTTGATCACCAGGGGTTTGACGTTGGAAAATGTTAAGGCTCTCATTTGGTTCGGGTGTCATGGCCCAGATTGATTGTGTAGCGATATTACTCCATGGACCAAACAGAAGTTGCCATGTCTCAATCAATGCAGCCAACGGATAACCTGAATGCTGCTTCCTTCGTAAAGTTCTTGAGGGTAACTGTGTTAGTCATAAAGTCTATTAATAGACTGCGGCGGTCGGAGGTTGATAGTGAGAGACTGGCATTTATACTTCTGATGAAGACAATGTATAGGATACAAATCCTATATCATTCCAACAAATGACTAAAAAACACAAAGTAGATTTGCACAATCGGATCAACACGATTAAAAACAGATTTCGCAATAAGGTGTGAAATTAATTTTCTGACCAATGAAAGGAGGCGATTTGCTAAACCAAAAAAAAGATAACGAGCCAGTGTGAGAAAAAAGTCAACAATAAATACAGAGTTTCAAGTCAGTCGCCAGGGGGAAGGGCGCAGAGATCACAGGAGACTGACAGTAATTTTCATCGATGATTCAACCCGACACTAAGAGCCGAAAGTGGATTAGGAAACAACAACAGCAACAACAACAACAACAAATTTACAACTGACTCCAAAACAATTCATAAGTACATTTTCCTTTTATCTTTTATTCCTCATTCACACTCACTTTTTCAACTTAAATTGATCGCCCCTTTTTCCTTTACAACTATAGAAAAAACAAAAGAAACAGACATTACTCTGCTACTCTATTGAAAGCCAGCGAACACAGACATTTTTGTCAAAATCACATTTTGCTTAAACTAACTAAAACATTAATCATTTTTTACCCTATTCACAAGATAATAAATATACAATGTTCTATTTTCTATAAACGTTCCTTATCGTGTTGTTTCTTCTTGAAATTTGCGTTGTATTTTGTGGGCAGGGTATCCCGTATTAAATTCTCCTTTAATCCGGGTACGCTGAACCCCACAAATGTAACAAGAAGCCGGTTATGCGGATTTTTTGTCGTATCCGTCAGACAGGAACGTCCCTAGGGGGGTGTAGGGTCTTGATCTGTACATTGACGAGGAAGGCCTGATTAAGTCGGGCAGCAGAATTGATAATTTTCTTCATTTCATTATGAGATTTTAACAACCTAATCTGTTGGCAAAGCATCACCCGATTTCAGATTCCTCATAATGGATACCTATACCAGGTGCCAGCACTTGGGAGTTGGCCCCCGTTGTCTGAAGTGAGACGAAATGGTTACTGGGTGACCAAGGGAAGACAGGCTGTGAAGACGCACTTGGATACCTGTGCCTTGTGTAAGAGATACAATGTTAGGCATGACCTGCCTCCCAATGTGATCAGTTTAACTACTTCACGTGTAGAGCTGGAGATTCCTTTCAAACATACAGTAATTGACTACACTGGTGATTAGGGAAGGTTATAAGGAGGTGAAAATGTAATTGTTCATTTTCACTTGCCTTAGTGTCAGAGCCGTACACATTGATGTTGTTACAGACTTGTGTGTAATGTCCTTCCTTCAAGCTTTGGTGCATTTCCCCAACTTGTACAGCATTCCGGTTGCCATGTACAACGATAATGCTAAGACATTCATGGGTATTGGTCGGCTGTCCAGAAATTTATTGTTATGCTACGGTTTCCAACAGAAGCTTGGGCTTTGTTAAATCAAGTTCCGCCCTATCTCACTATTCTCTGCCTGGGTTGGAGATGTCTGGGAAAGAAGTATACAGCCAATGAAAACTTGCCTCCACAAGGAACGGGGGAAAATAGATTATTTCTCCTTACTAACTCTTATCGAAGACATTCTGAGGGCTGTTAATAATCGCCCCAAAACTATCGAGAATCGGCGGAGAGAGAGAGAGAGAGAGAGAGAGAGAGAGAGAGAGAGAGAGAGAGAAAGAGAGAGAGAGAGAGAGAGCTGGAAGCGGTAATGCTGAGCATGTTTTGCGGCCTTATTTGAGAATTGGGCTGCTGATGAACTAAACGGGGAAGATTGTGTGCTCTGTATGACCTCCAACAACAGAGAAAGACTCGTAATATTTTTAAATAAATAATTATATATATATATATATATATATATATATATATATAGACTATCTACATATATATATATATATATATATATATATATATATATATATATATATATATATATATATATATATATATATGGGTAGGTAGGTAGATATGTAGGTATGCAGATACATAACGTTTCACTACCTACTGCATATTTACTTTCATTTGTTAGTCTTTCTCCAATTTCGTCTTATTCCCCAAAAGATCAAAATTGGATTCGTCTGTTTCTGATTCGTCATTGTCTGCAATGAATTTTGCTAAATCATGATTATTTTCTCTGTGAAAAATTATATAAAGTTTTTAGCATTAACCCATCAGCAGACTATTGGTATTGCCAAAAATGTCCAACTAACTTAAATTCTAATACAGTTTCAAAACATTAATTCAGCACTGATTAATGTTGTAAAGAAACAAAACTGTCTCTGTTTAATGAAAGAAAATTATTGTGGCATTACGAAAGCATTTTCATAGTTTTTGTTTTAAATTTATTTTCTAATTTTGACTTAATTTGCACAAAATCAAAGTAGCTAATCATTGAGGTGAGGGGACAGATTGAAAATTCTTTAGGCTACTTTAATGGACAAATAGCCAAGTTGTTAAAGATATTTAGACACGGGGTGCTCTATTCGTTACAAAGACAGTTGAGAGAAAATAAAACCGGAGCCTCAGAAGATGAAAATTTGATTATTGAGAAGAAAAGAAACGGAAGAAAAACTGAATTGATTTAATTCCTTTTGATTACAGCCAGTGTTACTCTCAAATTGGGAAATATCGAATTAAATCAACGACGCGCAGGGATGCATAGCCATCAAGAAACGTCTGTTACGGAAAGAGAATAAGCAGAAAAGATTATGGTCAAAAAAAGCATATGAAGTAGACATTGAAAAAGTGGCAAAATGTATTGTAGAGAGACGAGTCTAAATTTGAATTTTTTGGTAGTAAGAGCAGTCTGTCTCTATGAGGAGAAAGACAGGATAAAAGAGTAAATGAAAAATATTTAATTTCAACATTTAAGCTTGGTGATAAGTCTGTTATTGTTCAAGGGAATCCTGACAAAAATGAAAACACATTATTATTCAATTTTGCAAAAACATGCTAAACCATTGGGTTTATGCATAACTGGAAAAAAGTCACCTTTCAACAAGACAACGATCCAAATCATTGGTCATGTACGGTGGCTGATAATGATTAAGTATATATCAAAACTTTAATGTCAAGATAAAACAGTATTTAATTTCAACCGCAAATAAATACTTAACAAGAACAAAGAAGTAAAAGTTAGTCAAAAATAATTAACCATTTCAGTGAAAACCTTGTTATTAACGCGGCTCGGTTTAACGTCCGATAAATCCTAAATCAAAGCCCAAATCATCGAGTTACAATTATTCACACTAATTCAACTGGAACGTTCCACTCAATCGTCATTCAATAATAACCCAATAATCACTGCATTCAGTAGCCTGACACCGCTATTTGTGCACCCGGCGGAAAACTTATATTCATAAGTCCAGAGTGTCAAGATCGAACCTTAGTGTCGGTAGTTACTCATTTTCTCCCCATATGACAAAATCTCATTTGTAAATTAAATCAAAATAACAGCAGTCAAAAAAAAAAAAAAAAGAAAAAATTTGGAAATTATATCAATTTCGTGCCCTCTCCCTCTCTCTCTTTCTCTCTCTCTATCATTGAGTTAGTATGGGATTTGAGAATTCGAAGAGAATACGCAAACGGTGAGCGTGAGCTTTTTAAGTGCTTCAAAAATTCTTGGTGAAGGTCTGCCATGGATTAAAAAAAGTTGTTGAAAAGGAAGACAATATGTAAAGCAATGGTGGTTTTATTGATGAAAACAAAATATGACGTTTTTTATGATATTTTGATAAATATAAATGTTTATTTTGTTGTCAAAATAAAAGTAAATACGCTTTAGTCACTGAAATGTTATCTTTTATTTTAAAATAAATAGAGAAATATCTCATTTAATTTGTTTTAAGTAAATTCAGGTTGGGCCCACACGTTTTGCCTATAGTGTATATAACGGCTGTAAAATTGTCTAAATAGTGTAACAGCAAAATTTTCCATTTGTTAGATTAAGCTTTCAACTGCTGTGTCTTAGAAATGATTAAATATATCTTAATGGAATTCTCCGATGTTTTTATAACACTATTGGACTATACTTTGAAGGATGTACAATTAATCTTCAAGTTTAACGGAAGAATCGTAATGAAATCGATCATAAACAAAAAAATGACATTTTCATCATGAATTTATTATATCAAAGGATTGAAAGATCATGAATGATTGGAATAAAGTTCAATTGAAAGATTAAATATCGGTATTTATTTCTAAGTTATGGAAAGATTCTTGCAATTCCTAAAGCAAAACCCAAATCATCGACGCACAATAATTCACACTAATTCGACTGGAACGTTCCACTCAATAGTCACTCAATAATAAGTCAGTAATTACTGCAGTCTTCAGCCTGACACCGCTTTTTGTGCACGCGGCGGAAAACATATTCATAAGTCCAGAATGTCAAGATCGAATCTCAGTGTCGGTAGTTACTCATTATCTACCTATATGACAAAATCATACTTCTTAAGTCAAAATACCTGTAGGCAAAAAAAGAAAAAAAGTTTGGACATTATCTCAATTTCGTCCAAACTGTTAGGCATCAAGAATTGCTCCACCTCTGGCAATGACATTCTCAACCCTCTTTCTGAATACACCTCAAGATTTTTTTTTAATGAATTCTACATCAATGTTCTTAACCCAGGTCTTATTTCTGGATTTTTTGAGGGCTTGCTGGTTATTTTGATCTATCAATATAATCAATATACATATATATCTATATATATATATATATATATATATATATATATATATATATATAGATAGATAGATATAGATATGTATGTATGTATGTATTGAGGTGTTATTTTATCTATATTGAGATATCTCACAATCACTTCTGGTTAGTTTATTTTAGATGCTAAAGTGTAAGGCGTTCAAATCAAACGATGAATGAGACCAAGTTTCCTTATCTTAACGCAATATAGAAAATATATGACGTCATTTGTTTACATTCGATACACCAATGAGCAGTTATGAATGTACGAGATTCATGGAAGATTGAAGTTTATAAGCAGTAAAGTCGACCTTGTCTACCGAACGATCCTTGGTCACCGAATCGGTTAGGCACGTCAGCGTAAATGACGGTTCCGTATAGGATGCAGGTTCGAATATTTTCTATGAAAATTTCTCGGACATTCAGGCCGGTAAATGTTATTTAATACTGTTTATTATAAACAGAGCATTTACTTAAATACTTGTATCTATAAAAAGAACGTTAAACATAAAAAATGTCTTATATATATATATATATATATATATATATATATATATATATATATATATATATATATATGTGTGTGTGTGTGTTTTAAAATAAGCACATCCACATGCACTAATGCCTATGTGTCTACGTGCATCCATTTTGAAAATATATATGAAGCATAACATATTCATAATTCAGTTGAATACATGACAAAATACATTTTCAAAAACAAGGAAATATTGTAGAACAACTTTTCATCTCTGCCATGGAATATCGATTTTGATTGCTCTCTTCTTTTCAGCAAATCCGTTTTACAGTTGTTTCTCACTGAGAACTTGAATTGCAAAAGTTATTCTTATTTGCAGGTCACATAAAGGGCAAGATCTGGATAAATAAACGGTCGTCTTTCCAAAACAGAAAATATAAGCTGGAAATTGAGTGAATCAGTGTTGGTACATAGCGGGAATCCATTATTAAATATCAGGATCTATCTATCTATCTATCTATCTATCTATCTATCTATCTATCTATCTATCTATCTATCTGTTTCCTTCTCTTAGTATCTATCTATCTATCTATCTATCTGTTTCCTTCTCTTAGTATCTATCTATCTATCTATCTATCTATCTATCTATCTGTTTCCTTCTCTTTCTATCTATCTATCTATCTATCTATCTATCTATCTATCTGTTTCCTTCTCTTAGTATCTATCTATCTATCTATCTATCTATCTATCTGTTTCCTTCTCTTTCTATCTATCTATCTATCTATCTATCTATCTGTTTCCTTCTCTTAGTATCTATCTATCTATCTATCTATCTATCTATCTATCTATCTGTTTCCTTCTCTTAGTATCTATCTATCTATCTATCTATCTATCTATCTGTTTCCTTCTCTTTCTATCTATCTATCTATCTATCTATCTATCTGTTTCCTTCTCTTAGTATCTATCTATCTATCTATCTATCTATCTATCTGTTTCCTTCTCTTTCTATCTATCTATCTATCTATCTATCTATCTGTTTCCTTCTCTTAGTATCTATCTATCTATCTATCTATCTATCTATCTATCTATCTGTTTCCTTCTCTTAGTATCTATCTATCTATCTATCTATCTATCTATCTATCTATCTATTTACTTCTCTTGGTATCTATCAAATGCTCTTTCTATCTATCTATCTATCTATCTATCTATCTATCTATCTGTTTCCTTCTCTTAGCATGTATCTATCTATCTATCTATCTATCTATCTAACTATCTCCTAATCGTATTGTTTTCCAGCTCGTTAACCATGACATATTTGAAGGATATTAGAATAATCCGGAATCTTTATCGGCAGCAAACCGCTTAGATACGGATAGACAAATCTGTATCTACTCTTCGGACGTGTTCAAATTATACATTGAGGCGATTCTGAGAGAATTATTAGGTTGGTGCAAAAATAATGACGTAATAATGTCGTTTTTTGACGTTAAAATGTTAAGGTTTTTTTTTGTGTATATATTATGACTAGAAGATTTATTTGCATTAAAATACAAATTGTGGCAAAAGGCCGAAAAAGGGGAGGAGTTGAGGTTGGTCTTATACCTAGCTAATCTGACTCACGACCCATTCATACATTACAATTTACCCATTCACCACAAGAACTCATCCATCACCAATCAATCCTCCAACAACCATAATACCACATCCTCTCAAGGGGAACCTACCAAAACGCGCCCCACACCATAAAAATTTGATGATAATACATAAAATACATAAAATTCTAATAATGATGCAATGAGGGGGAGGGAGATGAACCCAATAATCAACTAAATATAAACACAAAATACAAACTAAATATAACAGATAGGAACCGTCCAACCCACAAAACAGAGAGGCCGCTGTATTCTGCCCAGGGGACAGAATCAAGAAGCTCTCTCGCTAAGGTAGTGGGAAAAGGATAAAATATTATCCGGGAATGGGAAAATATAAAGCTGACCCAGTCGAGATAAAAGGAGGCCAAAACAAACTGGGGAGGTTGGGAATCTCAAATTGGATCATAACCAAAGAGAAGCCAGGTAACAGGCCAGGAACAACACTTACTCACATTAACTAGGTACACTGAAGCTTGTCTAACCTAACCAAGGGGAGGGTTCCACAGGAAGCCACCCCGATGTGCAATAGGTTGACCTAGAAGAGAAAATCAAGCCTATCCCCGGTCACACGAACCAAGCTCGCCTCTTTTACCCACCTTTCGCCAAAGACTGTCGAATGCAATCGTTTTCTATCAGATCTAATCTTTATCTTGTGTTGATGCTCAAAGAATTGGATTAGATGCTGATGAGAAAGACGGTTACCCCTCAAGACTTCCTCCTTTTGCGTCATCCAAATCACCATTCGAGCCGTGGCCAGCAGCGTCAGAAACACCATTCGTTTCACCCCTGAATACGGGGGCGACACATTGTCACACGCGTATGCGCGATCAATGGACACAAGCTGTTCGGGAGCGAGACAAGCCGTCAGCTCGCCGACACGGTCCCATAATGGGCGGACCGGGGGCAATGGAAGAAGGCGTGCGAAGCCGTTTCTTCTAAGCCAGGACCACACCGTTCACAGTCTGGCAAATCCGCCAAACCCCATATGAAAGCCTTCTCGTTGAGTGGCAGCCGATTCCGAGCCAATCGCCAGGTAAGCGAAAACTCAAGGTTACTGAGGTAATCCGCCGTTGGCGCCCAAGACCAGTAGAAGCGATACTCCTCCTCCGACATGCCGAGCGTATCTCGTAGGGAATCCTTCGCGGGCCCCTCCACTAAACCACGATAGAAGACCTTCCTAGGCCGTGAAAGGTCACTGGACCGGGGAATGGCCTTCAAGTCCAACCGACACTCGCGAAGAAAATCAGACTCGTCCCGGGGTTTACGACGGCGCTCAACCCTCGAGATGGGGGGAATGATGGTAAGGCTAGGGAAGGCATCCCTAACAATCCCCTCCAGAATCGGATCTCTTCCAGTCAATGCGCGGCGTAGGAAAGCCAACCTAGAGGCACGGATGTGACTCAACAGGTGCGGCATTCCCAGCCCCCCATGACACGGACGTCTTAGTGCAGACTCGTCCGTCGACCCTATTCACGCGTCCCCTCCATAAAATGGAGGATAGCGATTGCTCAAACGCCTTCCAATGGGTCTCACAGAGAGGAAGTACGGACAATCGATAAAGAATCAGGGATAAAATGTATGTAGCACACACCTCCGCCCTGCCATTCACGGACAACCGCCGTCGATTCCAGGGTCTGAGCGGCAGAATCAACCTTTGCTCGTACTTAAGACCAATTCTTCTCCAGCTGGAGGTCAGGCCCAAACCACACTCCAAGAATGCGGACAGGACCGTCCGTCCAACCGAAGCGGCCCGGAAGAGCGACCCCCTTCCAGGCACCTAACCGCAAGCCGGACGACTTGTCGCGGTTTATCTTGGCCCCTGTCACCTTCTCGTACCGATCAAGCTCCTTCTGTACCGCCTCAATGTCGCTGCGGGACGACACGAAAGCCGATACGTCATCGGCGTACGCGGAAACCCTGGCTCGAGCCCCTCCAGGAACGGCGATTCCACGTAGGGCCGGACTGCCAGTCTCGTCCTTCAGCCGGCGAAGGAGAGGCTCCAACGCCAAAGCATAAAGAAGAGGCGACAGCGGACAATCCTGACGAACCGACCTAGACAGCACGCTTCAGTCGGCGAAAGCCGAGGAAAGTCAGCCAAATAGCTGCGAAACTCCTCCTCACGGAGACCAGGCTCCTTGGTAAATCGGCTCTCGAAATGGCGCCGAAACGCCTCGCACATGTCATCAGTCGCCCGAAGAGTACGCCCCTCTGGGGATATGACCTGCGCAGATCTGCGCCCAAATTCACAGCTTCGGAAGTCATCTTGTTTAACTTATGTCTAATTACCTGGCCCATGTACCGCTCGCTATTCGAACGATCCAGGGCCTCCTTAGCTAAGGCTATCTCTAGGGGATCCCCCAGCCACCGCCCGGGAATAACTAGACTTAAGTGTCTTCATCTTATCAGCTCTATCTAGAGCGAGCCATTTGCTGAAATCAGTGGTGAAGGACCTAAACCTACATTTAAGGCGTCCCACCACTTATTCCCGATAACCGCCCCCACTAGCTCCTGCTGCACTAGTCTTATTAGCTGTTCCTGGAAGTCCCGCCTGTCCAGTAAGGACAGATTGAACTTCCAGTACCCAGCTATTCTAGGCCTATTGTCTAACGCCACCCGGGCACAAACGAGTTTGTTGTCCGAATAGCCTACCCAGTGGAACGTAGGGCAATCTAGTAGATCTATGTCGGCTCTTCTAACTAACATTCTGTCAAGGTAGCTGACTACTCTGTCAAAAGGCCAATTAAGAGCCCACGTCCACATTTTCCCCACGGGATGATCGACCCGGTATCTATCGACGAAACCATAATCGTCGATCAGATCAACCAGGTTACGATCGCCCCTTCTCCCGCTAGCTCCCCACCCCCTGTCTAACTTGGGGTCCAGGATGGCATTCCAGTCCTCCATTAAAACTAGGCTCGTTGAATCCACTAGGAACAGCCCCCACCTGCCGAAAAAACGAGACCCGCCCTTCCCGGTTGTTGGGCGCATAAACCGCAACGACACGGAACGAACCAGCTTTTCACGGCAATATCGGCCACAATCAACCGGCCCTCGGCATCGGTATGCACAAGGTCCACCTTCGCATCAAGAGTACGTACGCCTGACAAGCAAAGAAAATCCTCTGGCAGAACGGTCCCCATATGCTGAATAGACGCCAAAGTCATCCTCCACCACACACGCATCGGAACTGCAAACAAAGTGGGTCTCTTCGATCGCGGCAACATCCAGGGACAGAAGGTCCCGGAGCAGGTGGGCAGCCTTACCCCGATCCCTTAAGCCCCTCACATTCAAAGTAGCTATCTTCATTGACATCTTCTAAGCCTGCAAAGAGAAAAAAGAGTAAGCGCAAAAACCTACTCACATATGGAGCGGAAATCCGCGGGTGAAAGGACCCCGATGGAATGTGCCAGGCTTCCAGTACCTAATTCGGTCGTCATCCGACCGTCTGGGACAATCCCGCCAACGTCCATAGGGAACGTTAATTTCGCTGCCCTATATACAGAGGGATGGAGCAAAACGGGAACCCTCCCTGAACAGAAATGCGATATCTTTTTCAATTGTGGTGTTCCTGTCTCCAGGATCCTAATGTCCAGGAACGCCTCCCTAAATTCGTCAAGGAAGTACCAAACTTTTAAGTTCCCCCCGTGTCCATAACACAAGTAGTGATACCGGGGGCCTTGGGGAAATTGCGGGGATCTTCTGTGGATTTGCCGTCCACCGTCGTTATTTTGAAGAGCGGACCTAGTCTGGCTTTTCTGTGAGAGGACATGTCCTTCTCTAGCTCTTTCCTGTCCACCTTACAAATTAGGTCAGGACCAGGAAAAAACCTCGTTTTTTTCTTTTTCCTTTTATCTGGGAGAGGTGAAGAAGGGGTAGATGTGGGAATGGGGTGGGAGTGCCAGGTGGGGTGGATAAAGAACCTAAGGAGGACGTTGACGGGGAGGGTGACGAAACCCGGGAGGGAGAAGAGGAACGACTCTTAATTTGGGATTCCGCCTGATTCGGGGATGCCGGGATGGATTGGGACCTGGCTGAGTCTGAGTGTACCTCATCCTTGCTGCGCTGACTTGGTGTTCCTTCTTTTTCCTCCTCATTTTTGTTAACAACGGAGGCACTAGGAGGAGACATTTGTTCCACCTCCATCTGTTGTTGATCTTGTTGATCTTGATGATCTTGTTCCACCTGTTGGGGTTGCTGTTGCTCCGGCTCTGGGGGTTGCTTCTGTTGTAGTTGCTGCTGCTGTTGCTAATGCGACTTATTTCGCTTTTCTTGCCGCTGCTGCACCTGCTGCTTCTGCTGCACCTGCTGCTGCTGCTGCACCTGCTGCCTCTGTTTAGTGGCTTCTTTATTGGGGCTCTCCGCTTTTTGTTTACTTTCGACGGCCACTCGTTCCTGCTGTTGTTCCTGCTGTTTGGAGGCCAAGAGTTCCTGCTGCTGCTGCTGCTGCTGCTGTTGCTTCTGCTGCTGCTTGGGAGGTGATGTTGTCACTTTGGTTTTCTTTCTCACCACCTCTGTCCACTCACTGCTAGCTTCTTTTTCCCTTTCTTCTGTGGGCACCTCTGGTATAGGTACCGGTGCCTGTTTCTCTGATGTTACCGGCTTCTTGGTCGGACACAACTTTGCCAGGTGTCCAGCTTCACCACACACCCAGCAGCAGGGCCGGCGCCCCTCAACCACCACAAAAATCTTCCTTTTGTTACAAAGAATTGTATTAGGGATGTCCTTAAATCCTTGACGGTTCAACGTCACCATGACCTCCATATCACCGGTGGCGATCCCCGCCTTACTTCTGATGGCCACTACCCCTTCTACTGGACCATAATCCGCAAAGAAGGCACCCACCTGATCTTCCGAGATAAATATGGGCACATCATGCAGAATAATCCGCGTTTTCCTCGTCCCCATGTATTCTGTTTGCATCTTAAATGTCTTTGTGGTGAGTGTGCAACCGGCCAACGCCTTTGCCGCTTCCTCAGATGCCAACAGCACGTCCCAACACGCGTTCGATCTACGTGCCAAGATCTTCGCCCCGATCTTCAGTGCCTTTAGGGCTTCCTCCATAGGCTCCCTATTGACCGGTATGAACTTCCTGGTCTTAACATCAACCGTCAATAGGGAGATCGTCTTTTTTTCTACCGTCTCCATTACGGAAGGAATTGGCACCAGCTCATCTTTTGTTATGCACTCTTGCCGACTGTTGTAATATCCCGGTCCTTTTTGCGGCCTTTCCGGCACCCAAGCAGATGGTGCCGTAGAGGTAGTGGCCAAAGGCTCTTTTTCCTGGGTCCCCTCCGCCATATCGGGAGGGTATTCCCCCCACAAACAAACAGTTCAAACAAAACAAAAGGGCAAGAAGGTAACAATTTCCAACTTACTTTTTTTCTTTCCAAATGTCGTTAAACAAAACGTCCACTGGCGTACGCCACAACACTCAACACAAGGGGTGTATATATGACTAGGGTATTTATTGTAAAAATTTACAATTGTGGCACGTGGCCGATGAAGGGGAGGGGTAGAGGCTGGTCCAAACTAACTATCCTATACCTAGCTAATCAGATTCACGACCCATTCATACCTTACAATTTACCCATTCACCACAAGAACTCGTCCATCACCAAACAATCCTTCAATCACCATAATACCGCATTCTTACCAGGGGGTCCTACAAAAAACGCGCCCCACACCATAAAAATTTGATGATAATACATAAAATACATAAAATTTTAATAATGATAGAATGAGAGGGGAAGGAGATGAACCCACAAATAACTCAAAAGTAACACAAATGCAAACTAAACATAATATATGTTAGTAGGGGACCGTCCAACCCTCAAAATAGAGAGACCGCTGTATTCTGCCCAGGGGACAAAATCAAGAGGCAACTCTCGCTAAGGGAGTGGGAAGAAGGCTAAAATATTATGCGGGAATGGGAAAATATAAAGCTGACCCAGTCGAGATAAAAGGGGGCCGAAACAAACTGGGGAGGTTGGGAATCTCAACTTGGACCATAACCAAAGAGTAGCCGTTTTACAGGCCAGGAACAACACTTACTCACATTAACTAGGTACACTTAAGCTTGTCTAACCTAACCAAGGGGAGGGTTCCGCAGGAAGCCACCCCGATGTGCAATAGGTTGACCTAGAAGAGAAAATCAAGGCTAGCCCCGGTCACACGAAACAAGCTCGCCTCTTTTACCCACCTTTCGCCAAAGACTGTCGAATGCAATCGTTTTCTATCAGATCTAATCTTCATCTTGAGCTGATGCTCAAAGAATTGGATTAGATGCTGATGAGAAAGACGGTTGCCCCGCAAGACTTCCTCCTTTCGCGTCGTCCAAATCACCATTCGAGCCGTGGCCAGCAGCGTCAGAAACACCATCCGTTTCACCCCGGAATACGGGGGCGACACATTGTCACACGCGTATGCGCGATCAATGGACACAAGCTGTTCGGGAGCGAGACGAGCCGTCAGCTCGACGACATGATCCCATAAGGGGCGGACCCGGGGGCAATGGTAGAAGGCGTGCAGAGCCGTTTCTTCTAAGCCAAGACCACACCGTTCACAGTCTGGCAAATCCGCCAAACCCCATATGAAAGCCTTGTCGTTGAGAGGCAGCTGATTCCGAGCCAATCGCCAGGTAAGCGAAAACTCAGGGTTACTGAGGTAATCCGCCGCTGGCGCCCAAGACCAGTAGGAGCGATACTCCTCCTCCGACAAGCCGAGCGTATCACGTAGGGAATCCTTCGCGGGCGCCTCCACTAATCCACGATAGAAGACCTTCCTAGGCCGTGAAGGGTGTATATATGACTACGATATTTATTTTGTAAGAATACAAAATTGTGGCACGAGGCCGAAAAGGGGAGGGGTAGAGGCTGGTCAACACTAACTATCTTATACCTAGCTAATCTGACTCACGACCCATTCATACATTACAATTTACCCATTCACCACAAGAACTCGTCCGTCAACAAACAATCCTCCAACCACCATAATACCGCATCCTCTCAAGGGGAACCTAGCAAAAACGCGCCCCACACCATAAAAATTTGATGATAATACATAAAATATATAAAATTTTAATAATGATAGAATGAGAGGGGAGGGAGTTGAACCCAATAATCAACTAAATATAAACACAAAATACAAACTAAACATAACAGATGTTAGTAGGGGACCGTCCAACCCTCAAAATAGAGAGACCGCTGTATTCTGCCCAGGGGACAAAATCAAGAGGCAACTCTCGCTAAGGGAGTGGGAAGAAGGCTAAAATATTATGCGGGAATGGGGAAATATAAAGCTGACCCAGTCGAGATAAAATGGGGCCGAAACAAACTGGAGAGGTTGGGAATCTCGACTTGGACCATAACCAAAGAGTAGCCGGGTTACAGGCCAGGAACAACACTTACTCACATTAACTAGGTACACTGAAGCTTGTCTAACCTAACCAAGGGGAGGGTTCCACAGGAAGCCACCCCGATGTGCAATAGGTTGACCTAGAAGAGAAAATCAAGGCTAGCCCCGGTCACACGAACCAAGCTCGCCTCTTTTACCCACCTTTCGCCAAAGACTGTCGAATGCAATCGTTTTCTATCAGATCTAATCTTTATCTTGTGTTGATGCTCAAAGAATTGGATTAGATGCTGATGAGAAAGACGGTTACCCCTCAAGACTTCCTCCTTTTGCGTCATCCAAATCACCATTCGAGCCGTGGCCAGCAGCGTCAGAAACACCATTCGTTTCACCCCGGAATACTCCTCCTCCGACAAGCCGAGCGTATCACGTAGGGAATCCTTCGCGGGCCCCTTTACTAATCCACGATAGAAGACCTTCCTAGGCCGTGAAGGGTGTATATATGACTAGTGAGACAATCCAGATGACGCAACTTCCTTTATAGTCTACCAATAGAAGCTTAACCAATCAGAAGCCGCAGAACATTGTATCCGTCGTGTATTAAGGCGGCCATCTTTGTTTACCCTACGGAAGGACCAGTGCTAACTTGACAGACGAAGATGACAGAAGGAAGAACTACGCTCTGCTAAGATATCCACTGCGAACCTGAACTACGCTTTCCTACTGTCTCCGAAATATTCACTGCCAACCTCTGGATTCTATACTCGAAGACGACCGTCATGAAAATGTCTAACAAAAAATACGTCAAAAAACGACATTATTACGTCATTATTTTTGCACCAACCTAATGAAAGTCCTATCAAACTCATTATCGCCGGTCACAATCTTACCATCGTGAGATATGCAGATGACACAGAAAGGAAACTACAGTAACTCCAATATAATGTAGTGAAGGAAAGCGAGAGGAAATGATATTTGCAAGAATACAGACTGCATGATTCTTAGCAAAAGCAAAAGCCCCACATATCAAATTACAAAATGGAGAAACCAATTTCAAACAAGTACAATAATATAAATATGTGCTTTAATGACAAGAGAAATCCGAAGAATTGGCTGAGTGGAAAGATGCATTTCAAAAGCTAAGCAAATTATTAGGAAACATGACATGTAGGTCTCCGTCGGTCAGGGTTGACCATGGGTAGCATCCCAATTGTCTGCTTGGCTGGAGTATTCCCGTCTTTGACTGTAGAGGCCGATGCGGGGGTGACAATCTCTTTTGCAGAGGTCGCATATGTGTTTTGTCTCCGGTCTTTTGTGGGTGTTACTCGGTTTTCTGTGGGCCTCCCTTTTCGTGGCGACTTGTGTCACCTTCTTCTCCCATTACTTTTTTGGTCATGGTTCTTCTCCATTCGGTTCGTATGGCTACCAGGCTTTTCCAGGACTCTGTGTTGATGTCCACAGCTTTCATGTCGCGTCTCACGACATCGCGGTACCACAGCTGTATTAGTTTTATATAGGAAACATTTTAGAAAAAAATGTGATAGGTATTGGTTTTATATAGAGAATAAATATAGAAAAACATGTGATATGTATTGGTTTTATATAGAGAATAAATATAGAAAAACATGTGATATGTATTGGTTTTATATAGAAAAAAATATAGAAAAACGTATGATATGTATGGTTTTGTATAGAGAATAAATATAGAAAAACATGTGATATGTATTGGTTTTATATAGAAAAATATAGAAAAAATGTGATATGTATTGGTTTTATGTAGAAAAATATAGAAAAACATGTGATATGTATTGGTTTTATATAGAATAAAATATAGAAAAACGTATGATATGTATGGTTTTGTATAGAGAATAAATATAGAAAAACATGTGATATGTATTGGTTTTATATAGAGAATAAATATAGAAAAACATGTGATATGTATTGGTTTTAAATAGAAAAATGTAATATGTATTAGTCGTATATAGAGAAAAAATGTGATATGTATTAGTTTTATATGGAAAAAATGTGATATGTATTAGTTCTATATAAAGAAAAATGTGATATGTATTAGTTTTATATAGAGAAAAATATAGAAAAACATGTGATATGTATTGGTTTTATATAGAAAAAAATGTGATATGTATTAGTTTTACATACAGAAAAAATGTGATATGTATTATACAGGAGGTCTTTGGGAATGTGGCCCTGTAGCATGCGATGGACGTGGCCCAACCAACGGAGTCTGCGCTATCTGGGAAAACTTGCTGGAGACAGGACCTCAGTGTTGGGAACCTTATCTTGCCACGTTATTTCCAGGCTGCGGCGGATGCTCCTCATGTGAAAGGTGTTCAGACGCCTTTCTTGCCTAGTGTACGTGTCCGTTAGAAACAAAGAAAATATTAGTGAACTGTTATGTAATAGCGACCCTCCTCTATGGCAGCGAATGTTGAACAATCTCCTCAGAAATGAAGAGGAGGCTTGAATCAAGACAAACGTGGTTCTACAGAAGGATACTGAGAATACCATTGACTGAACATGTTAGCAACGAGGAAGTTTTAAGGAAATGTAAAGAAAAGGGTCACATAATTAACATCAGGATATAATTATGATTGCATTGTTTAGCGACACATCAACTCCTCATGGGTCATTTAATACCGAAATATAATTTCTTTGGGAGTTTTGTAAAGTTTATTAACTATTAAAAATTATAGCTGATATATTTTTTAATATGAAATTGTATTTTTATACATTCGTCGTGTTTTGACCACAATTTGGGTGTTCACTATTTGCCGATATAATGATCGTCAAAAAGTAATGCCCGTTTTTCATTAATTAAACAGATTTAATGGTAGAAGCACGCGTAGAAGGCTAAACTGAATACCAGAACTCCACAGGTAATCCTCAATATAGTCTAAATTTATTCTCAAATGTAGGATGATATGAGATTTAAAATAGTAGTTCATGATTTACATTATTTGGACTTTTGTCCTAATCTTTGTCACCATATTTATTACAACGTTTCGGCCGTTGTACACTCCGTCCTTCTTCAGGTGGTTGGAATGTCAAACTGAACCCTTTATTTCGCTCACTGGTGTAGACTGTTCTAGTTCCACGTGCCATGTTTTAATGGGTGTGAGTTATCAGTTATCTCCTGTTAATTTCCATCTGAAAGTTCTCCACTGCCCTAACCTGGTATTGAACTCAAACTCTTTGGGTCCTGTCACTGAATCTAACTAACGACTTTATCCACTGTGCCACCTGAAGAAACGTTGTAATAAATATGGCGACAAAGATGAGGACAATAGTCCGAATAATGTAAATAGTGTACATAATACCTCATCTCAGAAATATAGATAGGACTGAAAGGCCGAAATGTTGTAATAAATATGGCAACAAAGATGAGGACAATAGTCGGAATAATGTAAATAGTGTACATAATACCTCATCTCAGAAATATAGACAGATACTGAAAGGCTGAAACGTTGTAATAAATATAGTGACAAAGATGAGGATAATAGTCCGAATAATGTAAATAGTGTACATAATACCTCATCTCAGAAATATAGACAGATACTGAATGGTCGAAACAATGTAATAAATATGGCGACAAAGATGAGGATAATAGTCGGAATAATGTAAATAGTGTACATAATACCTCATCTCAGAAATATAGACAGATACTGAAAGGCTGAAACGTTGTAATAAATATAGTGACAAAGATGAGGAGAATAGTCCGAATAATGTAAATAGTGTACATAATACCTCATCTCAGAAACATAGACAGATACCAAAATAGTAGTTGCTATTTAATTGCAACATAGACGCAGAGAATCCAAACTAAATAGAACAAAATGCAATGATTTCACTCTCGTCCTCAACGTATGCTAAATTGTTTCTCAATCTTAGTATGAAGAGTTGAAAAAGTGAAATCTTTTTTCTTTTTATGTTCCGTATCCTTTAAAGACGTAGGCGATCATGGCTCTCCACTTTCCTCTATCCCTTGAAACTCTCAACAAGTTCCGTTCCTCCGTCCCCTTCCCCAGACCACCTCCTGTCATCCGTTTGCTTAAGCCCGCTATGTATGTCATGCGTTGTATTATCTTATCTCTCTTTCCCTCTGTTTGACTTGTGAGTATCAGATTCTCTAGGCCTCCTTTCTCATTATGTGTCCCAGAGACTTCAGCTGCCTCTTCCCGATGTTAAGTATAAGCCTTTTTCCCTGTTGTAACCTCTCTAATACCTCATCGTTGCTCACATGCTAGGTACATGTTATCCTCAGCATCCTTCTGTAGAACCACATCTCCATCGCCTCGAGTCTCTTCTTCTTCATTGAGGAAATCATCCAACATTCTCTGTCAGTATTCTTTTCTTCGTTACCAAAGAAATCCTCCTCTATCGCAGTACTCCCCCCATCTTTTGGAATGCGTCATTGGACATCCCAATACGTCTACGGATCTCAGTGTCAGATTTACTGTCCCCTGTCAAAACACTTCCCAGATATTTAAACTTCTGTGTCGGCTTGATTTTAGTGTTCCCGACCTGCAAATCGCATTTCCGGCTCAACCTTTTGCTGATGACCATGCATTCTGTTTTCTTGCATTTTATAAAAGTGAATACATCTTCTTTAATTGCAATAATAAAAAATGCACACAGAGATTTTAATATTTAATGTGACAGTCATAAATGTAAAGTAAAATTAATTTTAATCTTATTTTGTGAATCATTCATAATTTTTTTTATTTTTCTCGATTCCAGAAGCGGTACATTTATTGTTGAATTTAGCGTTTTTATCCAACACACACACACACATATACACGCACACACACACACACACACATATATATATATATATATATATATACTATAGGATGCTGTCTACCTAATAGCGTATCTAACCTTATAGTGCATCTAGTAGATTCTTGTTTCGTAAAAATACGACGGCTGTTTACTCAGTCAAGATGAGACGCCTATAAAAATCTTTCAGCAATATTGTAATCTGAAAGAAGTCATCCAGATGATGTTAACAATTTCAGACATATGGACATTCTGATGCGCAAGCTTCATTTCCTTCCATTTATGTGGACAGGACACACAAGAGGTGAGGTGAGGTGATGATAGAATCCATCGTGGTTGACCGAAGGTGACAACAGGAGAGGTGAGGTCACGGTATAAGTCATAGCGCGGTAGACCGCAAATGATAGTAGTAAATGCGGTAGACCCATATACTATAGTATATATATATATATATATATATATATATATATATATATATATAGTTGGATTGATATGAGTTTGTGGCGTTGGGTTTCACGGTATTTGCAAATGTCAGACAATATATATATATATATATATATATATATATATATATATATATATATACACAAATAGGTTTGGTTAAATAATTTAGACATAACATGTAGATTAGTTTTCGTTGTGATCCTTTTGCGGCTTAAGTTTTTGGTAGATTTAGAAAATTGAGTAAGAAAAATACCAAAATTTTCTTTCGAATAGTTTTTATTTCCCTAAATACCTTCAATCTCATCTGACATATGCATATGTTTTCCTGTGAATTTAAAACATTTCAACTATTCATTTTTTACAGCTTATGCTTCTTATATATATATATATATATATATATATATATATATATATCAGAGCGTATTTAACGCTAAATGGCTAAAAGGTAACCTTTTTTCCCGGCCAACAACTCACCAGAAGAATCGTTGGCAACTAGTAAGTTATTAAAGAGAATCGCGGAATGATACAGAAACTAGAAAATTTAATAAAAAAGTGCGCCTATATTTTCCTTTTTATAATAACTGGAACTATTTATTCTGAACCTTATCAATTCCCACCAGTTTTATTTTTTTCTCCCATTTTTTAATATTAAATTGAATTTTAATCGTATTTCTTTGTTCCCCGCCCCACTTTGTCTATCACTCAACGATTCTTGTTAACATGTTACTAGTTCCAACAATTCTTCTGTTGGTCAAAAATAAGTTCCCTTTAAGGAACATCCTGAGTAAGACAATGAATTACATGCACCTCCAGGGTAAGACGATAAACTACATCTGCGTCCTGTGTAAGACGGTGGACTGTCCGACAGCAAGGCCTCTGATCTCGAAGTTTTGAGGAGCGTGGAACCATCTCTTAATTGCTGGTGTTCCCAGGTCTACCCTGATTTTTGCTGGTAGCACCAATCAGGGTCTCAACTAGAATCAAATATTGAACCACCTCCAAACTGGGGTCAAAACCTATGAAAGTGTAAAAATAGGTTTTAATACCAGCAATAAATTTTCTCCCCATTTCTTGTTTTCTTGATAACTATAATCTCCAACTATTCAAATGTAATTTCAATCGACGTCTTTAACCCTGATCTATCCCCTAATCGTCTCTTCACCTTTCCTCTGTCACTCCTCTTTGTTCTCGCTCCTACTCTGAAACCCTTCGCGTGCTAGTGGATTCCCGCCTTGCTTAGGAGTTGAATGCTTAAAAAAGAAAAAGAAAAAAAGGTAGATATATAGAGAATGAGGAGGGTGAGGAATAGTACAAAGCAATTTTTTAAATTACTATTTGAGATTAATTCTTCCGCACGGGCGTTGCTTCAGTTAATGAAATTAAACAGCCTATGCTTCTTCTGAAACATTTCTGAAGACTGCATATTCGGACTTTTTAAGAGTCGTCTAAAATGGAAAACTCCAAAAACACCAAAAGAAAAAAAATGACCAAACGCCTATCCGTCCCCTTCGAGCGGGAATGTCAGGTGAGCTGTCCCATAAAAGCTGATTATCTCGTGAATTGGCACTGTGCAGAAAAAGTTAACTTTTGGAATTTTGGCCAAGATTTCAGCATTTATATATATATATATATATATATATATATATATATATATATATATATATATATATATATATATATATATACATACTGCGTGCCAAATTATTATCGAGATAACATTTGTCTAATATTTCAAAAGCCGTCCAATCAATTCACACAATATTTTCACAGAATGTTGGCAACACGAACCTGCGCAATCACGGAAATTTTGGTACTGATCTGCGCAATGTTAACAAATTGGCGCCATATTTAGATTTTTTAAATTTAAACTTAAATTATCGGTAAATTTTTGATCATGTTTCGATTTGGCACGTACATCATTCTAAAAAGGTAAAAATCAATATATATCGATTTTGAAAAATCGTGGTTTGATGGAATACAAATGATCACAAAAAAGATTTAATGAATGTAAATGCTATTCAGCAGAAATTTCTCCACAAATATCCCTTCTGTTTACGAGCGGACCAAGATGTAGTCATGGCGAATAGTCTAGAATACAATCTTTGGATATATAAATCCATGGAAGGTGACTAACGTAGATCTTATTAGGCACAATAAGAGATTAGCAACAATAACTAATAATAAAATAGAAACAATTATTACAACAGACTGTAATAAAAGTTATGTGACGGATAGAAGATTGGTTCCTACCGTAGATCTTATTAGGCCCAATAAGAGATTAACCACAATAACTAATAATGAAAATAGAACAATTATACAATAGACTGTGATAAAAGTTATGTGACGGATAGAAGATTCGTTCTTACCGTAGATCTTATTAGGCACATTAAGAGATTAACAACAGAGAACTAATAATAAAAATAGAACAATTATTACAATAGACTGTAATAAAAGTTATGTGACGGATAGAAGATTCGTTCTTACCGTAGAACTTATTAGGCACAAAAAGAGATTAACAACAGAGAACTAATAATAAAAATAGAACAATTATTACAATAGACTGTAATAAAAGTTATGTGACGGATAGAAGATTCGTTCTTACCGTAGATCTTATTAGGCACAAAAAGAGATTAACAACAGAGAACTAATAATAAAAATAGAACAATTATTACAATAGACTGTAATAAAAGATATGTGACGGATAGAAGATTCGTTCTTACCGTAGATTTTATTAGGCCCAATAAGAGATTAACCACAATAACTAATAATGAAAATAGAACAATTATACAATAGACTGTGATAAAAGTTATGTGACGGATAGAAAATTCGTTCTTACCGTAGATCTTATTAGGCACAAAAAGAGATTAACAACAGAGAACTAATAATAAAAATAGAACAATTATTACAATAGACTGTAATAAAAGATATGTGACGGATAGAAGATTCGTTCTTACCGTAGATCTTATTAGGCACAAAAAGAGATTAACAACAGAGAACTAATAATAAAAATAGAACAATTATTACAATAGACTGTAATAAAAGATATGTGACGGATAGAAGATTCGTTCTTACCGTAGATTTTATTAGGCCCAATAAGAGATTAACCACAATAACTAATAATGAAAATAGAACAATTATACAATAGACTGTAATAAAAGTTATGTGACGGATAGAAGATTCGTTCTTACCGTAGATCTTATTAGGCACATTAAGATATTAACAACAGAGAACTAATAATAAAAATAGAACAATTATTACAATAGACTGTAATAAAAGATATGTGACGGATAGAAGATTCGTTCTTACCGTAGATTTTATTAGGCCCAATAAGAGATTAACCACAATAACTAATAATGAAAATAGAACAATTATACAATAGACTGTGATAAAAGTTATGTGACGGATAGAAGATTCGTTCTTACCGTAGATCTTATTAGGCACATTAAGAGATTAACTACAATAACTAACAATAAAAATAGATCAATTAATACAATAGACTGTACGAAAAGTTATGTGACGAATAGAAGATTCGTTCTTATCGTAGATATTATTAGGCACATTAAGAGATTAACAAAAATAGCTAATAATAAAAAAGAACATTTATTACAATAGATTGTAATAAATGTTATGCGACGGATAGAAGATTTGTTCTTACCGTAGATCTTATTAGGCACATTAAGAGATTAACAAAAATAGCTAATAATAAAATAGAACATTTATTACATTAGATTGTAATAAAAGTTATGTGACGGACAGAAGATTCGTTCTTACCGTAGATCTTATTAGGCACAATAAGAGATTAACAATAATAACTCACAATAAAAATAGAACATTTATTACAATAGATTGTAATAAAATTTATGTGACGGATAGAAGATTCGTTCTTACCGTAGATCTTATTATCCACCATAAGAGATTAACAATAATAACTCATAATATAAATAGAACAATTATTAAAATAAACTGTAATAAAATCTATGTGACGGATAGAAGATTCGTTCTTACCGTAGATCTTATTAGGCACAAAAAGAGATTAACAACAGAGAACTAATAATAAAAATAGAACAATTATTACAATAGACTGTAATAAAAGTTATGTGACGGATAGAAGATTCGTTCTTACCGTAGATCTTATTAGGCACAAAAAGAGATTAACAACAGAGAACTAATAATAAAAATAGAACAATTATTACAATAGACTGTAATAAAAGATATGTGACGGATAGAAGATTCGTTCTTACCGTAGATCTTATTAGGTACATTAAGAGATTAACAACAGAGAACTAATAATAAAAATAGAACAATTATTACAATAGACTGTAATAAAAGTTATGTGACGGATAGAAGATTCGTTCTTACCGTAGATCTTATTAGGCACAAAAAGAGATTAACAACAGAGAACTAATAATAAAAATAGAACAATTATTACAATAGACTGTAATAAAAGATATGTGACGGATAGAAGATTCGTTCTTACCGTAGATTTTATTAGGCCCAATAAGAGATTAACCACAATAATTAATAATGAAAATAGAACAATTATACAATAGACTGTGATAAAAGTTATGTGACGGATAGAAGATTCGTTCTTACCGTAGATCTTATTAGGCACAAAAAGAGATTAACAACAGAGAACTAATAATAAAAATAGAACAATTATTACAATAGACTGTAATAAAAGATATGTGACGGATAGAAGATTCGTTCTTACCGTAGATCTTATTATGCACAAAAAGAGATTAACAACAGAGAACTAATAATAAAAAATAGAACAATTATTACAATAGACTGTAATAAAAGATATGTGACGGATAGAAGATTCGTTCTTACCGTAGATTTTATTAGGCCCAATAAGAGATTAACCACAATAACTAATAATGAAAATAGAACAATTATACAATAGACTGTAATAAAAGTTATGTGACGGATAGAAGATTCGTTCTTACCGTAGATCTTATTAGGCACATTAAGAGATTAACAACAGAGAACTAATAATAAAAATAGAACAATTATTACAATAGACTGTAATAAAAGATATGTGACGTATAGAAGATTCGTTCTTACCGTAGATTTTATTAGGCCCAATAAGAGATTAACCACAATAACTAATAATGAAAATAGAACAATTATACAATAGACTGTGATAAAAGTTATGTGACGGATAGAAGATTCGTTCTTACCGTAGATCTTATTAGGCACATTAAGAGATTAACTACAATAACTAACAATAAAAATAGATCAATTAATACAATAGACTGTACGAAAAGTTATGTGACGAATAGAAGATTCGTTCTTATCGTAGATATTATTAGGCACATTAAGAGATTAACAAAAATAGCTAATAATAAAAAAGAACATTTATTACAATAGATTGTAATAAATGTTATGTGACGGATAGAAGATTTGTTCTTACCGTAGATCTTATTAGGCACATTAAGAGATTAACAAAAATAGCTAATAATAAAATAGAACATTTATTACATTAGATTGTAATAAAAGTTATGTGACGGACAGAAGATTCGTTCTTACCGTAGATCTTATTAGGCACAATAAGAGATTAACAATAATAACTCACAATAAAAATAGAACATTTATTACAATAGATTGTAATAAAATTTATGTGACGGATAGAAGATTCGTTCTTACCGTAGATCTTATTATCCACAATAAGAGATTAACAATAATAACTCATAATAAAAATAGAACAATTATTAAAATAAACTGTAATAAAATCTATGTGACGGATAGAAGATTCGTTCTTACCGTAGATCTTATTAGGCACAAAAAGAGATTAACAACAGAGAACTAATAATAAAAATAGAACAATTATTACAATAGACTGTAATAAAAGTTATGTGACGGATAGAAGATTCGTTCTTACCGTAGATCTTATTAGGCACAAAAAGAGATTAACAACAGAGAACTAATAATAAAAATAGAACAATTATTACAATAGACTGTAATAAAAGATATGTGACGGATAGAAGATTCGTTCTTACCGTAGATTTTATTAGGCCCAATAAGAGATTAACCACAATAACTAATAATGAAAATAGAACAATTATACAATAGACTGTAATAAAAGTTATGTGACGGATAGAAGATTCGTTCTTACCGTAGATCTTATTAGGCACATTAAGAGATTAACAACAGAGAACTAATAATAAAAATAGAACAATTATTACAATAGACTGTAATAAAAGATATGTGACGTATAGAAGATTCGTTCTTACCGTAGATTTTATTAGGCCCATTAAGAGATTAACCACAATAACTAATAATGAAAATAGAACAATTATACAATAGACTGTGATAAAAGTTATGTGACGGATAGAAGATTCGTTCTTACCGTAGATCTTATTAGGCACATTAAGAGATTAACTACAATAACTAACAATAAAAATAGATCAATTAATACAATAGACTGTACGAAAAGTTATGTGGCGAATAGAAGATTCGTTCTTATCGTAGATATTATTAGGCACATTAAGAGATATACAAAAATAGCTAATAATAAAAAAGAACATTTATTACAATAGATTGTAATAAATGTTATGTGACGGATAGAAGATTTGTTCTTACCGTAGATCTTATTAGGCACATTAAGAGATTAACAAAAATAGCTAATAATAAAATAGAACATTTATTACATTAGATTGTAATAAAAGTTATGTGACGGACAGAAGATTCGTTCTTACCGTAGATCTTATTAGGCACAATAAGAGATTAACAATAATAACTCACAATAAAAATAGAACATTTATTACAATAGATTGTAATGAAATTTATGTGACGGATAGAAGATTCGTTCTTACCGTAGATCTTATTATCCACAATAAGAGATTAACAATAATAACTCATAATAAAAATAGACCAATTATTAAAATAAACTGTAATAAAATCTATGTGACGGATAGAAGATTCGTTCTTACCGTAGATCTTATTAGGCACAAAAAGAGATTAACAACAGAGAACTAATAATAAAAATAGAACAATTATTACAATAGACTGTAATAAAAGTTATGTGACGGATAGAAGATTCGTTCTTACCGTAGATCTTATTAGGCACAAAAAGAGATTAACAACAGAGAACTAATAATAAAAATAGAACAATTATTACAATAGACTGTAATAAAAGATATGTGACGGATAGAAGATTCGTTCTTACCGTAGATTTTATTAGGCCCAATAAGAGATTAACCACAATAACTAATAATGAAAATAGAACAATTATACAATAGACTGTAATAAAAGTTATGTGACGGATAGAAGATTCGTTCTTACCGTAGATCTTATTAGGCACATTAAGAGATTAACAACAGAGAACTAATAATAAAAATAGAACAATTATTACAATAGACTGTAATAAAAGTTATGTGACGGATAGAAGATTCGTTCTTACCGTAGATCTTATTAGGCACAAAAAGAGATTAACAACAGAGAACTAATAATAAAAATAGAACAATTATTACAATAGACTGTAATAAAAGATGTGACGGATAGAAGATTCGTTCTTACCGTAGATCTTATTAGGCACATTAAGAGATTAACAACAGAGAACTAATAATAAAAATAGAACAATTATTACAATAGACTGTAATAAAAGTTATGTGACGGATAGAAGATTCGTTCTTACCGTAGATCTTATTAGGCACAAAAAGAGATTAACAACAGAGAACTAATAATAAAAATAGAACAATTATTACAATAGACTGTAATAAAAGATATGTGACGGATAGAAGATTCGTTCTTACCGTAGATCTTATTAGGCACATTAAGAGATTAACAACAGAGAACTAATAATAAAAATAGAACAATTATTACAATAGACTGTAATAAAAGATATGTGACGTATAGAAGATTCGTTCTTACCGTAGATTTTATTAGGCCCATTAAGAGATTAACCACAATAACTAATAATGAAAATAGAACAATTATACAATAGACTGTGATAAAAGTTATGTGACGGATAGAAGATTCGTTCTTACCGTAGATCTTATTAGGCACATTAAGAGATTAACTACAATAACTAACAATAAAAATAGATCAATTAATACAATAGACTGTACGAAAAGTTATGTGGCGAATAGAAGATTCGTTCTTATCGTAGATATTATTAGGCACATTAAGAGATATACAAAAATAGCTAATAATAAAAAAGAACATTTATTACAATAGATTGTAATAAATGTTATGTGACGGATAGAAGATTTGTTCTTACCGTAGATCTTATTAGGCACATTAAGAGATTAACAAAAATAGCTAATAATAAAATAGAACATTTATTACATTAGATTGTAATAAAAGTTATGTGACGGACAGAAGATTCGTTCTTACCGTAGATCTTATTAGGCACAATAAGAGATTAACAATAATAACTCACAATAAAAATAGAACATTTATTACAATAGATTGTAATGAAATTTATGTGACGGATAGAAGATTCGTTCTTACCGTAGATCTTATTATCCACAATAAGAGATTAACAATAATAACTCATAATAAAAATAGACCAATTATTAAAATAAACTGTAATAAAATCTATGTGACGGATAGAAGATTCGTTCTTACCGTAGATCTTATTAGGCACAAAAAGAGATTAACAACAGAGAACTAATAATAAAAATAGAACAATTATTACAATAGACTGTAATAAAAGTTATGTGACGGATAGAAGATTCGTTCTTACCGTAGATCTTATTAGGCACAAAAAGAGATTAACAACAGAGAACTAATAATAAAAATAGAACAATTATTACAATAGACTGTAATAAAAGTTATGTGACGGATAGAAGATTCGTTCTTACCGTAGATCTTATTAGGCACAAAAAGAGATTAACAACAGAGAACTAATAATAAAAATAGAACAATTATTACAATAGACTGTAATAAAAGATATGTGACGGATAGAAGATTCGTTCTTACCGTAGATTTTATTAGGCCCAATAAGAGATTAACCACAATAACTAATAATGAAAATAGAACAATTATACAATAGACTGTAATAAAAGTTATGTGACGGATAGAAGATTCGTTCTTACCGTAGATCTTATTAGGCACATTAAGAGATTAACAACAGAGAACTAATAATAAAAATAGAACAATTATTACAATAGACTGTAATAAAAGATATGTGACGTATAGAAGATTCGTTCTTACCGTAGATTTTATTAGGCCCATTAAGAGATTAACCACAATAACTAATAATGAAAATAGAACAATTATACAATAGACTGTGATAAAAGTTATGTGACGGATAGAAGATTCGTTCTTACCGTAGATCTTATTAGGCACATTAAGAGATTAACTACAATAACTAACAATAAAAATAGATCAATTAATACAATAGACTGTACGAAAAGTTATGTGGCGAATAGAAGATTCGTTCTTATCGTAGATATTATTAGGCACATTAAGAGATATACAAAAATAGCTAATAATAAAAAAGAACATTTATTACAATAGATTGTAATAAATGTTATGTGACGGATAGAAGATTTGTTCTTACCGTAGATCTTATTAGGCACATTAAGAGATTAACAAAAATAGCTAATAATAAAATAGAACATTTATTACATTAGATTGTAATAAAAGTTATGTGACGGACAGAAGATTCGTTCTTACCGTAGATCTTATTAGGCACAATAAGAGATTAACAATAATAACTCACAATAAAAATAGAACATTTATTACAATAGATTGTAATGAAATTTATGTGACGGATAGAAGATTCGTTCTTACCGTAGATCTTATTATCCACAATAAGAGATTAACAATAATAACTCATAATAAAAATAGACCAATTATTAAAATAAACTGTAATAAAATCTATGTGACGGATAGAAGATTCGTTCTTACCGTAGATCTTATTAGGCACAAAAAGAGATTAACAACAGAGAACTAATAATAAAAATAGAACAATTATTACAATAGACTGTAATAAAAGTTATGTGACGGATAGAAGATTCGTTCTTACCGTAGATCTTATTAGGCACAAAAAGAGATTAACAACAGAGAACTAATAATAAAAATAGAACAATTATTACAATAGACTGTAATAAAAGATATGTGACGGATAGAAGATTCGTTCTTACCGTAGATTTTATTAGGCCCAATAAGAGATTAACCACAATAACTAATAATGAAAATAGAACAATTATACAATAGACTGTAATAAAAGTTATGTGACGGATAGAAGATTCGTTCTTACCGTAGATCTTATTAGGCACATTAAGAGATTAACAACAGAGAACTAATAATAAAAATAGAACAATTATTACAATAGACTGTAATAAAAGTTATGTGACGGATAGAAGATTCGTTCTTACCGTAGATCTTATTAGGCACAAAAAGAGATTAACAACAGAGAACTAATAATAAAAATAGAACAATTATTACAATAGACTGTAATAAAAGATGTGACGGATAGAAGATTCGTTCTTACCGTAGATCTTATTAGGCACATTAAGAGATTAACAACAGAGAACTAATAATAAAAATAGAACAATTATTACAATAGACTGTAATAAAAGTTATGTGACGGATAGAAGATTCGTTCTTACCGTAGATCTTATTAGGCACAAAAAGAGATTAACAACAGAGAACTAATAATAAAAATAGAACAATTATTACAATAGACTGTAATAAAAGATATGTGACGGATAGAAGATTCGTTCTTACCGTAGATCTTATTAGGCACATTAAGAGATTAACAACAGAGAACTAATAATAAAAATAGAACAATTATTACAATAGACTGTAATAAAAGATATGTGACGTATAGAAGATTCGTTCTTACCGTAGATTTTATTAGGCCCATTAAGAGATTAACCACAATAACTAATAATGAAAATAGAACAATTATACAATAGACTGTGATAAAAGTTATGTGACGGATAGAAGATTCGTTCTTACCGTAGATCTTATTAGGCACATTAAGAGATTAACTACAATAACTAACAATAAAAATAGATCAATTAATACAATAGACTGTACGAAAAGTTATGTGGCGAATAGAAGATTCGTTCTTATCGTAGATATTATTAGGCACATTAAGAGATATACAAAAATAGCTAATAATAAAAAAGAACATTTATTACAATAGATTGTAATAAATGTTATGTGACGGATAGAAGATTTGTTCTTACCGTAGATCTTATTAGGCACATTAAGAGATTAACAAAAATAGCTAATAATAAAATAGAACATTTATTACATTAGATTGTAATAAAAGTTATGTGACGGACAGAAGATTCGTTCTTACCGTAGATCTTATTAGGCACAATAAGAGATTAACAATAATAACTCACAATAAAAATAGAACATTTATTACAATAGATTGTAATGAAATTTATGTGACGGATAGAAGATTCGTTCTTACCGTAGATCTTATTATCCACAATAAGAGATTAACAATAATAACTCATAATAAAAATAGACCAATTATTAAAATAAACTGTAATAAAATCTATGTGACGGATAGAAGATTCGTTCTTACCGTAGATCTTATTAGGCACAAAAAGAGATTAACAACAGAGAACTAATAATAAAAATAGAACAATTATTACAATAGACTGTAATAAAAGTTATGTGACGGATAGAAGATTCGTTCTTACCGTAGATCTTATTAGGCACAAAAAGAGATTAACAACAGAGAACTAATAATAAAAATAGAACAATTATTACAATAGACTGTAATAAAAGATATGTGACGGATAGAAGATTCGTTCTTACCGTAGATTTTATTAGGCCCAATAAGAGATTAACCACAATAACTAATAATGAAAATAGAACAATTATACAATAGACTGTAATAAAAGTTATGTGACGGATAGAAGATTCGTTCTTACCGTAGATCTTATTAGGCACATTAAGAGATTAACAACAGAGAACTAATAATAAAAATAGAACAATTATTACAATAGACTGTAATAAAAATTATGTGACGGATAGAAGATTCGTTCTTACCGTAGATCTTATTAGGCACAAAAAGAGATTAACAACAGAGAACTAATAATAAAAATAGAACAATTATTACAATAGACTGTAATAAAAGATGTGACGGATAGAAGATTCGTTCTTACCGTAGATCTTATTAGGCACATTAAGAGATTAACAACAGAGAACTAATAATAAAAATAGAACAATTATTACAATAGACTGTAATAAAAGTTATGTGACGGATAGAAGATTCGTTCTTACCGTAGATCTTATTAGGCACAAAAAGAGATTAACAACAGAGAACTAATAATAAAAATAGAACAATTATTACAATAGACTGTAATAAAAGATATGTGACGGATAGAAGATTCGTTCTTACCGTAGATCTTATTAGGCACATTAAGAGATTAACTACAATAACTAACAATAAAAATAGATCAATTAATACAATAGACTGTACGAAAAGTTATGTGACGAATAGAAGATTCGTTCTTATCGTAGATCTTATTAGGCACATTAAGAGATTAACAAAAATAGCTAATAATAAAATAGAACAATTATTAAAATAAACTGTAATAAAATCTATGTGACGGATAGAAGATTCGTTCTTACCGTAGACCTTTTTCGGCACAATAAGAGATTAACAACAATAACTAATAATAAAAATAGAACAATTATACAACAGTCTGTTATAAGAACCCCCCATCATTACTGAGAAGGAAAACATTTATGAATTTCAACTTCGAGTAACGCTAAATATTCGATTAGGTAATGCCGAAATTTGCCTGTATAGAAACGGTTGTTAGTATTACTAATTCATTTCGTAGTTAAGGGAGCGCCCAGCATCTTCAGTAAGTATCTCAACAGAAAACATGGGGCAAATCATTAAATGCTACATTTTTTTTAGCATTTCACCCCAATCAAGGCGCGTGTGCCACTCGTACGCATGGGGTTAAATGGGATGGAAAAGAAAAATAAAGAGGTGTATTTGAGGAAAGGATTAAGAGAAGGACATCAGTAGATGTCGACTGACATTACACTTGAGTATTTGAAGATTATCGTTATCAGAGAAGCAAGTAAGAGGAAGGGTGCTTCTCAGACGGGAAGTCCAAGGGAAGAAGCTGTTTGAGTAGAAGAGACGGTTACATTTAACGGATTTGACAGTGAAATGGCGGGACCGAGATGCCAGCCTCCTATCTCGCTTAAATTCATGCAGTCTGGGAACCAGCGAAAGTAGCTCGTCGTAACAGTTGCTGTGAAAATACTTGTATCACAGGGAAGTCACGGCACGTTTGTGAGAAAGTGACTGTAGACGAGATGCCAGATCAGGACTTATTCAATTGCATATTCGTCTTTGGATTTTGTCGAGGGCCTCGAGACGTACAGCTGGACTCAAGTAAAGAAATGCCCTGGGAAGCTATAGAACTGTTGCAATATTAAGGTCAAACGAGATGGCTTGAAAAACGTGTTTTAAGAAAAAAGATTTTATAATTTTATAAACGACAGTAATGCTAAATGCATTATCATTGTAAAGAAACGGTTAAGCTCGCTCTGACCAATTGGCGTATTTTAATTGAAAGTATGACTACACTTACCCTTCTTGATCTTTATTAATAAATACATATGTATTGTTTAATTCTCTGGTTGATCGCGGGTTAATCAAACCGTGGAAAGCAAGGTTTTGTCCTGAGTATGAAGATAAACTATATGCAGCAGCAAGGCCCCTGAACAGGAGGTTTTAAGAAGCCTGGAACCACTTCTTAACTGCTGCTGTTCCCAGGTTCACCATGACCCGGCGTAGTAGCCCCTATTAGAGTCCTAGCTATGGCCAAATAGCGAACCCAAAAACTGGGATCAAAACACTATGAAAGTATAAAAATAGATTTTTATATTAAAAGTATCAGCAATACATTTCTGACAAAAAATAATACCAACAATATATTTGACTCTCGACAAAATCCCTCTTTACAAAAATACATCAATAAAACCTGATCTACAAACTGGTTCCCGCAAATATTCTATTCATACGAATCTATCCTCAAAATAAAAATGATTCGACAAAAGTTTTCACTTATTAAAATAATTTTATAGTCTTGGGTATAGGGAAGGGGAAATGGGAAGTTTTGAGAAGTGTGGTAACCACCTCTTAACTGTAGGTGTGCCTAGGTGAACCCCTAACGGGGATGGTAGCACCTGTTAGGGTCTCAGCTATGAGCAAATAGTGACCCCTACCATGCAAATGAAATATTAAACTATAAAAATACATTTTACGGTGGAGATGCCAGCAATACATATTTATATATAAATAATGAGTCAGTTATGTGCCATGCGATCATGTAACTTTAGATACATGACTGACGAAGCAGTTTCTTTCCCGCAGTAGGTTGACCAATTCTTTTTGCGCTAGACCATTCAAGACTATAGAAGGTGGGGAGATGATTCATACCTTTCCCAAGGGTATTAGTACGTAAGTGAATGTAATGGATTCGACTGGAATTCGAACTCGGCACTCCGATTCCTCAATCCGAGCCGCTATCCACCGTGCTAACAATACATATTTATAATAATATTACTAACAATTCATTTTTAAAGCAAAATGGCCCGCAGTACATTTTATAGTAGAATTACCTACAATATATTTTATATCAAAATGACAAACAATACATTTTACCAGCTTAAAATTGCATTCAAAATATCTATATATCGACATTAGATAACCCATGAACGTATTGATATGCCGTAAAGCAAAACAGACCAAAGGAAAGCGAAGTTGGTTTATAAAATGGTCTGCCGTACCGAAAGAAAGTTCGTCTTATCTATGCCTTCCATAAACTTTTTGTTGTAACAGATTTAGTTAATCTTAGTTAATTATTATGTTGCAAGCGTTTTTTAAACCCACCCCACTTCTGGTCTAACAACCGATCATGTATCATGAAAAGAAACTTGAGAGGTAACTTATAGCTAAGAATAACTTGCGTATTATCAGTCTTGAACATAAGATTGATTGCTTTCCCAGATTGGGTTTGCCAAATATTAGATACTTTCATTTGACGGCTTTTGTTTTTTGTTCTTTAATAATCTCGCCGTTTCTTTCTTCAATCAACTTGCTGATCTGTGGTATTTATAGAAAATGATCGCCATGAAAATAATTGAATGTGGGGTTGGAAAGTTTGTCTTCGCTCGAAAAGGATTGATCATTATCCACCTACTCGACAGCCGATGTTTTTCTAGAACGATAAAAGAGTGAGAATGAAATCAGGAGAAAATAATTCACTGAATGTTTTGTTTTGCTTTTGTACGGTTTATCAACCATTTGCAGGATATTTAAAGCCAGATTTTTTTTTAGATTGTTAGAATATTTTAGTTTTTTGGGGGGATATTAATTCACTGATACAAGTATTACTAATTATTCCACAGCTGTGTTGAGTAGAGGTGGATGCAAGCCTTTCCCAAGGCTATTTCTGCATGAGTAAATATAACTTGAAATTGGAACTTGTTACATCCCAGGGTGTTGGATTCAGAAGTACCCGCTCCGATTAGCGGACAAGGGAAGTAACTCAACTCTATTTTAAGTTATTGTCTTTTATAGCGAGATTAAGTTAGTATCCTCCGCTAACATAATTAATACCAGATATTATTTTAATTTTAATACCATATTTTATTTATTATTATTATGTTAGACTGGCGTGCTGAAGGGCATAAAAATATATGATCCCTTTTTAATGTTGTTATATTCCGTGCCATTAGGAATATGGAATGGACAAACACGTAGGATAAATAGTAACAGGTTTATTGTAGAAACCAGTACAATAAGCAAAGAAGTAATAGTTATGCGCACGGTCGCCGCAATTCAGTACAGTTGTGTGCATGCTGCTATCGGAAAGCCGCTACTTCTCGCAGATCCCAGCTCAACGTTATTTAGCAACTGCCCCACGCAGTCACATGTGGCACAAGGCCGAATTTAATGTGGGGTTCCCGAGCCCGTAAGCTCGGCCAAAAAATCCTTGTAGACCCCGCATTAATGGGATCGGGTCTGTCTATCTGCCCGGACGAGATTCTGCCCGAAGGCATAGACTCGTCCGGGTTCCTCTCTGCCCGAAGGCAGAGAATCCGACCAGTACAACTGGAAAAGATCCCGGCACAACTCTCCTGTCCGCTGTCCTATAGGATACTTATAGGTGGTTATCATCTATCGTGTCGCATATTCATGGGGGTAGCAGGTTATTCCATCATATCAAATA
This sequence comes from Acanthosepion lycidas, assembly GCA_963932145.1. Classification (NCBI taxonomy): domain Eukaryota; kingdom Metazoa; phylum Mollusca; class Cephalopoda; order Sepiida; family Sepiidae; genus Acanthosepion; species Acanthosepion lycidas. The sequence continues at coordinate 76,896,702 of OZ010598.1, forward strand.
TAAATTAAGTTATGTGGAATCCGTCTAAATCGACGGGCCAAGATCAGCTCCAAAGAATTATGGTTCCGCTGATGATGGGGATATTTTTTTGTTATAATTTACTATATGCCAAATTGTTGAGTTGAAGAAAAACGAAAGAAAGTAAAAGACAAGTGCATTTTAACACATAATAAAATAACGTTTATTCATTTACTCCCTGAGAACAGCATGAGTTTGACTGAATTAAAACCATGAATTGACACGTGCGTCTAAGCTTGTCACCATGTTGAATTCCGAAATCCCTGCTCCAACTAACGAACAAGAGAAGTAACTCAGTTCTATTTTGAGCTATTTTCCTTAATAGGGGAGTAAATTAGCGACCGCATGACAGAACTCGATTTCAAATTCCAAGGAGTTACAGCCCCCGGTATTCCCAAATAGGCACTCATATAGGTACTGACCAGGCTCGACGTTGCTTCACTTCGGTGATCGTACGCGAAAAGGTTTTTCCAACGTGATGTGGCCGTAAGCTACACCACCCACGCATTGGCACCTGATATTCCTAAGTGGTCATCCCTCTAGGTACTGACCAGATTAGACATTACTTAACGTCGGTGATCCTAGGAGAACTGGTGTATCGACTTGATAAGGGCACAACCTCTAGGGAAAAGTAAATAGAGAGAGAGAGAGAGAGAGAGAGAGTGAGTGAGAGAGAAAGAGAGAGAGAGAGAGAAAGAGAGAGAGAGAGAGAGAGCGAAATGTGTGGTGGGAATTATGGTATTAAGAATGGCGCGTAGTGAAAAGTAGCATTTTAAGTAACGAAAATCAGCATTTAATAGAGTGACATTTCGCTGTGGTTCCAGTAGAAAATAATAAAATATTAGGTTGGTGCAAAAATAATGACGTTTTCTCACATGGTAACACATGTGAGAAAACGTCATTATTTTTGCACCAACCTAATACAATAGACAAAGTACAAGGAAATAACGCCATAGAAAGAAATAGTACGTTGATATGGCTGATGCTAACCTCCAAGAACAAAATCCATTGTGCCTTTTTAGTTTTACGTTTTTTTACTGGCACGAAGTTGAGCTATGATATTGAATCAATTGCTTGGTCTGCTGCGGGGAAAGTTATTTCACTCTGTCGTGACGATTTTTAATCGTCAGAAACCATATTTATAAATCTACCATTCGCCATTGAATACTGCTGCCATATTAGTTCTGGTGCTCCTACTATATGTCTGGAGATCCTAGACAAAATGCAAAGACAAATCTGTAATGATATCTATCCTGTCATGGAATCTCGACTTCAGCACATTTCCCATGTACGCATGCGCACTGATTATATACTTATTAATGCAGAGTTAATTTTTGGGTTCGTAAAGTTTACTGGATATTTTGATGAAAAACTGACTGAACTGAAAGATGTTGTTTACAGGCTCAAACCGAAAAGTATTACTGAATTAAAACAATAAATTTCTGATAATTCTTTTCCGTATTTAATCTAGATATGTGTCAAATGATTCGTAGAAGTGTTGCTGATAGGGTTCAGTGTTGTATTGAGCATGAGGGGGCATTTTGAACATGTTAAATAGTTTATAACGCTTTTAAGCATGTTGTTTTGATGCACTAGTACTTATAAATTTTTTTGAACTGTAGTAGTCGTCGTCAACTGACTGCCATTTCTAGCATTCTGCCTAATATATAGTGGTATGTTTATACAGGGTGAACCCCCCACCAAAAAAAAAAAAAAACAGGAAATTTTTAACAACCTAATAAAACCAAGAGTGAAGGAAGAAAAATATTTTATTCATAGTAAGTGAAATCTTAAAACATGCCATTTAAGAAACAATGATTGAATTTTCATTTTTTTAAATTACGTCCTGTAGATGGCGTCCTCCTGTACGAATGCATTCTTGAAATCTGCTGTTTAGATTCCTCATTGGATGCTGCAAAATCTCAGCTGGGATACTGTGAATTTCATCTTGAATTCTAAATGGCGAAATGTTTACTTGCTCAAGGTCACTGTCTCGCAGTGTTGCCACTTGCTCATGTCTGGCAATACACACTTCAAAAGTTCCCATTTTTTTGGTTCACCCTGTACTAATTAAATTAAATCACATTACAGAACTATTATAATTTATATTTGCTCAATAAAAGTTTATGAAAAAGGGGATTATTTTTGCCGTAAGCTTTTAGGTACTTCCACGAAATCCCTAAAAAAACTCAGCATACCGTGACTAAAACATACTCTAAACGTAATGAAAGTATAAGTTTATCGTCAAAATCAGTTTCTCATTATTAAGAGGAAAGATCAACGTGTTTTTTGTATATTTAATTAAATTATTTTACTCCTTTCTAGAACATACGAAATTTTGATTAAACACCTTATTTTGCTTGCGTCTCCGGATGTACTAACTTTAAGCATGGCAAATTTTAGCCTCTTTTTTTTGTGTGATGACAGACACATTAATTTGGAAATTCATGCAAAATACAAAAAGATCTCGAATTTTATTGAAATTTTCAGGACTTATTCACAGATAAATGAAATTATTTTAGAAATATTTTGCATTAGAAAATCTTGATAAAAAATATTCTTTTACATCTGTGTCACCCCGTACTTAAACTTTATGAAAACTTGAGAAATTCCATGTGATAATTTTAGTTGACTATATTTGTTAAAAGCAGAATTCGTTGGAGAATTTAAATCACCGATTTCCAAAAATGTGCTCTGACCCAAAAAGTTAAAAACGCAATAAAACTAAGACATTATATAATTAGAGAAGCTTTCAATAGCTTTTATGAATATATATTAAGGAAATATTGACTTTAGAAAAAAAAAAAGTCGATGAAAAATTTGTTTTTACAAAATTTGTTTTCATTTTTTTAATATTTTAATTAGAATTATTTGTTATTTTTTAAAATTCAGTTTCAATGGCGTAACACTTAGGAAGGATTCTTATTACGTAAAAGTATATTTTCTTTCTTTTTATGTGCCGTGTCCTTTCAGGACGTAGGCGATCATGGCTCTCCACCTCCCTCTATCCCTTGCAGCTCTCAGTAAGTTCCTTTCCTCTGCCACCTCCCCCTGACCACGTTCTGTCACCCACTTTCTTAAGCCCGCCTATGTATGTCATGCGTTGTTTTACCTCGTCTCTCTTTCCCTCTGTTTGAACTGTGAGTATCAGATTCTCTAGGCCTTTCTTTCTCATTATGTGTCCCAGAGATTTCAACTGCCTCTTCCTGTTGTTAAGTATAAGCCTCCTACTTGTTTGCATCCTCTCTAAGACCTCATCGTTGCTCACACGCTCGGTCCATGGTATCTTCAGCATCCTTCTGTAGATCCACATCACTGTCGCCTCGAGTCTTTTCTTCATCTTTGAAGAAATCATCCAACATTCTCTGCCATTAGGAAGGACAGATGTCAGGTAACAGCTCAGTATTTTTTTATTTATTACCAAAGAAATCCTCCTGTCACGCAATACTCTGCCCAACTTTTGGAATGCTTCTTTGGCAATCCCAATACGTCTACAGATTTCAGTGTCGCACTTACCGTCCTTTGTCAAAACGCTTCCCAGATATTTAAACTTCTACACCTGCTTGATTTTAATTTCTCCGGTCTGCATATTGTATTTCCGGCTCATCCTTTTACTGATGACCATGCATTTTGTTTTCTTGAAGTTTATAAAAGTGAATACATCTTCTCTAATTGCAATAATAAAAATGCACACAGAGATTTTAGTATTTAATCTGCCAGTCATAATATTCTTAGCGTCCTTCTGCAGAACCACATCTCTGTCGCCTCTTCTTCATCTTTGAGGAAATCATCCAACATTCGCTGCCGTAAAGGTCAGATGTCATGTAACAGTTCGGTAATCATACATCGTAAAGCTTATTACAATCTGATACATTCGAATATTTTAAAAGAAATTAGAATTGTTTTTGCATATGTAAAAACGTGGTTAATTTTATGCATACGGTCACTCATATACGACCCTATCAGAAAACAAGAGCGACAACTATAGTAGATTTAGAGCCAGAATTCTATAAAATTCAATCAAACATTAGATACTGAGAATATTTTCTTAAATTTTTAAGATTGCCGAGTACTTAAAAGCTGTTCGCTTTATATTTCTCAATTATTTTTAGAGTAAAAAAAAAAAACAACCCAAAACTCTCAAAAAACAAAAATTATATAACTATCTGCCATCCTGCTGTCATAGAGGTGTCAAAATGCTATCAACATAAATAATCTACTGTTGTGTTAAAAAAGCATTTCTGTGATATTTTAAATTTAAGAAAAGCAATATATATCAAGTCAGATAAATTTTACTTTAAATCAGCTAATATTCTTGAAAGTTTTTTTATTTTTGCAAGATTTTATTAATAAAGTAATTTATAGCACTTTGCTTAAAATGGAACTAAATTCAAAAAATTTAAGAAATTTAAAAACAAAAGTATTTGTAATGAATTTAAGTTTGTTTTAAAATACATAATATTATTTTGCTAGCTGCAAACATTGAATTAAATCTCACAGCTTGAAATTAAAACTAAAATGAAACCTTCAAGAAAATTTTTTTCTTCATTAAAAATCCATTTTAAACGTTAGGTATGGCGTTTTCATGGAGGAAGCTAACTGTCTTTCTTTCCCCCCTCTCTCTCTCTCCATATATATATATATATATATATATATATATATATATATATATATATATATATATATATATATGAAAAAGAAGTTGAAAAGTTTTTTAAAATATTTATTTAGAGTAACTCTACTGGTTTCACAGTTCTCTGATTTTCAAAAATTAAATAGAAATGGAGAGACGTCTGGTTTTGGCATGATATATCACACATAAGATATATCAAACCTTTTCCTATATTTCTACCCGTGTGAGATATATTAAAAATTACTTTATATATATATATATATATATATAAATATATATATATATATATATATATATATATATATATATATATATATATATATATATATATATATATATATAAGTTTTTATTGTAAATCCTGTCTAAGCTTTCGGTTTACATAAGCCATACAAATATACTTAAATGCTTACAGTTGATAACAGGAGCTATTGGTTTATACTAACGGCTTTTAATACTTAACACATTTCTTCATTTTCACTCTCACGTACTCATGTCTGATGTCATGAACTGCAATGCGATATTTGCTTCCTGCGTTTCATATGCACGAATTTATCGTTGCATAGCAATCTTCCATGTAAACAAAACAAACTATCATTGTTGCAATGTCCGCATAACCAATCTAAAATAAAAAAAAATACCATCTTTGTATTTAATTTATTTTTAATTTATTGTAATGTACTTTTAATCTCTGATGATGGGTTATGTAAGCCGAGAGCTTAGACAGGATTAACAATAAAAACATGTATCAACATGGTGATTTTCTTTCTCGTTTCAGTGATAATTCTAAACAGTTTATTCGACAAGATATATATATATATATATATATATATATATATATATATATATATATATATATATATATATATATATATATATGAATCCAAATAAAATGATGTAGGAATACCTCTATTAGTGCTGCTAATGTGTACATTGGTAACTATAAAAAAAAAATCAATTTTCAATTACTATGGTTACACTGAAGAATATTTTACCGCTCTATTCGAGTATTTTGGTATATAAAAATTGTAGCTCACGAATCGAATTCGTATTAATCGGAGGGTACATGTATTTGATTAGATACAAAATATAAGTGGCGCTGTCTATATTTCTGAGATGAGGTGTTATGTACACTATTTGCATTATTCGGACTATTGTCCTCATCTATGTCGCCATATTTATTACAACGTTTCGGCCGTTGTACGAATGTCGAACTGAACCCTTTATTTTGCTCACTGGGGTATGTTTTTCTAGTTCTATGTGCCATGTCTAATGGATGTCAATTATCAGTTATCTCCTGTTAATTCCTCTCCTCAACTTCTCCCCCGCCTTAACCTGACTGAGGACAGCCTTTCTAAGCTGCACCCACTTGGTTGAAGCGAACCTAAATAATAAATAGAAAAATGAAAACTGTTAGTGTCAAGCCAACAAACTGGACATTGATGATTTCCAAGTGCTACTCTATATTAACAGTCATTATTGGAATTGAGGTGGTCAGTTCTAGAGTGCCTATTCATACGGCCACACTGTCCATCAGCTAGTTTTGATGTCACTTGTTAGTTGCCAGATAACATGTCTTGATGTCGGGATGAGCAGAGAGTTGGTAGTAGAATTGAAGGGAAGATTTGATTTGCTAAACTGATATAGCAGAAGTGTCACCTACCCAGCAACCCAGACTCTGCAAGTGAAGCCCTGAAATAAACACCTAAATATATTGGAAAGAGGGTCCCAATTCCGCTGTTCTTGCCCTGGCATTTATTTTCATCTTTCATTTCCTTGTGAGCTTGCAGTGAACCTTTCCCATTTTTTGACGCATGCCAGCACAAACAAGAATGGCGATGCAACATGTGGTACTCATTAGCTAGATGGTTGAAAACGTGGTGAGGGCCCCATTGCATGTTTACATTAGGTCTACTCCAAACTTAAAACAGTATCTAATCTATGACTTAAGCATGTGTTCATACCTATCTAGAATCTTGGCCCTTATAGACATGAAAATGGGATGATCCCCACAATATCTTTTCTCTCAACTGTGAAATGTGTTCTTTCTAAACAATGACATCAAGATAGAAACAAACATTCAGACTCTTAGAACTGACTTTATACCACAAAATAAAATATAATCATCTTCATTTTTGTATATTGTTTTTATGAGTTTGTAATTTGTGAAAAAATATGTCTATATAATTCTTTCTTGATATTAGTGTGACACTATGACTGGAACACCCACACAGATGGTGTGTGATTTTATCTTGATCTCAAGCGTTTTGGGTTTTATGTAGATAAAGTCTTTGAAGACAGCCCTTCTAAGCTGCATTCACTTGGTTGAAGCGAACCTAAATAATAAATAGAAAAATGAAAACTTAGTGTCAAGCAAACAAACTGGACATTGATGATTTCCAACTGCTACTCTATATTGACAGCCATTATTGGAATTGAGGTGGTCAGTTCTGGAGTGCCTATTCATACGACCACACTGTCCATCAGCTAGTTTTGATGCCACCTCTTACCATTTGCCAAACACATGTCTTGATGTTGGGATGAGCAGAGAGTTGGTAGTAGAATTGAAGGGAAGACTTGATCTGTATCAGTGTATATTATGTACACTATTTACATTATTCGGACTATTGTCCTCATCTTTGTCGCCATATTTATTACAACATTTCGGCCGTTTTACACTCCGGCCTTCTTCAGGTGGTTGTAATGTTAAACTAAACCCTTTATTTCGCTCACTGGGGTAGACTGTTCTAGTTCCACGTGCCATGTTTAATGGATGTCATTAATCAGTTATCTCCTGTTAATTCCCCTCTGCATGTTATCCACTTAACTGGGTAATTCTTGGTTATATGTATATCACTATAATCATTATTCAGCTGCCGAGATATTTCATTGGGTTTCTGAAATCTAATCTCATTTTTATTAAAATTCAGATATTTTGATAAAATCTAAAAATGTTCACGCCCCCCCTTGTACAATCACACATTTTGTAACCAACTGGAATTCAAATTGGCTCTTGTGGTCTTTACCTTTTAATCAACACAAAATGCACTATGCTTTTAAAATAGTTTATTCAGACACAAATAATAATTGAGACAAAAAAATCAATCATCCCTTGTATATACTCAATATTCAGTCCAAGACATGTGAAAAAAAATCTGTTCTTGTCAGATGTCTCGTGTCTCTTACACTCTTCTATATAAACGGGTGTTGACTGCTTGATGACTCAAAGCAGAATGCAAAAACGCGTCTTTGTGCATCACGGCTCGACACGTGTTTTCGGTATTAAACGAAATAAAATGAACTATATATATATATATATATATATTAGCCAGTAAAAATGACTCCCGCTAAAAGACCCAAACGGTGATTTGAAGCCGATACGTCTGATATAAATCCCTCAATTCAGAGAGAAACCCGGTTGAGTTGTCGATACCAAGTACGCAGCAGGCACAAGGAACGCGATGTTATGTTTTAACTTTCAACGCCGACGCTGCCGTTTTCACAGAACCTCAGCCGACAGCCACGAACATTCTTTCTCCTTCTGTTTCTTTTTCTTTCTTTCTCTCCCAATCTGTGGCCTTTACATCAGCAACTGGTAGTAGTTTGATGGTTTTGTATGTAAATAAATTATACATGTCTTTACCCAAAATACAAAAATGCCTCTTCCTTCTTCTTTGATGGAATCTGATCGGTGCTTTTCTTGTGGCAGCATTAATAAGCGTAAATGAAACAGAAGTTGTTCAAATTGTCAACGTTCTTTTTCATTCATCTTGCGTAGGATTGACTAGAAATGCTTCAGCGTCTCCGGTTGTTTGCCTTTGTTCACATTGTCTCTCTCGGCTCTACAAGTTATTGTGAGCCATCGACGCAATGATCCGACCCAAAGAGATGCCAGTGAAGTTTTCATGGCAAACTCACTCCTCAGGCAATTACGGAAGGTGCCTTTAAAATTCCCTAAATCTGTCAGAATCCCGGCAGCCGATGTCTTGGCTACTGCCATAGAGCAGGCACTTAACTTGAACAGCTCGCTTGACTTGGATCACCTTTTCTCTTCCGCAACACTTGTGCTCGGCATTCCTTACAATAAGGACCCTAAATCATCTGCCTCATCTATTATGAAAAATAACATTTCTTTATTCAATTCATCTAAAATAAATGCCACCGAATTTTCTAATCTTTCTAATTCTAATAGATTCCATCCTGCATCTACAATCGACGATTCTAAGAGACTCCGTGCCCTCGTCAATGCTAAGTTAATCGAGGGTGATGTCTCAGCTGCAGTTAGAGTATTGGCCTCGTCCGATACTAGACAAGCTACTACACCAGGCGTTCTCACAGCGCTTCGTTGGAAACATCCTGCGCCACCATCAGATGTCAGATTTATTCAGATGGAAAAAAAATGATTCAAATATTGAAATCTCAAAGGAAGCGATGGTTGCCCCTCTGAAGTTCTTGAGAAGCAGCAGTAAAGGTGTGGAAGGCCTACGACCTGGTCACATCAATGACTTAATTTCTGTTCACACTGCCGAAGCTGGTGAACATCTCCAAACATCCATAACATCTCTTATTAATACCCTTCTCCTGGCTGCGATACCCCAACATGCTCACGACTTAATATTTTCAGCCAACTTAACAGCATTAAAAAAAAAAGATGGAGGTATCCGCCCTCTCGCTGTTGGTAACATTTTTCGCCGACTCGCGGCCTAAATTGCTTTTAGAGTTGTTGTGAAGGAGATAGGGCATGAATTGCGACCTGTCCAGCTCGGGGTAAGCATACAGGGCGAATGTGAAGCTGCGGTTCATACCACAAGATCAGGTCCGCGGTTGAGCTGTGGTCCGTCGCCTTGGATGCAGACATGTCGGGGAGAAAGTGACTGAAATGGAGATGACTAAAAAATTCAGCTGTTTCTTTAGGATTGTTAGCAGTAACGTCAGTGTTTTACGGTGCTTAAAATTTCATTATTTTTCACTTACTGTGTCCATGGTATTTTCCAGCATTTATTGATTTAAAACAATAACACAATGGACACTATTTACATTGTTCGGGCTATCATCCTCATCTTTGTTGCCATATTTATCACATCGTTTCGGCCTTTGTACGCTACGGCATTCTTCAGGTTCTTAGAATGTCGAACGGAACTCTTTACTTCTCTCACTGGCAGATAATAACAATGGCTTAAAATCTTTTTACCATTTGTGATGAAATTGTTCAATATACACTGCTATATAGATTAGGAATCAGAATACATCACTCTTTTTTTTATTGTTTTTAATATTAGCTTTCAATCCCTTAATAACTTCTTTTGCTCTTTCTATGCACTTTCAAAGATATTTAATATTTTTAATCAATTTACCCTAAGCTAAGCGATAATCCTCACTAACACCTAACATCTACTTGAAGTGAAAGAGAATTAGAGGACTTTAGAAAGATCTGGAAACTTAATCATAACCAAGAAACAAATGTCTCTACCACCTGTTCAATAGATCGGGACGAGTGTGAACTTGAACACAGGCAATTCTAACTCCTCGTATTGAGAAAAATAAATAAATAAATAAATAAATAGCAAATAAAATTTCAGTGTTGAGGCGGAGTCTAGAGTTGAAGTAGACTTTATGAGGAACCGGAAATTCAATTCTAAATAGGATACAAGTGATAAACTTCTATTCCTGCTCAAAAGACCGGGGAGGTTTGTGAACGGGGCGATACGTAAACCAAAATATTGTTATTGAGAAAAACTAAATAGTCAATTAGATAGATACGTAAAGAAATCAAACACGATGAATTGATACAAAAATAGTAAATTTTAAATATATATATATATATATATATATATATATATATATATATATATGTTGCTAACAAGACAAAGGAAGATTAATTGGATCATTATACGTTTGATCGTCACTATTTGTGGTCATTCTACCATTACAGTATTCTTAGAAATAATACCTAAAGAGAAAACGTTTATTTTAAAACATTTCTTTCTCCTAGAAAATATTCTTTTTGTTTTGCCTTTAGTCGAGAAGGTATTAAATTCTGTCCAATATATAAAAGTGCAGTCAGTTCTTATTAAATTTCTTGACGTAAGTTCTATACTAAGAGCTTTTTCTCTCGCAATTCCCGTTTTCCGGTTAACTTTCAAACATCTTAATCTGTATCTATAAAAGGTACGATGTAATGTGTGTGTGTGTAAAGAATGTACGGCTGCAATTTTCGTCGGATTTGCACCAAAATTTATATGCACATGTACCAAATTAGTGGGAAGGCCAAGACCGACATTGCATTTCCCAACTCCCATCGACAGTGGAAATAATCTTCATGCTTCTACGGGAGTTTTCATGTAGTTTGCGGTCATTTTGTACTGGCCAGAGTGAGAGCCTATAGCTGGCTGCCACGAATAGGCAGGAAGATTCTATTGGCCAGCGAGAGAGCCAACAACTGACTGAAACGAATGTTAACTTGCATGCTAGCATGCAAATAAAATCGATAGCTGCATTCGTCACAAATGTGAAAAATTTAAATCTGCATGGCACTTTACTCCAATTGGCTCATTCGCTTGCTTAAACTCAACGTTGATTCTGATTCCGCAGAACTGGGTTTGGTGTGAAAAAGTAGTTGTTGTTAACATTCTTTTTGCATTCGTTTTTTTTTTTTAAAGCTGATCGTTTTGTGTTCATTTTGTTTAGTTCTTTTTTCGTAACAGATTTAATGTTTAGTATAGAGCTTAGAAAAAATTCTCAGTGTGAGATAGGCAAGAAGTAAGGCATGTAGCAACATCAGCACGGCAAAGGGCGCTCCTTTAAAGGCAAGGAAGGGCAAAAATATTTTAAGTCAAGTGATACCGATTGCTGTATGAGTCGTACGATTTTTGAATCAAGCACGGGCAACGCCGGGCCATTCTTCCCGTGCATTATAAATCGTTATCTTATGTCTTCTTAATTCCTGTTCGTTTATTGTCCTCCTTCCTTGGACATTTTTTTTTCTCGTATTTTCTCACAATCAGTAAACCGTTGCAACTTAATGATTAAAGTTCATGATTAAATAAACTCTACACCACTCCTGCAGCTTCGAACTGCTGCGTTGCAAATGACCAAACGAAAATAAATATGGTCACTCAAAGTCGCATTTTTTGGAGAATAATGATCTCATATTTGTACGCAATTTGCCCTAAGCAGAGATAGCAAATAGTTGAATGTCAGCAAAGAAACGGATGTTATACATACATACATATACATATATATATATATATATATATATATATATATATATATATATACGAGGTATTATGTTTGGAATGTCGAACTGAACTCTTTATTTCGCTTCTAGTTCCACGTTTAATAGATGTCATTTATCAGTTATCTCCTGTTAATTCCACTAAATGCGTTTGGGTCTTGTCACTGGATCTAACCAACGCCTTTGTCCACTGTGCCATGTGTTCTTGAGGACATCTGTGTATGAATTTCTGGGTATTATAAACCTAATGTCTTCAGCAACGACTTTTACCAGGGCTCATATTGCAATTTTTTGCTGTTATCAGATCGACATTCCAAACACTTGAAGAAGGCCGGATCTGTACAACGGCCGAAATGTTATAATAATGTATAATATAAATATGACAAAAATGAGGACCATAGTCCGAATAATATAAATAGTGCATATATATATATATCCCACAATATTCCTGGACAAATTTGGGGAGACATATTTCTCCTTTCATCGGTAACGACGGTATATTCTTTGAAATAATAGCTAAAAGGAAAAATATAATTGAATAATATTTACATAAACGTGAGTAGCATCTCTCAACAAAATATAAAAAGAATTAGTCTGTTTGAGCGGTACAATGAACTGATCATTTTTCCAGTCTCTTTTAAAATAGATCCGCTTGTGTTCTGCGAAGAACGGTGGAGTAATTCATAGCGGCTTGGACTGAGCCGAGTTCGAATTCCAGTCGAATCCATTACATTCACTTACATGCTAATAGGCTTGGAAAAGGTATGAATCCACTTCTTCTCCCCACTCCCACCTCAGCTAATGGTAAAGAGTTGGACATACCGGGTTCTATAGCCTGGGATGTCAACTGATCTACCACAGAAAGAAATGGCAAGACTCTGCTCGCTGATACTGGAACGTTACTAGATTTTTACATACTGGATTTTACAAGTCAATCTTTATATTATTACCAGAGATGAGAAGTAGATGCTTTAGCGAAATGTTAAGCGAAGACGTCAGTGTCCTCGTCGTCCTAGAAGCCATTCTCGCCAGCCAAAAACAGAACCCAATTAAAGAAAGCTTATTTTCAGTTCGCGGTATGATATGCAGGCAATCATTTACTACGAGCTATTCAAAAATGAAATAATAATGACAATAGAAAATTGATTCCAACAGCGAAGACATTTAAAAGAAGATCTGGACAAAAGAATCGTCAATCTTTAATAAATAGAAACGGGATCACTATCACCATTATAACCCAAGACAGTATACCGCACAAAAATCAAAGATCTCCTGGAAACTCATAGCTAGGAATAATGCTTCATTGACAATATTCACTTGATATCTCTCTCTGATTACTATCTGCTTACAAATTTCGAATCCATTCGCAGGCGATCATGGCTCTCCACAGCTTCCATTTCTTTTTACCTGTGAATTTTCATCGCTTCTTGTGAAAGATATTAATTAGGATTCCCGTTGAGTTCTCCATCGTTTGGTTTTCGAGTTTCTCCTTTCTGGATTTAGGGGGTCATGAGAAAACAATTACAGTATAAAGACATGGTATTAAACAACGACGTTAACACAAGAAATAAGATCATTTATTTATTGCTATCGAAACAGAGGGCATTATTTACAACCTGATATACAGGGTGTCCATAAAGTTCGGGTGCAATTTAAAAAAATTATAACTTTATTTGTATTTGCGATAGAAATAATTTGTAAAAAGGATTAGAAAGAAGTAAATCTATATTTTTTAAGGTTTTATTGTAATCTTATTTAAGTTTCCACATGTCCTCCATCATTAGCAATACAAAGGGTAATACGATTTTGAAGTTCACGGAAAACATTTGCCAACTGATTTACAGTAATGCCTGAAGCATGACTTTAGTTATTTTAGCTATACTTTAAACTAGGTACATTGAATTTTATAAAATTTTTTACAGATTATTTCTATCGCAAATATACATAAAGTTATAAATTTCTTAAAGTGAACACGAACGTTATGGACACCCTGTATAACAACGTGGTAACTTTCTTCCTTTGATAAGGATACTAAGAAGCTTGTCCGTATACGAGAGGATCATATTAAAAATAAGTAAACAAATCTTTTATAAATTATTTAATGAGACATGTGTTAATATATGTATATATATATATATATGTATTTATCGTAACTTGTTCAATTATTTTGAGTGATGCATTAAAAGCAGTTCAATCACTTATAATATCAGCCGTTTCGCCAATGAAGCAATTTTTTAAATAAATCATTTGTTGATGGATTCAACCAACATTTTCACGTTAACTTTTCTTTTAAGATCTCTGATAAATTTGCTGAAGTCCCACTCTACGACGTTTTAATTACTTTTGATGAGTAGCTATTCTTGATACATTATCAACACTAGTTTCCAGTTTTAGAAACGTTTACCATTTTATTAATTCCATCAACAGAATACGAATGAACAAAATACTATGATTGATTGAACATTTTTTATCTTTTTTTCAAAGTCTAATTTAAAAAAAAGAATTGCCTTCCAAATAATTTACACATTTAGAATCTAATCCTAATTAAAAAAAAAAAAAAAAAAAAAACTACTCACTTTAATTACACTGGTTTAAAAAATATCTGTCAGGCAAGCATGTGTACACGTGTTTTTTTTTGACAAAATTTCATGAACTGAGTTCAAATTTCTAAACAGTTTTGCTACTTCATCAATATATTTTGCTCTAATATTTTTATTATCTATCTATATATATATCTATAATTTTTTTTTAGCAGCAATGTCTCTCTTGTTCATTATAACTTTCAACAACGTTCTTTATTTACTCTCTGTTCTTGGATATATATATTTCATTAAAACTTTAATAAACATAGTTTAAATTATTACAATAATATTATCTATTATTATACAGTTAAATTTATATAATTAATTATATGTATATCTGTAATTCGCAAGATGTGTGTGTGTATGTATGTGTGTGTATGCCTGTATGTGTGCGTGTGATCAGATGTTGATTATGCGTTTCCACAGATTTCATCCGATTTAGATGAATGTTTTGTTTTGTTTCATAGATAATTCTTCAAAGCCGCTTTTGGGTCCAAATTGTTGACAGCAATGGCTCTCCACTACTACCTGTCCATTATAACTCTCAGTATTGTTTTATTATTTATTATCTGTTTTTGGATATATATCTTTCATAAAACTTTAATAAAATACATACTTTAAATTATTACAATAATATTATCTATATCTAGAATTCACAAAATGAGTGTGTATGTATGTGTGTCTGTGTGATCGGTGGTTGTTTATGCGTTTCCACAGTTTTCATCCGATTTCGATGAATTTTTTGCCTAAAATGTAATGTAAATAATGAATTTTTATTTCTTCATAGCCGGTTTTGAGTCCAAATTACACATTCCCATTCTCTTGGCCAAGCAGTCGATCTCTCTCAAGTTAGGTTACCTTTCCCTTTGCAAAAAGCCTACTACTACAGTTTTAAGGCGTTACTTCCATTGTCCTTTATAGCCGTTCCCAATTTAATTTGTTATTGTTCTGCCAGTTGGTGCATTGAATTCAACGTAGTAATAAGTAAGCTTGCTTTTTTTATTACTCAACATTTATTTTTACAACCTTTCCTAAAGTTATTCGAGCTTAGTTGTCCCTGTAGCTTTACCGCGTTCTCTTCTGGTATTTGTCCACGCATTCCATTTGACAATTCGTACTTACCTAAGACATGCCACCAAAGAAAAAAAACTTGCATAGGTTTCAAAACCGCTGCCGCCAGGTCCGCCATGCGAATAACAAATTGTCTTTAGAACGTTGAGTTTGCCTGTCTCAAAATGCCTCTCGGAATGCTTCAATCAGAGCCACTCTGTCCGAAGATCAACGTAGCCATTGGCTTTCCAGAAGAGCATACCTGAACGCTTCTGCGCGCGAGGCTGAGATCAAAGGATGAGACGAGTGAGGAGAGACGACTCTTCAACTGCTGCTGTGATTGAGGCTGAAACTGCTGATCAAAGGACTCAACAGCTGAGGAGAAACGCCTCTTCAACTGCTGCTGTGCGTGAGGCTGAAACTGCTTATCAAAGGACACAACGGCTAAGGAGAAACGCCTCTTCAACTGCTGCTGGGCGTGAGGCTGAAACTGCTGATCAAAGGACTCAACGGCTGAAGAGAAACGCCTCTTCAACTGCTGATGTGCGTGAGGCTAAAACTGCTTATCAAATGAATCAAAGGCTGAGGAGAAACGCTTCTTCAACTGCTGCCGTGCTTGAGGCTGAAAGAAGATTGAGAACGCAAAAACGCTCCTTTTCAGGGCCACCCCCATTCAAATTGTTACCCCCCACCATTTGGGGATGTGCATCAGTTGTACCCAATTTTTGTTACTAATATTGATTTTCGGGTGGGTTGAATTTAAACTTAAACTGCTCCAATTGAAAGGTAAAAATTCGCAATAATGAAAAACCCAGTTGAAGACAGATTATAGTGTTAGTACTGCATATAAAGTTTTTAAAAAATCCTGTGTTTAATTTATTTTTACAAAGGCCTTTTACGGAGAATACAGCATAGATACAGAGCCTTGAGGGAAGTAAATTACTTGGACAATAACACAAACACACACACACACACACACACACACACACACCTACGTCATAATAAAGCAGATATTCAGAAGTGAGTTTTTCGACGATCTTGTGTACTTTGCATCCGATTTGTCGAGCATCCAGTAGATGTCTCACATCCTTTTGAGGTTCAACTTGTAGTTTCTTCCCATATCTTGGTGAAGCAGTTCCCCATGCTCACCATTCACTGCTTTGACGTTCAGAGGGAAGTTATTTGATGTGTGAGTGGACAAAGGGAATTTTGATTAACATTCGTCATCCCATATCCTAATAAGCATGTAACAATTTCTCGATAGAAAATTGTTAATATGTTACCTGCGTAAAGAAGCCATGGTAGACTGACTTAATTTCTTCTCATGATTTCATTTTAGATAAGAATCTCTGCAGTATCACAAGCTGTTTTCCACATCGAAGAATAAGACGGAACCCCTGTTTCGTGTGCTAAAACTGGTGATCCTTACATCTGCCGCTATCAGATACCATTGATTTCCGGGATGCCAGAAGCTCTGACTGCTACTAAGCTACAAATCACGGGCAAAGTCATTCACATCGTCATGTTTAATCTAGTGGGGACGGGATGCACTTCCACCTCTGAAACAGGGACATTGTCTTCAAAATAACATGGCAGAATTTTTCTCTGAAGACAAATTTTCATGTGATGAAAGAATAAGATTTTTATGTGTCGGAGGCGTAAGAACAGTGTGATCATCTGAGTAAGGAACAGGACTCACAGCTGAAGGAGGCTTGGAATATTTTATCTTTTTTTTTTTTTTTTTTGGTGTAGAGTATTAAGACTGTATTTGTTAAACAAATATAACAATCTCCTGTCTGGCTTCATTATCATTGCCAGATATTTGACACAGCAAAGTTGAAAGCTGCTTTCTTATTATGCAGCTAGTCCAATGTAACAGTATTTTAAAAAGATATGTGGGGCCAAAGATTGTCTTGATCTCCAATTTTACAGACAAAATGATGAAAGTAAGCAGTTCTCAGAAGCTGGAGATATTGTTCGGCGATGTGCAACTGTCGTGAATTCCACACACACGTAACAGAATAAATTTGTCTTTTTGATGCAACCATAGTGTTTTGAGGTGAATGAAGATGTTTTTTATGCTTGCCTAAATTTCTTCGTAAACTAGTGTTATTATAGCTGGAAAGAGAAAAAGACAAAAAGAACCTGTATCTTTTTTTTTAATAAAATCAATTTTGAAGAACTTTGTTGTGACATTTTTTCCGATGTTGTAGCATCTTTTGCGTTTTCCTATTTCTTTCATTCGGTACGGTAACGAGCCGATTAACCTGCGACAATCCTCTGTTGAAACCGATGCTCTAATTCAGCCATGAATTACTTCAGATCTTTAACATCTCAAACATCTATTGGGCCAGCCATAGCGGTAGCGTCGAACGAGAAAGACCAGACTGAACGTCTCCCCCTGGAGTCTCCAACGGTGGAATAGGCAAAGATGTACACGGTCTCAACGGCCTAACAGTCTGAAGATGGCAGCCCCAGTTGGGCTGGCGTAACCAAGGCGGACCTTAACAGACTAAGCATACGACAGCCCGATGCACCGAGATCTTGCCTGTCTTAATACACTTTGAGCCACGAGGGAGGCATTTCTTGTGAAGTGTGTGGACTTCTCCGTCTCGCAAAGTTGTTCAAATTCGCCCGAATGGCTTCGTCAAACGATCTTCAATTCACCGGACGGAGGAAAAGGTTATAGACTAAGTACCTCCATAAACATTTAGACGGTAAAATTTTGTTTTCGTCAAATTTGGCGTCTTTTTCATCATGCTATGCTCTTTGTTTTAGCGATCTCGTGGAGGTACCTAGTATAGAATATTTTATCGCACAATATATAGAAGGAGAAAGATCAAAAGAATCTGTATCTTTTATTAAGGCCATTATTTTTGTAATAAAAACAATTTTTAAGAACTTTGTTGGAACATTTTTTCCGATGTTGTAGCATCTTTTACCTTTTTCTATTTCTTTCATTCGTTACGGTAACGAGCCGATTAACCTGCAACAATCTTCTTTCTCACCGATACCCTACTTCGGCAATAGATCGGTACAAATATCTGGTAAAGTCATTTATGTCTTTCTGGGCGATCCAGTGGGGTTCACTTTGCACTTGCTCCTAAATAAACAGGGACTTATCTTTAGAAGAGACGACATGGCAGAATTTTCTCTGAAGGTAATTATTCATATAATAAAGGAATAAGATATTTATGTGCCGGGTGTATAGGGACAAGGGGATCATCTGAGTAAAGAATCGGTCTCATAGCTGAAGAAAACTTAGAATATTTGATTTTGAATCATTGAAACCAGTTGTATTTGTTAGTCAAAAATAACAATCGGCTGCATTTTTTCGCTGTGCTCACCATTACAAAATTTGATGACTGCTCTCTTGACAAGATGCCATGCAGTTAGTCCAGTATTTTAAAAAATATATGTGGGGGCCCAAGATTCGTCCAGATATTCAATTTTACAATCAAAGGTAAGGAAAGTTAGCAGTTCTCAGGGGCTGGAGTTATTGTTCACCGCTGTGCAACTGGCGTGAATTCCCGAAACACGTAACAGAATGATTCTTCCTTGTGATGCATCCTCAGTGTTTTGAAGTGACTGCAGACATTTTAGAGAGATATATTAGCTCACAAAAATATGGAAAACAAAATAAACATTGATCATATATATGGTTAGGTCAATGCGTACCGGGCATTCGAATTTGAAGAAGATTTTATTTCACTCCAATTAAATTTAGCCCGCAAGCCCGAGCGTAGGCCGCCATGTTTGGTCTTTATGGCACTTAAAAAAGATCATCCTCAAATTTAAAATTAAACAAAAAACAACACAATGTCCTAAATAGGACACGTATAAAAGCATTCAACCTTGAATGCATGCACATGCATACATTTTACGTATAGTTATACACGTATATCTATATTGAAGCTATATATATATATATATATATATATATATATATATATATATATATATATATATATATATTGTGTGTGTATTTAGGCAGCATCTTTTCATTGATACAGGTTTCATTAAATAATATAGACAAGTGTTGTCTATTTTATGTAAATTCTTTTCCTAACGTCTCATAAGTTTAATAACATTATCATTGAACGAAGAAAGAAATTCACAATATTGATCCATATTTTTTTTAATACAAGGTTTCGGCTTACATAAACCATTATCAAAGATGTCAATTACAACATATTAAGCAATATACGGACACGACAGTGATGATAGTCTGTCAATGTTTACATAGATGATTTCTAAGCAACGATAAACAAGTGCATATAAGAAGCTAGAAGACGTAATCGCACCGCATCTCATGACGTCACACATGACCACACGAGAGTGAATTGGAGAAGTATGAAGTATGGGAAGCCATTGGTTTATACCAATGGCTTCTGTTACCAATTATAGACATTTAAGGATATTTGTAGAGATTCCATAGTTGATTTTGTTTCAACTGTTTGATGTATAATGTTTCAAGGATTTTTAGTATTTGTCGATTGTTTTCATGTCGAAGTATAATTGTATTTTCGACAAGTATTTTACGGAATTGTGTGTGCGGGCAGGCATGTTATTTTAAATGCCTAAAAATGTTAGAGTTTTCATTCAAATGTAGTGTCAAGCGTCGTGAAAGCCAGTTTGTCTTGTCCGTATATTGCTTAATATGTTGTAATTGACATCTTTGATAATGGCTTATGTAAGCCGAAAGCTTAGATTGTATTAAAAAATATGGATCAATATTGTGAATTTCTTTCTTCGTTCAATGATAATTTTATTAAACTTATCAGACGTTATGAAATGAATTTACATAAAATAGACACTACTTGTCTATATTATTTAATGAAACCTGTATATATATATATATATATATAGAAAGACAGAGAAAGAGAGAGAGAGAGAGAGAGAGAGAGAGAGAGAGAGAAGCTAGAGGTGATAAGTGAAAACGGATTTCATATTTGAAATCAGTGCCCAAAAATCATTGCTTTAGGTTACAACACTTAATTTTATGTTTAAGCATTTTTGTGCACCAGTGTTATCTGTTCTAAAAAAAAATATTTTTTATTTATATATATTTGTTTTCGTTGATACATTGAAGGACGACGTACTTCCCGAGCAGATTGCAAATGGCTACCGTTACAGCACTGTAATATTGTCATTTGATCTATATTCAATCATTGTTCCGTGCGAGATACACGCTTAGGCGATCATGTATCTTTCGATATATGACGAGGCAGATTTTTTTTCCCGCGGTAGATTTTCATTTCTTTCTGCGGTAGACCAGTTGCCATCAAGGCTATAAAACCCGGTTTGTCCTGCTATTTACATATAGCTCGAGGGAGAAGAAGAGGATTCATACCTTTGCAAAGGGTATTAGTACGTAAGTGAATATAATGGATTTGACTAGAATTCGAACTCGACACTCTGATTCCTCAATCCGAGCCGTTATTCCTTACTCCACGGTTTTCCCTGTTTTTTTTTTTTTAAAAAGATGAAAAGTTCTTTCATTTGTAATACAGACGGTCGTCTGTCATTTTATTATTAAATAAATAGTAAATAAAATTTCAGAGTTCAGGCGTTGACGTTAGAATATAGAATAGTTGAAGGAGTCTTTAAAAGAAAGATTTCGAATGAATATTGTCGATGAAACAATTTCTCTAGCTGTGAGATTCCACGAGATCTTTGATCATTTCTGCTGTACAGATTCCATGGAGAAAATCGCAATCAGAAATCAAAGAAAAGACAAAGAGAAAATGTTCCAATATATTTCCGAGATAGACATGGCAGTTTACAAATAATGTTTTGTTAAGCAAAACGATCTTAAACCTTTCTAAGAGTGTAAACTACGCTTGATAAGGACACGAAAAAGAGTTACTGATTACGAGAAAATGAGGAAACATACAGTGGAAATTCGGTAATTTATATCACCGATGTTAATAGAAAACAACTGAAAAACGTTATTTGAATGCATCAACAATTGATTGACTTAAAAATGCTTCATTGGGGTAACGGCTGATATTAGAAACAATTGAACTGTCTTAATGCACCACTCACAACTGAACAAATTACGATATATATATATATATATATATATAAGGTTGTAACATAAAACAAAGACCTTTTTTTTTTTATAAGAATAAAAACAAAATGGCGGTTAATAGAAATTCATTCAATATTATAACCATGATTTTTCATTTTTCTTTTCTTTTTGTGCACCATGTCCCTTTGTAGGCGATCATGGTTCTCCACTTCTCTCTATCCCTTGTAGCTTTCAATGAGTTTCGTCCCTCTGCTATCTCCCTGAGACCACGTTCTGTCATACACTTGCATGAGCCCACCACGTATGCCATGCTTTGCTTTCCCCTGTCTTTTTCCTTGTATTCGACCTGTGAGTATCAGATTCTCCAGGCCGTTCTTTTTCTTTACGAGTCTCAGAAATTTCATCAAGTGGGATAGGGTTAGGGTCAGGTGTGCGTAACAAGCGTGTGTAAGTGAGTTCAAAAGTCAAGACAGAAAACCGTAAAGATGACGGTTCTCCCGTAGGGGAGAATTTTTATCCACGTGTGACTACATGTTAAAAAGCGGTAAAAAAAAGAGGCTAGGGTGAGAAATGCACTCCTTTTTATAGACTTAAGGAGCGTCACCGAGCGTCAAGTGGGATAGAGTTATGTTTAGGTGTGCGTAATAAGCGTGTGTAAGAGAGTTCAAAAGTCAAGACAGAAAACCGTTAAAATGAACGCAACATAATGGTGGCTAATATTTACCCAAACATAATAGCACCCCGCGATAAAATTGAGTTAATCTATTATCTCAGATCCGATCTGTAAAGCGAGAGAATATATAGTTTATTAAAGCGGTTAATGAACTTATCCTGAAGTTAGTTTAAATCCATCTAAATGGATTTGAAAGTTGTAAGCAGATTGGAGGGGGCGATATCAAATGAATAATGTAGATGAAGCATTTTTTTTTAGCTGAGTGTTTCCACAAGAAATTTCCTCGTTCGTACTGTCTAGTGTCGTGGGTTATCAAGAGGACGACTATTGGACATTTCTTTAATCTGCACTTACAATAACTGAACATGTCGTGATAAATATATCGAGTTTTAAGGAATATTCTGTTCTATTTTAACAATTCTAGTAACTTTTCATCACTCCAAACATTAGACCCCAAAATTAATGTGGAGAGCCACGTTCGATTATGTGCTGAAAATAATCTCAATTCAAAACTGTGTTTCCGTGGTGGAGTCAACAAGAAACTATTATATATATTCCCAAGAAGTCATGTAAATTCACAGATAATAAGGAAAACTTGAGAAGCATGACTGTCTATGTCCTGAA
The DNA here is from genome assembly GCA_963932145.1 of Acanthosepion lycidas. NCBI lineage: Eukaryota > Metazoa > Mollusca > Cephalopoda > Sepiida > Sepiidae > Acanthosepion > Acanthosepion lycidas. The sequence continues at coordinate 76,919,548 of OZ010598.1, forward strand.
GCGATATGGGCTAGTTAAATAAAATGAGAAAGAAATTCATAATAAAAACGAAAAGACTCAATTGTAACGTAAACACGTATTTTCGCTTGCAACGTTACACTTCAGAGTCAAATGACGGTATCCCCTTTCGGAAATAATTATAAGAGTGCCACATTAATCAATTTTGATTTCATTTTGAATTCCGATTCGATGAACGTCAAAGAGAAAAAGAAAACTTATTTGAGCGCCTGTGATTTCTGCTTTCCGTTCATACACAGCTGAGTTGTATCCCCATCAGCTAGAAATTAATAACCCAGCCTCTCGGCTTCTTAATTATTTCCAGGAAACTTTACACATCTCCAGCAATGAACTACTACGATTCATAATGAGATACTTGGCGCGTTATAGTGTACGTAAAATGTGTTTAGCAGACGATAAACTGATTTATAACCAAAAGTCAACGGCCAACGAATTTTGTTTTAAATATAAGATATCTGCCCAGGAAGTATTTAACCATTCAATACTAATAAAAATATAAGCTAATAAGTATTGATTATTACAATACACTTAAAAATATTCATATTGGAATTTTATAAGCTTAACCTAGGATTGCTACTGAAATGAAATACACAATTGTATACCATATTATTTCCAACTTCAAATGTTACCTAAGTAATCTCTGTATTTTACGTTTAATTGTGACGTTTACTGCAAGCCAAATATCTCTGGGTTGCTCTCTGCCCGAAAGCAGAGAGTTCGACAAGGTCTAATAGCTCATCGAGCGGTTAGCTCTCTAAAGCAAAAAATCGATCTTTTTCTCACTACTTCAGCCAACTTTTACCACACCAACATCACACCTGAACGATTTGTCTAATTCTCCAGAGGAAACTCTGCCCTTTGGCATAGCCTGGTATAAGTTCCACTCTGCCCGAAAGCAGAGTTCGTAAAGATCTTAGAGCTCAGCGAGCGGTTAGGTCTCTAAAGCAAGAAATCGCTCTTCTTCTCACTACTTCAGCCCTCTTTTATCACACCCACACCACGGCCGGCCGATTTGTCTACCTCGCCAGACGAGACTCATCCCTTTGGCATAGCCGCGTCTGGGTTCCTCTCTGTCCGAAAGCAGAGTGTTAGAAAAGATCTAAGAGATTAGCGAGCGGTTAGCTCTCTAAAGCAAAAAATCGCTCTTTTTCTCACTGCTTCAGCCCTATTTTATCACACCCACACCACACCCGACCGATTTGTCTACCTCTCCAGACGAGACTCTACACTTTGGCATAGCCTCGTTTGGATTCCTCTCTGTCCGAAAGCAGTGTGCTTGACAAGGTCTAAGAGCTCAGCGAGAGGTTAGCTCTCTAAAGCAAAAAATTGCGATACTTCTCACTGCTTCAGCCCTCTTTTATCAGGCCCATACCACGACCGACCGATTTGTCTACCTCTCTTGAAGAACCTGTGCCCTTTGGCTTGCCTCGTCTGGGTTCTTCTCTGCGCGAAAGCAGAGTTCGACAATGTCTAAGAACTCTGCGAGCGGTTAGCTCTCTAAAGCAAAAAAAATCGCTCTTCTTCTCCCTGCTTCAGACCTCTTTTATCACACAAACACCACGCCCGAACGATTTGTTTAATTCTCCAGACGAGACTCTGCCCTTTGGTATAGCATGGTCTAGGTTCCTCTCTGTCCGAAAGCAGAGAGTTCGACAAGATCTAAGAGCTCAGCCTGCGGTTAGCTCTGTAAAGTAAAAAATCGCTCTTCTTCTCACTGCTTCAGCCCTTTTATCACACCAACACCACTGCTGACTGACCAATTTGCGTTATTCGCTTTAACTTCAGTTACCCAATCAAATGGCATCCTCTATTCCGAGCAATCAAATTGCTGTTGGCCGAACTACGCTAAGCTGTAGAAAAGCCACCGCTACAGAATATACACTGTTGGAATAATCGAACGTGAGTAGGAGAGGTTCATGCCATTTTCAAGGAACAAAATTCCGCTGCTACGTATCGTTTATGGAGGTAACAAACTTATTTTCCTTTGCACCATATGCAAGCCACTCTGACTCGCTTGCTTCTGCGTAATTGTTCATCACATATTTGGAGTTTGAACATTGAAATGGAATATACTCACTTATTTAAATATATAGAATTTGCGTGGAACTTAATCCTGAAATCCGACAGATCGCTGCTCTGTCTACAAAGGTAAAATCCACAGACTGCTATACTTAGTACAATATAGTGCATACTTTCTAATCGTCACATAACATCTTTTACGGATACTGACATCTCGGTTGTTGCGCGTATGTACGACCTCTTAACCGATGCATCGACATTAAATTCTTGTCTGCTATATGTGAGAGACTCCCTAAATCCTCTTTGCTGTTGTGTTTTTATATCTTCTAATAATCAAGCTCTTTCCCAGGTGCAGTTGAAGCGACACGTGAACTTGCACTCAGAAGTCGGAAGATATCCACAGTTCAATAATGCATTTGACTTCCTTGATAATCTCGTTTGTCATTTAGTGTAAAACCTCTTCTGGTATGATATGAGGATTAATGGATTTTTTATGGTTTATCAACACTTTCTGAATTTTTCATAACCGAAACATCATTTGATTTTTTTCTCTAGTGAATGCTATATTTACATTTATTTTAAAATAACAATGATTTTACCAGATACAAATTCTAATAATTAACTCCTATCTCCTGATAAGAACTCCAGGACGACTCTCTCCGCACAATTCAACACTCCTCGTGCGCACAGGCTGTCCTCTGCGTGTGGTGTTCGTCGCCGCGGTGGTCGGACGCGCGTCGGATGGCTGGTTAGCGGTCGAACCGAACGCTCTAAGTGCCGATTTTCAATTTTTTGTAAAAAATTCCAAAAATAAAATTCGAAAATGAAATTAAACCTATTGATTATTGTTTTGATATCGTTTCTAACGTTTTTAAATAGTTTGCGTAATTACTAGTGTGAAATTATAAAAAAAACAAAAGTTGTTACACGGAATGGATTCAAAGAATAATATGGTATTGTGTGGTGTTCGTCGCCGCGGCTCTCGGACGCGCGTCGGTCGCGTAGCGGGGGTACACGGTTAAAATTGAAGGCTTTAAGAACTGCAGGACGACTCTCTCCGCGCAATTCAACGCTCATCGTCCGCGCAGGAGATGGATTTATATATTTCCCAAGAATTTTAGTGCTTAACTGAATACAACGAAACCCGATTTGAATTCGAAAGGGGGGGGCTTTCTGCTTTTTAATTCTGAGCCGATATACACACGAGCTGTGGTGAAACACACCCTAGATTAATTTTGTATATGACAGTGACAAATAAAAATAAATAACAAAGCGAGAAGATCGTATATCTTCAATTTTTACATCCTTGAGAATAAAATGGTATAAAATATTCAACTAGTTCAGCCATCGACCAGTTATCGGATGGAGTCATATTTAGTCTTTTAAAAAATGTTTTGTTAATAACAACGGCTTGACGAACTATGTCCGATCGGATTTTAAGAATCTAAAATCGCAAAGTAAGAACACCCCACCATTAAATATTAACAACGTCTATACACAGAAAATCAACTAGTCATAGCTGGTCCTGGCTTTTCATAGCTTGTCCAAGCCCGTCAGAACTTGTCCAAGCTTATCATAGCCAACAGTGATTTTCCAAGCGTAGCTCAGATGTGGCACAAGGCCGAAAGTAGGGGGCACCCAGTGAGAATCGAACTCACTACTCAGTGGTAATTGTTCTAGCGAGACAAGCTTGCTAACCATTACACCGCCTCGAGGTGCCCACTCAGGATTTTCCAAGCGTAGCTCGGATGTGGCACAAGGCCGAAAGTAGGCTTATCATAGCCAATAATAACCCCTCACCTGTTGCAGGGAAGTATGACAATATTTAAAAGTAAATACTCAAAAATTGGTAAAAGGGATTAATCAAATTTTTGGTCTCAGTATTGTTCACATCAAACGCCAGCTTTAACACGGAGTGCAAAATGTAGATTATCTTAAAAAAAAAAAAATCAAACTACTTTCTTGTCCAATCCTGAAACGAAAATCAAGGATTAAGTAAAAAGTTTAATGATTTTGGAGGGAACGAGTTTAAAGATTTAGTTTAGGTTCAAAATCGTAGCGTTGGAATTTCATTCAGATAATCAATGAAAACCTTACAGTACAGCCTTATAAATTATATAATTTCCTGAAGCTTTACAAATTGTATATGGACAAGATAAAAGGTACACGCACATTATTACTAAATCATTGTGCCATCAAATAAAACCTTCATTTACTTCAGAGGGAAATTATCCTGAACAATTAAGCTAGATTATGATTTAATATGTTATACAGTGTTAGGGTGATTTTCAATAAACAGTACAACTTTAAAATAAGTTTCTCATAATTTGTGCCCAGTAGTATTAAAATGTTATATACACTTTTATGTGTATTTTGTTTTTACTATTTTTGATCTAAGAATTGATCTAACAAATGAATTAATAACACATCTTAGTCAATGAGGAAATTTTTTTGCAATCTTACATATTTTATACAGTTTTTACTTATCGAATACAGTAAAAAATACCTGCATATTTTTTCTCGTGGTGATTCATAATTAGAATTCAGGTTTGAATACAGTTTCCATTCAATGTATCTAACACAAAAAATATAAACTTTATTTGGATTTATTCTTGAAATATAAAAAAATTGAAGTCAGTGTGTGAGAAAAACCTTACGGAAATTAGGTTAATTATAGTGAACAATTTAGTTATATTATGATGTAATATTTTATAGAGTGCAGTAGCTTTAGTGTCATTTTCAATAAACGAAGCAAATTTAAAGTATTTTGTCTTATAAATTGTGCTAAGCAGTATTATGGCGTTATATACTCTTTTATCTATATCATGTTTTTATTATTTATAATCTGACAAATCTTATTCATTGAGTAGCCTTTTTTGTAATCTTTTACAGCTTTATTTTTTAAAATTTTTTTTACAGTTTTTCTTTATTTAATACAATAAAAACAATTGCATATTTTGCTTGTGATGATTCATAATTAGAATTATGGTTTTTCATTCAATGTATCTAATACAAAAATCAATTGATATCAAGTTTATTGGGATTTATTCTTGAAATCATAAAATTTTTGAAATACGTGTGTAAGCAAAATCCTGCGGAAATTAGCTATTTCTGGACATTTTTATCAGACAATCGTTAAAAGTCGAGATTTACTTGACTCACCACTGAGTCAGGTAGTGCCTCAAGGTCAGCTTTTAGCGTGGGGACCCGAGTGTTTTCAATTAGGCCGCTGGTCTAAACTGGTGTTAGCTGCTCATAGTTTGTCCAAGCTAGTCAGATCTGGTCTAAACTAGTCATAGCTGGTCCTGGCTGTTCATAGCCCTCAGAACTCGTCTAAGCTTATCATAGCCAAGATACCTCCTGACCTGTGACAGGGAAATATGATAATCTTTAAAAGTAAATGTTTAAAAATTGGTAAAAACAATGAATGTAATTTTTGATGTCTTTATTTATCACATCAAACCTGGAGCAAAAATCATGGACTAAGTACAAGGGTTATTTTTTTGTTTTTGAGAAAACGAGTTTAAAGATGAAGTTTAGTGTTGAAAAATGACTAATGCATGGAATAATAATGCAACGCAAAATGTACTTAGAACAAAATGTATTGAAACAAGAAAGTGTACACAATATTTACATATAGTCTTTTGTATATTCCTGGGAAGACCGTTCCTGGAATGTGTGTTGACTGAGTCGCAGTCGGGCAGAGTCTCTGGTTGGATCTCTGTATTTATCTATCCACCCACGAGGATAAAATGTGGCATGAGGCCGGTTTAATGTGGGTATCTCCGAGCCCGTAGGCTCGGCCAAAAATATAGCCTTTTTGAACCCGCCTAGACGGGTTCAAGGCCTGTCTACCTCCCCGGACGAAACCTTGCCCTTCGACAAAGCTTCGTCCGGGTTCCTCTCTGCTAATGCATAGAGTTCGACAGTCGATCTCTGGTTGGATCTCTCGATTCCTTCCCGGTACCAACCATATTTATATGGTCGGTACTCCACTATGCAAATTAGGTGGATCCTACCACAACATTTAGGTTCAAAATCGTACCGTTGGAATTTAATTCCGGTAATCAATGAAAGCCTTAGAGCACAGCTTTATAAAATTTATAATTTCCTGAAGCTTTACAAATTGTATATGGACAAGTCACAAACATATTATTACTAAATCATTGTACCATCAAATAAGACCTTCATTTACTTCAGAGGGAAATTATACTGAACAATTTATCTTGATTATGATGTGCAGTAGGTTTAGTGTGATTTTCAATAAACAATGCACATTTAAAACATTTTAACATCTCAGTATTATGGTATCATACAAACTTTTATCTATTTTTTGTTTTCATTAATTATGATCTAAAAAATTATCTAACAAATCTTATTCATTGAGTAACCTTTCGTGTAATATTTTACACAGTTTTTATTTATCGAATACAGTAAAGAAATGCATATTTTGTTTATGGTAATCATTTTAGATATATTGTTTCAGTTATTATTGCTATACTCTGAAAGAGTTAATCCTTTCACTTCCAGACTACTTAAACAATTTTCAAGACACTGCTATTGTTTTAATAGAGAAGATCGATTTTGGAACAGTGGTATTGCACTCAATTTGAAAATTGGGATTTGACATGATAAATAATGACCCAAAATTTCTTCTTACAAATCAAGAGTTTTTTGAAGAAACAAGTTTAAAAAATGAGGTTTAAGTTCAAAATCATAGATCATGGAAAACCTTGTAGTACAGTCTTCTAAAATTGATAATTTACCGAAGCTTTAAATATTGTATATGTACAAGATGCAAGTCACAAACATATTATTACTAAATCATTTTGCCATCAAATAAGACCTCCATTTACTTCAAAGAGAAATTATCTTAAACAGTTTAGCAATATTAAGATGTAACATAGTAAATAATGCAGCAGTTTTAGTATGAATTTTCAGTAAACAATGAAAATTTAAAGCATTTTATAACACAATCCGTGCCTCAACAGTATTATTGTGTTATATACACTTTTATCTATTTTTTATTTTTATTAATTATGACCCAAGAAATGCTGTAAGAACTTATTCATTGAATAGCTTTTTTTGTAATTTTTGTAATCTACAAAAATTGTTAAAAAAGATTCGATTCAGTGATTCCATTTTTTAGGGGTTATAATCCTTTAAATGTTTATTCAAAAAAATATTTTTACATTGTATTAACTTTTTTTGAGATAATAATGATTTAGTGATATACGTCTTTCTAATTAACCCATAGATGGGGGAGAAGAAATGGATTCATAACTTTGCCAAGGGTATTTGCGCGTAAGGGAATAAAATGAACCCAACTGGAATTGGAGCTCGGCTCTTCGCACATCCAAACTTACAGCACCTGGTGTTTAATAAAGAATTCGTCCTTGTTTTTTTCTTTTTTTTTAAGCGCGGAGTAGTCAACTTCAATAGTGTCTTTAAATGTTTCACCTCCTGCTTTTTAACTGACTTGTAAAGTCAGTAAAAAAGGAATAGACGAAACAAGTCAGTTAAAAAGCACTAGGTTAAACAAATCAGTTAAAAAGCAGTAGATGAAACAAGTCAGTTAAAAAGCAATAGATGTGTGACGTCGTCTCCTGGTCGCAGCGCCAACCGTGACGTTCTATCCTAGTCTACCACGGCACCAACTGTGACGTCCCTAAACAGCACCAATTGCGACGTCCTCGCTGCGGCGCCAGCCGTTCGCTCCTCGCTGCTCCGTTCGGGTGTCGCTGCTCCAAATGTGACGTTCTAACCTTTTGGTGATTCGGGTGGGAATCTGGTTAGATTTGATTTCAGCCTCGTCGTTCCCAACTCGCTTCCAACGCCTGGTTACCAAGGTAACTGCACTGATCCCCCAGTCCGCTTACCCACGTTGTGAATTGATCTTAGGCAGACAAGATCAAACAGTGGTTGGGGCCGTACTGCAAACCGAGTTCAACGGGGGTGATACCACACAAATATGCATAAAAGACAATAAAATGAAAACTCAAATGTTCAAAGTATCAAAGAAAAAGGTAACAAACTTTATGTCTAGTTGTTCGATACATAGGACTGCATCTATCTCCCGACCCGTTCTATGGATTGTGACACGTCGTTTTCCGCTAGGCAAGTTTTAACACTTCAAGTTGTCTGCTCTCTAAGAAATTGGTGTTTCGGTGGGTCTTTGGACGAAAGTCAAAAGAAAAACTTATTTCGGCGATCTGGATCTAAGTCGCTCTTCAAAATAATTGTTCTTGGGTCGAAGGGGGGTCCGGAATGTGCGTGAATCTTGGTCAGCTATCTGCGAGGCTTGCTTCAACTGAAGACTGACTCTGGGAACTGCTGGAACTCAACTCTGCTCGTTGTGGCTTCGTTTATATGGGCGCCGACCAAAACTGGGGTGAGTTTGTCGGCGCCGGGGGGTTCCTCGATAATTCTAAATACATATCCACCTCTCTGGTTAGGAATTCCCACCTTTTTCCATTTTTGGGAACCTTTCCTCACTCCCACCTTCTCATCATACTTCAGAGGGGCGTCAACTGTCCTCCCCACATCTTCGTATCAACCTCTCTTACTCATCCTCCAGATGGGCTGCAACAGCCTTCCTCGTGCGTCACGTGATCACCACTCGACCAATGATGTCTCAGTCGGGCGTGGACGCATCCGCGGCTTTGTTTCAGGAAGAAAAAAAATATCTTGCTTAACTAAAAAAAAAAAAAATTATCTCTTCTCTTTCCCTTTTCTTCCTCTTAATCGCCTTTATCATTTCTCTGGCCGCGAACGGGACAATATGACAATGGCGGTCATAACTCTTGTTCTACACGTGGTTTACGTCAGGTATTTTATCGCTAATTATCAGAATGGGCGGTCTTCTTAACACGGTCTCAAAAAGAAACATCTCCAAAGTTTCAGTCAGTCTGTCGCCTCGAAGAAAGAAATAAAAAACACTTCTAGGTTCCCATTCATTTTCCTTCGGTACATATTTCTGATAACATAATTTTATTGTCGCAGGCCAAGGATGTTCCGTCGAAGGAAAATCGGTCAACGGACACTAGTAGGTGGTCCTTAATTTTTCATATCTGTCCAAAGTCCCGTTAGTTGCCTGTTTTTCGTCACTTATCGAAATAACATTTTCATTTGAATTTTTTTTTTCTTTGGCCAGCCGGTCTGTAGTTGATAATAAGATGTCTTCCCGTACCAATAGTTTGTTTTCATATCCTTAGATAACACAGCCGATGCCAAAACATATCTGATTCTCTCTTTCTTTCCCTTTCTTTTTACTCAGAATTTCCCTGTCATTGTAATGACACTCTTTCGCCATTTGTTACTTATCAAAACATCCTTTTATCTATTGTCTCTTAGCCGTGTGTGTGTCACACACCCACGATTCGGTCCTTAGCCTCTCCTTTTCCTCTTTTCTTTCTTTTCCCTTTCTGTTAAATGGTGCCACAGATGAAATATTTAAAGACACTATTAAAATTAACTACTCCGCTCTTAAAAAAACAAAAACAAAAAATAAACAAGGACGAATTCTTTTTCTTTTTAATTTTAAATTATCTGAAGCCTATCCTGAACGACAAAAAAGTGAAAAGGTCTGGAGGTCACGACAACAGGGAAAAATGTTTTTGATAGTAACAATAACATTAGTCCAATTCTAATTAATGTAAATAATTAAAATTCTAAAACCAAGAAAGTCAGACTAAAACATTTGTCTTTTCTAGGAACATTTACGCATTGTTACCTTTATTCATCTGCTTTCCTGAGAAAACGAAGCCAATACTATTGAAGTAAGTTCCAACATTATATGCAAATTATTTTTTTTTTAATTATCCTCAGCTTGACTTTATGTTTAACATAAGGATGGTCGCATTGGTATGCCCAACGGTCTGCAATATTAAGTGGTTCTGTGCAGTAATAAATAACTGGCAGCCATTTTAGTAATATCGGTTCTTTTGTACCGTCCTAAATTTATATGCAACGCGGGTCGTAAAGCACGCCAGAACAGCTATGAGAAGGCGAACATTGTTTAAAATACTTTAAGAGGGGAAACGCTAGAGCGGAAAATGTTCTCTCTTGCAGGAGACCATCGTATGGTCAAGAAATCCATTTTAAAACCTGCTGCGTGCAATACACATACCGACAAAATTGAAGGCGTATAGAGGTTTGTCTCTTACTCGACCAGTTGAAAGCCGTTTGATGGTAAAGACACATAATCAGTTACATAAGAAAAGGATTTATTTGCTGTCGTCTTAATGCGTCTAGAACTTCACGGTGACGTCTTTTGAAACGCGTCCTGGGTATGACGATAAACTACATCGGGCAGCAAAGACACTGATCGAGAGATTGGAGGTTTTGAGTAGCGTGTAACCACTTCTTAATTGGTGATGTTCCCAGGTCCTAACCCGGTGTTGTAGCACTTGTTGAGGTCCCAGTTATGGTCATGTAGTGACCACCACAAAGGAAAATCAGCATTACATTTTTATGCTAAAATGACCAACAAGAGATTTTTATAGCAAAATGACAATCAATGCTACACTAAAAGAAATATAAAAATACATTTTTCTAGTAAATTTACCAACAATACATTTTATTATCTGCAAACAATATATCTAAAAACATACTTTTACATTGAGAGTATAAAATTATGTACAAGGTAGTTGATAGCATAACAGTTCATGGGGGTAATTTGATTTCGGCATTAAATAAGCCATAGAGTTTGATATGCTGCTAAGCAAATTCAATCAAATAAAGCCCCTTGAAATGCTTAGGAATGTGCACAGAAGCCGTTATTCGCCCTCCCCTGAAGCCTAATAATCTCACTAAACCTGTACACGATAACCAAAAAAAGTCTTTGCCGTTTTTAACATGCAAATTTGACATTGCCTTAGTCCTAAAAGTGATCCCGATCGGCATCCAGAACCTTTTACCAACGTACCTCCAACTGTGAAATGTCCCGTAATTAAAAAGACAAAATCTATTTACACTATTCGAATTGTTATCCGCATTATTTTTGTCATATTCACGACGTTTCCGGTATTCTTCAGCTGATATACGTCGGAATTTTGAATCGAACCTTTTTATACCTGAGGTAAATTATTCTAGTTCCGCGTGCCATCCCTCTTCCAGATTTCAGTTATTCCCCTTTTAAGTAAAAAATAGTTATGAACTAGAAGATGGCGAGAATAAACGACTTATGGAGTGTTCAGCTTGTTCGTTACATCTTACACTAAACCAGTGTTTCTCAACCTTATTTTAATCATAGACTTTTATTTTTTTAGTAACTAAACTCTCCAAGTTTTTATTCACCGGTGCCGTGACCAGGTATTGAACTAACGAATCTTTGGGTCAAGTTACTGAATTACTTCAACCAATGCTTTCATCCACTTGTCCATGTATCCTTGGTGTATATATTTTAATATCGTTTTTTACCAGAGCTAATATTACAATTTGTTGTTTTCATTGTTTTTTTTTTCCTTTAGAACTCTTTTATCTTTATTCTCTATTACCGGTTCCCATATTTTATTCATGTCTATGCTTGGTTGGCTCAGTAGATTTTTATGGCCTAGCATATGTGCTGATTCCTTTAGTTTTTGTATTTTCCAGTGATATTCGCTGAATATTATTTCAATCTCATCCCACAGGGTTGGTGAGTTCCCTTTTCCCTCTATATGAAACTGGAACAATCTACCCCAGTGGACGAAATAAAGGGTTCGATTTCAAATTCCAGCGTAAATAACTTGAAGAAGACCGGAGCGTACAATGGCCGAGATGTCGGGAATGTGTCAATAAAGATGAGGACAACAGTCCAAATATTCTAAATAGTGTAAATAGTTACAATAGCTCGTTTCAGAAATAGAGACAGATATTGAGGTGATAATCTGTTGGAGCAAGGCCGGCACAGTAAGGTGGATGGTATAGTGCATTTCAACCAAAGGGTCGTATGGTATATCAGCTCACACACGCCGCATGAGGCCTGGCATTGACATTGAGGGATAGTAGTGGACTCCCATAACCATTCGATGAAAACAAATCACTTTATTTTTTTACTAATGATAAGTTTAGGAATTGTATTATAGAAATAGTAAATGTCTATGCTTTATTTTGAAGTAAACTTAATTTAATGAAAATAATCTTGTATTTAATAACTAAATGCTATGGAAAATTTGTGTACACAAGTAAAATAACCTATAATGAAATAGTTTTATAATATCTGAGTGATTAATAAATTTAAAAAGAGCAGATTTATTCAATGCAATCCGTGTGATTTTTTTTAAAAAATGCAAATTACCCCCTAATCGAAGCTGTATCGAAAATCTGTTTGCCTGTCAAGGACAATCCCTGACATCTCTAGAAGCGTGAATCTGCACCTAATCATGATCAGTGGTTCTCCACCTGTTTATTTTTATACATGGACCAATTTTACTCTTAATCTTTTTTGGTGAAAACCCATTCGATGAAAAGAAAGCTTATTTGATTTTTTACTAATACATAAGTTTAGGAATTGTATTATAGAAATAGTAAATGCATCTGCTTTATTTTGAAGTAAAACTAATTTAATGAAAATAAACTTGTAATTAATAACTAAATTCTATGGAAAATTTGTGTACACAAGTAAAATAACTCATAATAAAACGTTTTTATAATATCTGAGTAATAAATTTAAATTTAATAAAATTAAAAAGAACAGATTTATTAAATGCGATCCCTGTGCTTAATTTTGCTCTGAGTGTTTTTTTTTATTCGTCTCCATCGTTGTCAATGATAATCGAAGATGACCTCTTTTCACAATGTCGAGTCTATTACTATATTAATTAATTCCTAATAATATATTATTCATTTTATTTTTTTATCTTCTTAATATTTAAAATTAATATTTTTATTTAATATTAATATGTTAAATTAATTTATATAATAAATTATAATCTTTTCCTTTATATATATATATATATATAATCAATCCTTTATATATCCTTCTCAGCTTTTATTCAAATTTTACAATTACAACATCCAGTAGAGTAGAAGGGACGATAAAACTTACGTCTCTTAATCTCGTTTTCTGCTAGCTTTAGAGTTGTTTTCTATTTTTAGTATTTTAATATGGCGTACATTATTGTAGAAGTTCCAATACACAGTTGTAACTACCTTTCCGAAGTGAAATTGCTCTGTGGATCACTAAAATATTACCATTGACCCCAATTTTCTATTTTGTTATGTACAACCCCAGTAATATTACAGGGACCACCGGCGTTTATACGGATCCCGGATGAGAACCTATGATTTAATTGCAATCTGCTACAATGAACACTGCTTGGTGGGTTTTAGTCGTGAAGGTTAGAACTGATAAAGGAATGTGGTTTCTCTAAGCAGTTTCCATGGAAATCTCTATAGAGCAGCGAAAGGCTTGCGACGTTTCGTTTGTGGGAAACGGGTTGTAGGGTGGAATATAATTCGTACCCACAAGGACGAGGAGACGTTTTCTGACTATATCGAGATTAGAAAGTGAAGACTGAGCAGCTTCTGTCCATATATGGTCGCAGTACTCTATTTCCGTTCTGATCTGGCTCTTGTAAAGGCAGAATATAGCAGGATTCAGGTTAATGGTGCCATACAAGGATCTGTACATGTTAACAGTATCTTTACCGAGGGATCGTATGTACGATTCCCAAGTCCGGCTTGAATTTAAGTCTGAACAGATGCTGAATGCACGAAACCTCCTTGAGAGAACCACCATTCATCGCGATAGGTTAACCACAAGCCTGCCAAATATTTTGGGAAAAATTTTTCATTTTCAGACGAATTTTGTATTTGTTTTTAATATAGTAACAAAAAAACTGAGGCACCTTAAAGTAACGAAGCGGTGGCTAACACCTCAACCTCACGTAAGAGTTGCCAAATCGCTTCAAGCTCTGAAGGGTATAAAAAGAATCAACATCGACATATAAACACATTTGTAGCTGGGTTTTTGAATGTTATGTTTTGGCCATGTTTATACGTCAGAGTTTGAAAAGGACACTTTCGTTAAAGAACAAACCTATCTACACATCTACACCTTTAAAACAAATACAACTTTCTTATTTTGTCTGATCAAATTTACTGACCAATATTTAATCGCTTCCCCGTGCTATGTCTAATGGATGTCAGTTATCTCCTGTTAATTCCCATCTGAAATTTCTCCCCTGCCTTAACCAGGTATTGAACTCACACTGTTTCGGTACTCTCAGTGGATCTAACTAACGCTTCAATATCTGGTTAAGGCAGTGGAGAACTTTGAGAGGGGAATTAACAGGAGATAACTGACATCCATTAGACAGGGTGCATAGAACTAGAACAGTCTACCCCAGTGAGTGAAATAAAGGGCTCAATTCGACATTCCAACCACCATGAGGACAATAGTCTGAATAATGTAAATAGTGTACATAATACCTCATCTCAGAAATATAGACAGATACTGAAAGGCCGAAACGCTGTAAAAAATATGGCAACAAAGATGAGGACAATAGTCCGAATAATGTAAATAGTGTACATAATACCTCATCTCAGAAATATAGACAGATACTGAAAGGACGAATCGTGGTGATATATATGGCGACAAAGATGAGGACAATAGTCCGAATAATGTAAATAGTATACATAATACCTCATCTCAGAAATATAGACAGATACTGAAAGGCCGAAACGCTGTAAAAAATATGGCGACCAAGATGAGGACAATAGACTAAAAAATGTAAATAGTGTACATAATACCTCATCTCTGAAATATAGACAGATACTGAATGGCCGAAACGTTGTAATAAATATGGCGACAAAGATGAGGAAAATTGTCTAAATAATGTAAATAGTGTACATAATACCTCATCTCAGAAATATAGACAGATACTGAAACGCCGAAACGTTGTAATAAATATGGCGACAAAGATGAGGACAATAGTCCAAATAATATAAATAGTGTACATAATACCTCATCTCAGAAATATAAATAGATACTGAAATGCCGAAATGTTGTAATAAATATGGCGACAAAGATGAAGACAATAGTCCGAATAATATAAATAGTGTACATAATACCTCATCTCAGAAATATAGACAGATACTGAAAGGCCGAAACGCTGTAAAAAATATGGCGACAAAGATGAGGACAATAGTCCGAATAATGTAAATAGTGTACATAATACCTCATCTCAGAAATATAGATAGATACTGAAAGGCCGAAACGTGGTGATATATATGGCGAAAAAGATGAGGACAATAGTCCGAATAATGTAAACAGTGTGAATAATACCTCATCTCAGAAATATAGACAGATACTGAAGTATTATCTCGCCTGGTAATGGTATGGTAAATGTTGTTTTGGTGTAAGGAATACGGTGGTATATTTGGTTCAGTATTTGTGGTTTGTTAAGTTTAGGTTAAGACAGATTGAAGACCAGTCTTCATACCACTTTTTGTTTTTGCGCCATATTTTTGTATTTTCCCAATTAAATAGTGCTCTCCCCCTTGGTACCCCGACCACCTGTATTTAAGCGCAGTACTGGAGTGTCTTCTAGTTAATCATTATCTCCTGTCTTCTTAATTTATGTTCTTTTATTGTTCCCTCTGCTTAATAATGATTTTATCATGTTCTTTCACACTCAGTAATCGCCTGTGGTTTTATTGCCATTCTTAGGGTGATATAATTAAAAAAAATATAAAGATGCGTTGAGACGTAGGCTTTTATAATAGGTGTGTCTTCAAAATTGGTGTCATGTGAGAAAAAAAAAATCAAGTTTTCAACCGCCCCTTTTGAAAAACTTTATGAACTTTTGTTCCCAGCAGAATACATTTAATAGTACAACCTTTTACAATTTTAATTTTCTGTTAAAATTATTTGAACTCCTGTTCAAATTTTATTTTAAAATTATTTTGAATCTCTGTTCTTTCATCTCTTTAATATTATTTTATTCACAGATTTTATTCAAAGTATTTTATCTTAGTGGCTTTATTGTCTTGTTTTGGGGTGAAAATATTCCAACTAAAAATTATGATCATTATATCGATTTGCATATAATGTTGGAGCACACTGCATATATTTCTGGATACTTATCCATTTTAGAATATCAAACAATGAGGTTGGAGAAGAAACATATTAGCCGAGTGAAAAAATTTAACAAGTAAGGCAATTAAGAAATGAGGCATGGTAATTAAAAATATGATATGTAGTTAAAGAAGTAAGGCGAGACACATTTTATGTCAGGTTATTAAAACACGTCATGATAATTTTTGGCACAGAAATTTTAAATATACGTTAAATAAATGAAAATAACGAACAAGAAAATTAAAATTGCGACAAGATTATTAGAACGGCAAAGGAATTAAAAGAATTAAGATATAATTATACAAATAAAGCAAAGAAATTATCTATGTAGTATACAAATTACAACGTAAAGCAAAGAAGTTTAAAAATAAATAAGGAAATTAATAGCTTTTACAAGCATATCTGTAAGACAGATATTCATAACTTTCCTAAAAGTATTTATGTGTAAGTAGATGTAACGAACTTGACTGGAATTCGAACTCGGATCTCATGTCTAATTCTAAGACGATATCTGTTAAACCACCTGCACATCAATATATGAGCTGGGGTGAGATAAAAAGTAGATTAGTTTTGTATACTACAGCGACAAATAAAAGAATCGTTAGCAAGAGAGATATCTGTGAAGCTTCAAATATTTAGCTCTTAAGAACAAAATGGTATAAACTGTGCAATTAATTCATCTATCGGACAAGTATCGAGTGAATACCAATGAAGTTTCTTAAAAATGTTTTTTTTTAATAATAACGTAAAAGGTTGTGATGATCTGATACAACGCAATGCACATGTAATCCGATGCACTAATTAAAACGTAAGAGGTAAATTGCTAAGAAAATCCAATAAAAATATGACTAACGGTTTAAAAAGACGGTAACTTTATTTAAAAGAATGGCTTGCCAAATACAAAGTAATTCGATGTTTCAGAATGCAAAGCAAAAATAGGATAAACTAGTTTTAAAATCGGGGCGAAAAGTAATAAACAGCACGAGAAAAGTTAAAAAAAAAAAAAAAGTCAATGCAAATATCCAACAAAAAACTTTATTCTGGCAGAATTAAACTGAATCGACAAACATGTATAATCCTATTTGCATATTGGGCAGAAGAAGAAAAAAAACAACCTTCGTAGCTTTTTTTTAAAACTGAATTTCCAAGTCAATATTTACATCTAAATATAAAGATTTATTCAACCACATATCCGCCATTTAGATTTGGGCGCCTCAGCGTTGTGTAATGGTTAGCCAGCTTCTTTTGCTAGATCAATTACGACTGAGTAGTGAGTTCGATCCTCACTGGGTGCCTCCTAATTTCGGCCTTGCGCCGCATCTATGCTACGCTTGGAAAATCACTATCCACCATAATGTTCCAGTAATCTTCGACATATTTGAAACAGTTTTTATACTTCCATAATTTGGCATCTTTCTGGGGAAGAAACTGTTCCAGAGAATTGTTTTTGTTTTTTTTCTAAGATGATTTTGCAGGGATCAAAATAAGTTGCAGTCAGATGAGTACGGTGGGTTTAATTGGATATCACAGCCAATACCTACCAATTTTCATTGAGTTTCCAAAGGAAGTAAGGTCTGGCTGAAAACGATATCGATACGATCGGCCCAATTCCAGACACGTTTTCTTTATTTTATCGATTTTTGCCTTTAATCAGTCTTTTTATTTCGTCAAAACATTTATTTTGCGAAAGGACCTAGTAATACGCTATGCACATTTAATTAGTAGCAGATATACTGCATTACTTTCTTCGGATGCAGGCATTTTCCTCGGGCAGTTTTACGCACCACATTGTTGTAAATAATCCATTATTCATAGCTAAAACCATTCTTTAAAGAAAATGGATCGCATTATTGCGTTTGGACAGAGAATCGGTAACGGGAATGTGGTTCATTAAAGTTCTCTATTAAAACGTGAAATCCCCAACCATCGTAAAGTCTAACGTATCCAAGTGTTTTCAAAGGTCTTACAAAGCACATATAAGATATATGGAGCATCTATGTGACGTTCCATAATGTCTAACGTGGATTACATTTAATCAAACTTTGGATTTCATCATCATCAACGACTGAAGACATGCTGGAATGTTGTCGGTTTTCCAGATCAATGTTCTTAAGCTAGCAAAATACTTACGTACATTATTGCATCATCTCCATAAATTATATATATTTTATACATTTACATATATTTTATATTGTTTATAGAGCATCTTTCCATTCCGGAAATAAAAGATAATTTTAATCTATTTTTGTTTTTACTTTTTGCATCAACACATTCAAAATTCACAATCCACACACGAATCAGCTGCGGAAATAAAAAAATGACCTAAAATCTGTAGTTAACTGGGGCAAGAAATGACTTGTTAAAAAAATGGTTTGTTAAGAAATGGCCTTAAAAACGAAACTGCTCTCTTTTAATCGTCTAACCATTTATTCCATCAGCATGGCTGATGCTAACCTCCAGGAGAGGGACGCCTTCTCGGGCTAACGTTTTCCACTGACATGAAGTGGAAAGATTAAATCGAATCAATTGCTATATCTTCTGCGAGGAAAGTTGGTTCTCTGTGTCGTGCAAGAAGATTTCTCTCACCAGAATCTATCCTACACATATAAGTCTATCATTTATTGAATATTGCTGTCACATCTAGTCTGGTGTTTCTCCTATTTAGTTCGAGATTCGTGGTAAAGTAAAAAAAGAAATTGCAATTTTATTGGTCCTGACCTAGCATCTAGTTTTCAATAATTTTCTCACCGAAGTAACGTAGCTTCTCTGTACCTTTTCTGTAAATATTTTCTTTGGTTCCTTAATTTTATTCTTAAAGAATCCAGACTTACAATGACCTGCATGCATTCATCTTATATTACATGTTGTCTCTGCTAAAATAATTGTCTACTTACAGAACATTTAGCAGCTCTCTCTAGGAGGCGCTACGCATATTTCTATGTTTGGTATTTCTCGAAATTTCTCATTACTTTGCATATATTTGGCTTACTGGCTGTGCATTTACCTTATTTCTTATTAGCCCATGACTAAAGCTAACCTAGTAAATTTGAAAAAGAAAAGGTAATAAATTTGGTAAGTAATTAAAAAAAAGATAATCAATTTCTTTCAAAATAAGTCCAATTTAAACAATTTTTAATCGGAAAGAATTTTTAATCGGAAATAATTTTTAATCGGAAATAATTTTTAATTTTCCGATAAAACCACAGGTGTCACAAAAAGACAAGATAAACTGCTCTTCAAACAAATATTTCATTGTTGTTTAAACAAAGAGCTACGGTTTTTATTTATTTGATTTTAAAAATGACATCCACCAAACCGTGGACTCTATTTGCCATATATTTTTGTCGATTACTAAAGTTTTCCATCATCCAGATTTTTGTGACGTACGCTAATAATTAAGTATAACTCAAGACTTCAAAGTAAAGATAAAACAGTATCTGTCTGTATTTCTGAGATGAGATATTACGTACACTATTTCCATTATACGGACTATTGTTCTCATCTTTGTTGCCATATTTATTACAACGTTTCGGCCTTTCAGTATCTATCTATATTTCTGAGATGAGGTATTATGTACACTATTTATATTATTCGGACTATTGTCCTAATCTTTGTCGCCATATTTATTACAACGTTTCGGCCTTTCAGTATCTATCTATATTTCTGAGATGAGGTATTATGTACACTATTTATATTATTCGGACTATTGTCCTCATCTTTGTCGCCATATTTATTACAACGTTTCGGCCTTTCAGTATCTATCTATATTTCTGAGATGAGGTATTATGTATGCTATTTACATTATTCGGTCTATTGTCCTCAATCTTTGTCGCCATATTTATTACAACGTTTCGCCGTTTCAGTATCTGTGTATATTTCTGAGATGAGGTATTATGTACACTATTTACATTATTCGACTATTGTCACCATCGTTTCTCTGGTGGTTGGAATGTCGAATTGAACCCTTTATTTCACTCACTTCACTGGAGTAGACTCTTCTCGTTCCACATGCCATGTCTAATGGATGCCAGCTATCAGTTATCTCATGTTAATTCCTCTCTCCAAATTCTCCACCGCCTTCGCCAGGTATTCAACTCACTGGATCTAACTAACGCCTTTGTCCATTGTGGCATGTGTCCTTGAGGACATCTGTGTATGAATTTCTGGCTATTATGAAAATAATGTCTTCAGAAACCGTTTTTCTAAGTGCTCACATTGCAATTTTGCTGTTATCATTCCATGTTTTTTTACCAGAGTTCATATTGCAATTTTTTTTGTTATTATCACATTCCTCTGGCACTCCTTATTACAGGTTCCTATATTGTATTTGTTTCAATACTTGGTCGGCTAAGGAGATTTTTGTGGCCTAGCATATGTGCAGGTTTCTTAAGTCTACGAATTTTCCAATGGTGTTTTTTGTCTATGATTTCAACCTGATCCCACAGAGGGCGGTGATATTCCTTTTCGCTCTAGATGTGGTCAGCCACGCCTGATTTTTCCACTTCCACTCGTGTTACACATTTCTGGTGTACTTGAAGCCTTACGTTATGGGGGCGGCCTGTTTCCCCTTTAAATATTTTCCGCAACTGCACGGGATAGTGTACTCACAGTCTTTAGTCATGTTTTCCTCTATGGTGGTGGGGTCTTAATCGAGAGAGATATCTGCGAAGTGTCGTCCAACTTGTAAAGGTTTTCCTGATGTTATATGGACCGCAGATCCTTTGTATTTTCTTTGATAACCCCTTCACATAAGTTAGGCAGACTGTTTCCACCAACCTGAAGAAGGCCGGATTGTACACCGGCTGAAACGTTGTAATAAATACGGCGACAAAGATGAGGAAAATTGTCCGAATAATGTAAATAGTGTGAAGACAAAACAGTATTTAATTACAACCGAAAATATATACTTAAAAAGAAGAAAGATTTAAAAGTCAACCAAAGATAATTAACCATTTCAGTGAATACCTTGTTAATAGCGTGGCTCGGCTTAACGTCTGGTCAATCCTAAATCAAAACTCAAATCATCGACGCACACTAATCCACACTAATTCGACTGGATAGTTCCATTCAATAATCACTCAATAATCCCACCAGTCAGTTGCCTGACACCGCTATTTAAACACATGGCGGAAAACATATATTAATAATTTCAGAGTGTAGATATTCACTAACCTCCCTATGCGGTCAGATGTAACGAAACGCCGAATTTAATGTGGGGTATCCATGCCTGTAGACTCGTCCAAAAATTTCCCGTAGACCTCACATGCACGTGGTTGGGTAGTTGTCTCTGCCCTTCGACATAGCCTTGTCTGGGTTTCTCTCTGCAGAGAGTTTGACAACCCCACTTGGAAGTGAATCCAAGTGAATCACGCTCGTACCTCGGTGTCGGTATCTAATCATTTTCTTCTTATATGACAGGCATATTCGAGTACGTCGATGACTTCCGGTTAGCTTTCTTTTAGGCGCTGAACCAATGGGTCTGAAAATTTTTAATCCATAGCGGTAACGATATTCTATCCGGAGCAACATCATTTTGCCGTAACGTGAGATAGGAAGGAAAAGCTCTCTCTGTTGAAATCACATATTTACCAGTCTTAAAAAAAACAAAAAAACTTTTCAACAGCAAACAGGCTATGCAACGGTCCAACCAAGAATAGTAACATAGAGGGTATCTGATGGAGAATGAAAAGACATTAGCTAGATGACAAAATTACCATGTGCTCAAGTTCACTACCAACACACAGGTGAGAGCTTAAAATGTGGGAATTAATTCTGCCGCACCCTACATAATGAAATTGTTAACAATGTGGGGACATGATTACTCTTCTCCGTGTATTGACGTGAAATACACAAATTAAAATATTTTCCTTCAATTAGAAACAAAAAGGACACTTATAATTAACATCAAAAAGAGACAGTTATAATTTTTAGGTCATGTGATAAGGAAAGAGGGCTTGGAAAATCTGATACTCACAGCACATTTTGAAAATAGCGAACGGATGGCAAGGAGAGGAGGTACGGAAAGATTGATTAATTGGTTCATTTTCTACGACTTATAAACACATTGGAGGTTATTTATAGAATATTATCTGAGTGTACACACACACACATATATATATATATATATATATATATATATATATATATATATAGTCAGAGAAAAATGAGAGCGTGTGTAGAAGGAGAGAGAAAGAATGCTTTCAGTAGATATAGATTACATATTAGATATTTATATATGTATATATAATAAGCCAGTGAACAGACTTAGATAGGAATACAAACAGCTATATATTCTTTGGAAAGAATATGATTACTATAGATTTCCCAAAGAAAAAAGATTCCAAAAAATAGATTTTTGAAAAAAAAGCCATTACCAGCAATAAAAATGTTGTCAGCATTAAATAACCGATTGAGGTTGATATGCCGTAAAAGAAAGCAAACCAAACCAATATATACTGAGATAGATAGATGAAAAATATTCCCAGCAATAAAAATCTTGTCGGCATTAAATAACCCATTGAGGTAGATATGCCGTAAAAGAAAGCAAACCAAACCAATATATACTGAGATAGCTAGATTAAAAACATTACCAGCAATAAAAAACTTGTCGGCATTAAATGACCCATTGAGGTTGATATGCCGTAAAACAAAACAAACCAAACCAATATAAGCTGATATAGATAGATGAAAAATATTACCAGCAATAAAAATGTTGTCGGCATTAAATAACCCATTGAGGTTGATATGCCGTAAAACAAAACAAACCAAACAAATATATACTGAGATACATAGATGAAAATTTTACCAGCAATAAGAATCTTGTCGGCATTAAATAACCCATTGAGGTTGATATGCGTTAAAAAAAACAAAACCAAACCAATATATACTGAGATAGACGAAAAATATTGCCAGCAATAAAAATCTTGTCGGCATTAAATAACCCTCTGAGGTTGATATGCCGTAAGACAAAACAAACCAAACCAAACAAATATATACTGAGATAGATAGATTAAAAATATTACCAGCAATAAAAATGTTGTCGGCATTAAATAACCCATTGAGGTTGATATGCCGTAAAACAAAACAAACCAAACCAATATATACTGAGATAGATAGATTAAAAATATTACCAGCAATAAAAATGTTATGGGCATTAAATAACCCATTCAGGTTGATATGCCGTAAAACAAAACAAACCTAAACAATATATACTGAGATAGCTAGATTAAAATATTACCAGCAATAAAAATGTTGTCGGCATTAAAAAACCCATTGAGGTTGATATGCCGTAAAACAAAACAAACCAAACCAATATATACTGAGATAGATAGATTAAAAATATTCCCAGCAATAAAAATGTCGGCATTAAAAAACCCATTGAGGTTGATATGACGTAAAACAAAACAAACCAAACCAATATATACTGAGATAGATAGATTAAAAATATTCCCAGGAATAAAAATCTTGTCGGCATTAAATAACCCATTGAGGATGATATCCCGTAAAACAAAAGAAACCAAACGAATATATACTGAGATATACAGATTAAAAATATTCCCAGCAATAAAAATGTTGTCGGCATTAAATAACCCATTGAGGTTGAGATGTCGTAAAACAAAACAAACCAAACCAATATATACTGAGATAGATAGATGAAAAATATTACAAGCAATAAAAATGTTGACGGCATTAAATAACTCATTGAGGTTGATAAGCCGTAAATCAAAACAAACCGAACCAATATATACTGAGATAGATAGATTAAAAATATTCCCAGCAATAAAAATCTTGTCGGCATTAAATAACCCACTGAGGTTGATAAGCGTTAAAACATAACAAACCAAACCAATATATACTGAGATAGATAGATGAAAATATTACCAGCCATAAAAATGTCGGAATTAAATAACCCATATAGGTTGATATGTCGTAAAATAAAACAAACCGAACCGATATATACTGAGATAGCTCGATTAAAAACATTACCAGCAATAAAAATCTTGTCGGCTTTAATTAACCCATTGAGGTTGATATGCCGTAAGACAAAAAAACAAACCAAACCAATATATACTGAGATAGACAGATGAAAAATATTCCCAGCAATAAAAATGTTGTCGGCATTAAATAACCCATTGAGGTTGATATGCCGTAAAACAAAACAAACCAAACCAATATATACTGAGATAGATAGATTAAAAATATATCCAGGAATAAAAATCTTGTTGGCATTAAATAACCCATTGAGGTTGATATGCCGTAAAACAAACCAAACCAAACCAATACATACTGATATAGATAGATTAAAAAAATTCCCAGGAATAAAAATCTTGTCGGCATTAAATAACCCACTGAGGTTGATATGCTGTAAAACAAAACAGACCAAACCAATATATACTGCGATAGATAGATGAAAAATATTACCAGCACTGAAAATGTTGTCGGCATTAAATAACTCATTCAGGTTGATATGCTGTCAAACAAAAGAGACGAAACAAACACTTTTTAAGTGCACCTGTCTTCTATTGTATATAATAATGTAATCATGTAAAACAAGGAAATCCAAATTTAAAGTACATGATTGTTATTTCGTATTTAGAATATAACCCGACTGATAAAACAGTTTTAATATTTCCTTTAACCCTAGTTATTTCGACATTGTACAATAGCTAAGAAACTTGTCTTTGTTAACTTATTACGCCTTCATAGTGAGTTCGTTCCTTTGAAAATCAGCGTACTCGTAAATGTATGCATGCGGTTAATTAAATTGATCGATTTGAGTGCACTTGTTTTTTTTTAAATATATTCTTACATTCATTTCTCAAGAAACGACAGAGAATATAGATTATTTTATTGTTTTTTATATATTTGAATTCCGTTAGGACTAAAATATATTCAGAATTCAGGTGACTAATCTGTAAGAAATTACTGTCTGCTCACCAGAGAGACACGTGATCTTACATAAAATTGAGATTGATTTCGTTCTTTTTCCCAGCAACTGCGAGACAATCTCCATCATTTTAGCAGCTGTCACTGGGCGGCGCTTAAAACAAATTAAGACGTTTCTATAATACCATTGGCTGGTATTTTTCTCATATCATTTATTCCTGCTTACCTATTACCTGCATTATAGAAAGAGATTTTATTTAAATTAAACAGGCCTTTGCTAGAAACATAAGATTATCAATCGTATACTTAAATTAAAACTAAACAGTTTTGGGGGAGGTTGTATTAGGGCATATCAACTTCAATGGGCTGTTTGATGCTGACAAGATTTTTATTGCTGGTAATATTTTTCCAAAAATGTATTGCTGGCAATAACCTTTTCCTCAAAAATATATTGCTGGTAATATTTTTTCTTCAAAAATGTATTGCTGGTCATAATTTTTCCTTCAAAAAATTTACTCCTGCTAAAAAAAAACTATTTTTACACTTTCATAGTATTTTAACCTCAGTTTCGAGGGTTAGCTATTTACCAATAGATGGGACCCTAACAGGTACTACCACCGTGGATCATTTTGGATCTGGGAACACTAGCAATTAAGAGGTGGTTCCAGGCTCCTTAAAACCGCCTGATCAGAGGTCTTGCTTTTGGACGTAGTTTATCGTCTTACCCTGGACGCGGATGTAGTTTATCGTCTTGGGTAAGACGATAAACTACATCCGCGTCCAGGGTAAGACGATAAACTACGTCCAAAAGCAAGACCTCTGATCTGGATGCGGATGTAGTTTATCGTCTTACCCTGGACGCACCAATATAAGTTTAGTTAGTTTTTTATTTAGGTATAAGATTGATAAAAAGATTATCAATCTTATACCTAAATAAAATCTAAACAGCAAATTTGAACAATGTATATCGAAACATCAATTAGTTAATCTAGTTGCACCATAAAGAGAGACTCTTACTCTCTATTTACTACCCTCCCTACAAAGCATGGTGTGGCACAGGGCCATTTTTATCGTAGAGCGTTCAGAGTTCGTAAACTCTGGCAAAAATTGCCCGTAGACCCCGTATACACGGGGACGGGTTTGTCTACCTCCCCAGATGAGACTCTGCCCTTCAGCATAACCTCGTCTGCGTTCCTCTCGGCCTGGAGGCAGAGAGTTCGACAAGAGAGGAAGAGAATGGGAAAGTGTCAACTTCTAGAAAAATGAAAATAGAATTGTTTTTTTTTGTTTGTTTTTTTTATTAAAAATAATTTATATGAAAAACAGTGTGTAAATCCTTATTCAGATATATCAAAAGATTAATAAGAAAATGTTAATTTACATTAGTTGCTAAAGTAAAATAAACCTTGGTAGGGTGACAGCCAAGTTCACGAGGTTTTGACAATTTTCTGACCTTTTGGAGACTAATAATAGGTCAACGTAGTTGCGGAAGCATCGTAATTAGTTGAAAAAAGTACGAATGAATATCATACATGTAAACATGGTGAAGTTGGTGAGCATTGTTACATTATGATTGCAGTAAGTTCGTTGCCTTCTCTTCTCAATGAAGACTTGGTCTGCCTGAGAAGTGTTTCAGTAAAACAAGTTCTAAAACTATCCGTTTTAATTTTCATATGTTGATAGGTATTATATCGGAATGAGTAACACAAATGCAGAAGAAAGTGTACACGTGTTTTATACATTATACAAAAAGTTTGATAAAAGACATCACAAAGAATTGTTGAATTTTCAAAGTCACCATGACATATTTGAGAAGGATATTCCAATGATCCATAACCTATACTGGAAGCAAACCGTGTGCATACGGATAGAAAATGAAATCAGCAAATATTAAAAAAGAAAATAGAAAGCGGGTAAGACAAGTATGTGTCTTCTCGCCGGACTTATTCAACCTATACAGTGAGATGATTCTTAGAAAACCAGGATTAATTATTGGCGGCCATAGTCTAAACATAAGATATATAGATGACACTGAAATGTTAGACACAGAAAGCAAACTACAAGAACGCTTGCAGAAGCTGGTGAAGGAAAGCGAGATGAAGGGACTAAGCATCAATTGCAAGAAGACAGAATGCGTGGTTGTTAGCAAAAGGGGTAGCACAAAATGCAAATTGGAGACAGTGAAATCAAGCATATCCAAAAATTTAAACATCTGGGAAGCGTTTTAACAGAGGAAGGAAAATGTGACACTGAATTTTGAAGATGTATCGGGATAGCGAAATATGCCTTCTAAAAGCTAAGCAATTATTAAGAAACTACGCGATTACGTTAGAAACAAACAAAAAAAAAACTGTTCCTTAATATCAGTCATCCTATATAGCAGTAAAGGCAGGATGCCACTAGCATGCAAGTGGTTACAAAGAGTGGGAGCAAGAGTAAAGAGACGTGATAGAGGAAAGAATGAAGAAAAGGATAGGGAATAGATCACGGCATCTGGAGATGTCGATTGACATTGCATTTGAATAGTTGGAGATTAGAGCTACCAGGGAAACAAGTAATAGGAAGGGAATTCCACAAGCGGGAGGTGCGAGACATGAAGCTATTGGAGAAGAGACGACTACATTTAACAGTTTCGATAGTGAAAGAGTGGCGCCAAGATGTTGCACGTTTAAATTCATGCTGTCTGGAAACTAGCGAAAGTAGCTCGTCGGAGCAGTTAACTTGAAAGTATTTGTAGAAAAGACAGAGGGAGGCGACGGCATGTATGTGAGAGAATGTCTGTAGACGAGATTTCAGATCAGCATCAGTCACATTGCATATCCGTCTCTGGATTTTGTCGAGGACTTTAAGACGAACAGCGGGGGCACCAGACCATATATGGCAACAGTATTCCATGCAAGATAGAATGGTTGATTTATAGATTTGAAGGATGAACCCGGTCGAAAAAAATCTTTCTGGCGCGACACAGTGAATCAACATTCCTTTTGGTGGATGAAGCTATTGATTCAATATTTTGTTCCATCTCAGGTCAGCGGACAGTTTGAGACTAAGCAGCTGCAAAGAGGTCCTCTCATGGATCTGAGCATCAGACATTCTAATAGGAGGCAGGGATGGTTCCCTGTAGTGAGTCATAGAGAGTAGTTTCAATTGGTTCACATCGTTTAGCGGCATATCAACATCTCTATGGGGTATTTAATGCTGAAATCTAAATAGTCTGAACACAATTTTATTGCTTCAACTACAGATAGTGTATTGCTGGTCATTTTGCTATAAAATATATTGTTGCTCATTCAATTATAAAGTAGTTATTTTACCATATGTACTATTGGTATTTATTTTCATAATAATGTATTACTAGTATTTTTATTACACACATGTATTCTCATACTTTTATTGTGTTTTGGTTTTGTTTGAGCGTTCACTATTTACTCATAAATGGGATTAACAGGTGCTACCACACCTGACCTAACCTGACCTGACCTGACCTAATCTGACCTGACCTGACCTGACCTGACCTGACCTGACAAGGTTCTACCTTATCAGCAGTTAAGAAGTGGTTCATCGTTCCTCAAAACTTCCAATTTCCCGATCAGAGGTCTTGCTGCTGGATGTCGTCTATTGTCATACCCAGAACTGCCCAAACCGAATTGATAAGCTGTAATCATGCAAAGCAATTAGTCAAACAAACGGTTATAATTAACAATGGACTCGTGGATTAAAGTGTTTGTTTTCGAATGGAGGGATTGGAGATTGTCTGCAATGGGGTTGGAAAAAAGGAGCGTGTCCGGAGCGCAATTTTTCTACATTTAAGAAGTCGTTATTAATAGTAGCAGATTATGTTGTATCGATTAATTTTAATGGTCGACTTTTGCAGATTACGAATAACCCTTTTTATTAAATGAGGGATTCTGTCAGAAATTATAAGTTCATTTCGGAAGAAAATTACAAGAAATATAGTCTAAACTTTCGACTTTCTGAAGCCATCATCAGGGTAGATAGAGGGAATTGGTGCGTTTCGTTGATACCAGTGAATAGTGTGACGTAAGAATAAAGATTTGTGACGGGAGTGAAGTGTGACGTGTATACTCTCTAGGTTTAACTAGGTTTAACTAGGTCTGCTCTACTCATTGTATTGAGCACTTTATTTAGTTATTTTGGGTACTCGCATCGGAGTTTATTTTCTTTGGGCCTTGAACTCGTTTGCTGGACGATTATTTTCGGCTAACGTACATGTTCTTGGTTCTTTCTTTTTTATACCTTTTTTTCCCTTTAGTATTGCCTTGTTTATTTGCAAATCAATACCCCGAAGGTTTTCCGGGTGAGTATAGTTTCTTATATTAGGTTGGTGCAAAAATAATATCGTTTTTTGACGTATTATTTAACGTCAAAAAACGATATTATTTTTGCACCAACCTAATACTTATAAGATTTCTATTATTATTAATAATAATAATAATAATAATAATAATATATATATATATATATATATGCATTTAAAGATCCAAACTCTAGTCATAATTATTTTTATTTATTGAGGGTTATTTCTGTACTTGAGTACTGTGTCAAGTGTCATAAACCAAGAAAAAGCAGTAATTCGACCCTGCCAAGGAGACGCTTCCTCTGTAGCTAAATGGTAGAGCACGTCAGGCTATATGACTGTGCCGTGTAGGATACCGGAGGACACATATTTTCTCTTAGATTTCTCGGACATTCAGGCCGGTAAATGTTGTTAATACTGTTTATTATAAACAGATCATTTACTTAAATATTTGTATCTATAAAAAAAATGTATAAATATATTAAAATAATTGTCGGATTTAGTCGATTTAATGATATTCTTAAAGTTATTTTTGCATTTAAAATAAAAAAAATGGGAATTTAGATTTAAAGTACATAATTTCTTTTGGATTTAACATCAAGACACGGATAATAAACTTTAAAAGTGCACATATGCCCTGTTCTATGTAATGTAATAATCTAAAAACTAGGAAATTCACATTTAAAGTAGATAATTTTGTATTTAAATTAAAAACTCACGGATAATATAGTTTTAAAGTACGTGTTGGGTTATATTTATTTAAAACACCACGGAAATATTTTTTTCATTGAAGTACATTATTCCACCAGGAAATAATATTTTCGTTGAACATAGCCTTAAATGGGGGCACTTTGACATGCTGTAACTCTTTCTATGTAGACCAATTACGCCTGAATAGAGAGTTTGATCCTTTGAAAATCACTTCTTAACTATTAACTATCAGTACACAGCTGGCATTCTAACATGTGCTACTATCATAGGTCATGGTACACCTGCAAAAAAACAGCAATTACGAAGTGTTTCTATGCTCCTCAAACCTTTCCGATCATAGGCCTTGCTGTCGCATTTAGTTTATCGTCATACCTATGATAATATGATTTAAGAGCCAGCATTCTTATATATATATATATATATATATATATATATATATATATATATATATATATATATATATATATATCGAATTTTCTATCAAACATTGTAAACTATCTTTTACATAATTTTGTTAAAACAAAATTATAACAACTCCATCTCTCTTTCCCCCTCCCCCTATCTCTCTCTTTACCATAAGAGTCACTTGTATACATTTTCTACAATTCATTTCCGTTTTATTAACCATCTAAAGAGGTCAAGGTTCTGTCACTCCTCCTACTCCAATATAAAACATACTTAAGAGAGATATAAAATTAACCCCTCCCTATACTTTATATTGTCTGTTTAACTACCACTCTCAACCCCCTCTATTAAATTACATAAATTACACTACCCACCAATTTCTAATCCCATTTTTCTTCCCAATTCCTTGTTGTAAGTTTTACCTGATGATCCTGAATCCTTAAAAAAGGATTTAGGTGAAATAAATTATCGTAAGGGTACCTTAAAGTGGTTTTATTTCATTACAATATATATATATATATATATATATATATATATATATATATAGATAGATAGATAGATAGATAGATAGAAAGAGAGAGAGAGAGAGAGAGAGAGAGAGATTATAGAAAAAAATGGTTGACATTCTAAGCTCAAAAGGTGCAGTCCTAAAATATTAAATGTGAAGGTTCACATACTTTTGCCCATCTAAATATTTGATTAATATTTTTATTCCAGCGTGATAATTTCTTAAATGTTTGTAATTAATTTAATAAAGGTTTTCTTCTAATGAATATGTAGTTTAATTAAGATTTGTTGATCATGTGGAAAGAGACAATTTTGAAAGTATTATCTTAGGGGTCCACTCTTATATAACACTGTATATATATATATATATATATATATATATATATATATATATATATATATATATATATATATATATGTGTGTGAAAATATTGTAGAAAATAGGAAAGAAACTGGTTTAGTAAATAATCCAAAGTTCCTTAGTATTTTTGTTATTATTTTTTAAAAATAGTGCTCGATACGAAAGGAGAGCATAAATATAATTATTTATTTAAAAATATGATTCCAACTCGCTACATAAGAGGTCTCATGTTTCAAAACAAGAGCCGAAAACTTCAAAATAATATTTGAATTAACTTGAGTTAAAGTAGGCTCAGTTCCATCTTCAAGCGAAATTACCCTGACCCGGCATCTACGAAAGTAACTCTATACTGATACAAATTATTTACACCCCACACCTGCCGATTCTAAACAATCCGCCCTTGATGTTACCATGGAAATTTTTGATTTCAATTCTGACCATACTATTACGACTCGTAAATTTCAGAAATAAGTCATTCCCCAAAAAATTTCGCTTGAAGATGGAACAGAGCCTACTTTAACTCAAGTTAATTCAAATATTATTTTGAAGTTTTCGGTTCTTGTTTTGAAACATGAGACCTCTTATGTAGCGAGTTGGAATCATATTTTTAAATAAATAATTATATATATATATATATATATATATATATATATATATATATATATATATATATAAATCTTCTATGTATCGAGCACTCTGAGTCACTAGTGTGTTTATTCAAAAATAAATGCGTAAAAATTCTCTTTCCTTTCTGACGGGAGCTGCTAGCTTAGGAAATAAATCTCCGACTGATCCCAAAACTCTCGGGTTTCGATCCAGGCTTGTGGCAATCGGATGTCTAACCACACTGATGAGCTGTGATATAGCGAAACAGTCTGTCTGTTGATGTCAATATATACACCCCCGAATAAGAAATTCGGTCGAGCACTTTAGAGGGAAATCACGAAATTGTAAATTAAATCTGCTACTGCTGATAATGCAAAGCTCTTCTATGAATCGAGCACTCTGAGTAAATAAATACGTAAAAATCCCTCTTCCTCTCTCCTAGGAAAAATCTCCGACATGCCAAATCACTCGGGTTTCGATCCTGTCTTGAGACAATCGGATATCTAGCCACACTGATGAGCTATGATATAGTGAAACAGTCTGTCTGTGGATGACAATATATCATCGCTTGAACCGGCTTCTAATGCTCTAGAGTGAGCGGCTTGGTGAGAATAGTGGTGGCACCAGGGGGCACAGTCCTATGGTTACAGATAACTCAGTATGGGTTCCACCACGGAATATGTGAGCGAGCGGCGCTATATTGATTCTGATTTGCAATCTCTTCGTCACCGAGGCCCATTGGAACTGCTGGTCTGATGTTTCCTTGACAACCTAACTGTCAGGGTTTCAATTCTCGGTAGTGGATGCTGATGAGTCCCAAATATAGGACGAAACGGCCGTCCAGTGCTTTCTGCATTCTGTTGAGGTTTCTTTCAGACTCGATGAATTAATTGAATATGATTATCAAATCCTCCTAATAATTACTATACATATATATATATATATATATATATATATATATATATATATATATATACAAACACACACACATACACACACACACACACACACATATATATATATATATATATATATATATATATATATATATATATATATATACACACACACATTTGGTTGGATTGATATAAGCTTGTGACCCTGGGTTTCACGCATTTGCGATCGTCAGACAACCAACCCAAATATGTTAGCTCTATTTCTGATATTGAGCGCTTTCTAATAAGTACCGCGCATATAATATATAAATATATTTATATTTATATACCCACATTTTTCACACACACACACACACACACACACACACACACACACACACACATATATATATATATATATATATATAAAGAACAAGTACAACTCACACGTAGGCTACGTCACACTACTCACTCGTTCAACGAAATGCACCAACTGTCTCAACCTATCCTGATGATGACTTCAGAAAGTCGAAACGTGGACTGTATTTCTTGATCTTTACTTCCGAAATGAACTTCGGGCAATTTCTGACTGATTTTGACACTTATTTAAAAAATGATTATTCTTAATTTGGAAAAGTCGATAAGTAAAATTAATTGACACATCGTGGTTGCTATTTTTAATATATAATGTAAGGAACATTTGCCGCCTAAATAAATGAGATTTTAATATTAATGCAGGCCTATAGAATGTGATGACATCTCAGTTATTTAACTCTGAGAAGTGTCATGAACACATCTAACATTACTGAAACATTAAAATCTCTCCTTTATATAGTGAATATTCTCAACACACGAATCCGAGAAAAATGATTAACATATCTTACAATATGCGGGCATTCAAATGTCCTCTTTGTATACTTGCTGTGTCTAAGAATGTAATTTTGAAAAGAGTCTTGAGCAAATCTAACATTGTTCGGAAGTTTAAATCTGTATGTACACTTTCTGCTGTTAATGTAATGTTTCGGCCGAATTATTCTTTCGCCTTTGTTAGCCGTAAAACGTCGGAAAAAAGAGACCTCTTAAATGACAACGACTAAAGAGAGCTCTCTGCACGAACAATGTTGGTCATTCTGTTTTGTTTACGTAACTTGTAGTCCGATAGAACTAAGTAATTGGTTTCGTTTTCGGTTGAAGTAATGAGATATTTCGTGTTAAAAATCCTATACATGTAATCGGCTTGTAAACAAATAGGACAAATGTCCATCGGTTGCTGTGTGCTCATGTATCTGGGATAAGAGAATGAATGATAAAAGAGCAAAAAAACTCGCCTCTCTCAACAGAATATTGCCAAACTGGATTACTTAAATGTTTTTCGTTTGGTTTATACCTGTCGCCATTTTGAAATCTCGGAACGATTCTCTCTCTTTCTCTCTCTCTCTCTCTCTCTTCTCTCTCTCTCTCTCTCTCTGAGTTAGAATCCCAGCAAAAAAAACAGAAAGAATTGAAATTTCATTAACTTGACGAGAAATTTTACGGCAATCAAGATTTTCTAATAATGAAATGGAAAAGTCACTTAAAATTGGTAATTCGTGGAAGTTCTTCGTTTTACATCTGCGATTCTTTTGAGTAAAAAAAAAAAAAAAAAGAAAGAAAGAAAGAAATGGACAAAACGAAAAGGCGCGGGTACTTTGTTATGCAAATACCAGATTTTCGTTTAAAAACATTAGTGTTTGTCTATTTTGGAATTCTTGTCACGTTCCAACAGTAAGATTTCACTTGAGCTGTTCAGATTTGAATCTTGACAAATTCCTCAAACCAACTATTGTGATTACACACTAACGGCTTTGGTAGACCTAAATAAATTTTACGTTTTTATATACATTATATATATATATATATATATATATATATATATATATATGTGTGCGATTCATAAATTCTCGTCTAAATTAGGCAAAAAAGCATTTTTTTGTTTTTCTTTCTTTCGTTTTTGAGTATGTTCATATTTACCGATACATACATACATACATACATATATATATATATATATATATATATATATATATATATATATATATATATATGTTTCAGCTTCTTCATATCTATCGAAAGTGTTTGGAGAGATCACTAGTGATGGCGACGTTATGCCTCCATTCATCTTACCCACAGGGGCTGAGAATCAACACAGAATGCAAAAAGAGGTAGCGTTGTCCTGAGCCAAGAGGGTAGTTGCTGGAAAAACCTATGTCTCGCAACCGGAGTCTTCACCATGCCACACAAGCAAAAGAACCCAGTCATCGCTATCAGAAAATTTCTGTGACCACATCACCCCTTACATCTGGCCACTTCACTCCCCAAGCTGAACGATCCTTGATTATTATGCGCAGGGCGCGGTTGAGCGAGAGACCAACAAAACTTTTTGTAACACCAGAGATTAACTAAGGGCAAGATTAAGGGCATGAACTTAAACAAGCATACTGTTTCGAAGGGTGTCGGGAGATTCCGACGTCGTCTGGCGACCGTGGTTGAAGCCAATGGCGATTTTATTGAACAAATTTACTTTATACTATTTCAAGACATTTGTCAGTGTCATTTTCCTTTTTGCCTAATTAAGACGAGAATGTATCAATCGCAAACTATATATATATATATATATATATATATATATATATATATATATATATATATATATATATGGGGAGAATATATATGCACACACACGCGCACACAAACACACACACACACACGCTCTCGCCGTGTCTAACTCTCTGCCTTCGGGTAGAGAGGAACCCTGACGAGGCTATGCCGAAGGGCAGAGTCTCGTCCAGGGAGGTAGACAGATACTCGATCGCGTATGCCGGGTCTACGGGTATTTTTGCTCAAGCCAACGGACTCGGAATTCTGCACATTAAATTTGGCCTTGTGCCACATCCTACCTCGTGGGGAGACAGGTAAATATCGTAATATGTTGTCTAAGTAGAACACTGTTAGCTGGCGAGTATTACTTCACGCTGCTGGCGAGTATTGCCTTTTGGTGATGTTATAAAGATTACCATTTTATTTCCAACCACAGTTTTGGTTATTCCTTATTCAGTAACTCTTTCTAAGTGATAACTCTATCTATCTATCTATCTATCTATCTATCTATCTATCTATCTATTATGGAACCTTACGCATAATAACATAATGGACTATTCCATATGAAATAAATTCTTCGCCTCAAGAGGAGGCAGGGAGTTCAGTCTGTCAGTCAGTCAGAGGAAGCTAGTCAGTCAGTCGAGTCAGAGGCAGTCCGAAACAGAGTAGCGTTCAGACAATTACTACTAAACCTGATTGTCCATACTAACACTTCTACTTTTCTGTATATATTCCTGTTTGTAATATATCTGTGTTATTATATATCTGTATTCGAGTTATTTCTTTATTGGTTCTACCTTGGACTATCACCGTGGTACAAGGAACCGGACCATAACAATATCTATCTAAAACCGAGGTAAAATGCTGTTCTGAGTATTATTCTTATAGTGAAAAATATGTTTCGGCGTCAAATAACCCATAAAGGTTTGATAAGCTGTAAAAACATATACATCGATCTATCACTATAAACTTAAACTATTCAAGTCTAGCGCTGACCGTTATTTTTCCTATCTATCCTCATAAAATGTATTTATATCTTTTGCTGGTTAGTTCTACATTTTACTGTTTAGAACTCGTGTATTTTGAAAAATAATTATTTATAATTAAAGTTCACATAATCAAGTTAATTCTGAATATTCATCATAGAGAGTGATATTGGATTCCTGACAGCTCAGGCAGCTCTGTATTTTTTTTATTATGATAATACATGATTATAAGAACAGTGAAATTGCATTGGTCGATGTTCTGAAGTGAAATATAAAATCCTTCGTTATGAGTACTTTATATAGTTTGCAGCAAAACATCTGCGACTAAAACTTGAGGTTATCAGTGATATATTTGAATTTTGAAGTGAGTGCATATATCGAACTTTACTGGAGTCCATAATCGTTTCTTTCTTCGTGTTCTTCATAACTGAAATTTAGTTGAATAACATATTTGCAAAATTAAGAGTTTTCACATAATTTGCAAATACCTTACTGCTCGTATACCAGATTCAGACGTTTTCTCAGGAATATTTGTGTTTTTTTTTTGGGGGGGGGGGTTCTCGGTTTTACTGCAACTGTGCTGAGCGGACCTTAGTTACGGTTTCTGGGAGATAGTACATAATCTGGCGTGATTAACAATCTGAACAACGCCAGCACGATGACTTGGCACTTCCTTTCAGCACCATCATTGACGACCCGCAAATAGTTCCGGCTAACCTAATCACAAAGCTTGGGTCAAACCGTGGCATATTTTTCAGCCATTTTCCAAAAAGTGTTCCCCTCTTAGAACGCTTGCCCAGGTAGATAACATCAAGAAGTCACCTTTCTGGTAAATCAAGAACCCGTGTCTCATGATCAGAAATCGGACTTTCAAACCATTCCACCACGATATAATTAATCTATTATTCAGTTACAAAAATTCTGCAAAGTGCTTGGAACCGTTTATGTTCAAGGCATTTTAAAATTATTTTAAAATTATCTTAAAATTATTTTTAAATTATATGATGCAAAATTTTTCGAAATAGATGTATGAGTTTTATTTATTTATTTTTTTTTGCGAACTCTGAATAGAAACAGAACAAATCTACTAAGCAGTCACCAAAACCAAATAAGCAAATTTTCTCACTGTGGCTGCATAATCTTCTCAGTAATCCAGTTTAATCCTGTTGTAGCATAACTATGTACGATAATGCGTATGTCCCCATTCATATAAGTACAGTAATAAATACTGTATATTGGTGTGCAGTTGCAGATTCATTGTGGAATTCACCTGAATCACTTCTAGCATTTGACTACTTCTTCTACCCGCCGCTGGTGAATCTTATGTGTTGTTCTTGTCCTAAGTATTATCGTTCATTACCAACATTCGTGTGATTATTCTATTGAGTAACCTTCCCTAGGTTATTAGAAATCCTTTATTTCAAACTCTGTACTGTATTTCACTCTAAGTTTCTGTTTGAGCTTAATGTGATCATTTATCTTTTAAGTGGGATATATTATTTTGCGGCATGAAAACTAAAACGTATAACGAAAAATGTATGTTATTTACATACTTTCTGTTGTTCTCAGCTTTCTTTAACCCTTTATCGGTATTTCAGTCCGGGTACCTAATGGGGCTTCTGAGCTGAACAACGCATTTAATCTACGGGGTGTCGACAGTTTTTTTTCCTCTGCCCATGCCGCGGGATATGTCGCCTAGTTCTTATTTTTGTACGGCTCAGTTATTGCTCGGCCTGTTTTCATTGAGTTCCAGTCCATATAACCTTGCCATTGCCCAGTAGATTAAAGTGTTGGTTCATGAATTTGGTGACTTAATAGTTGTGAGTTCAATCTCTAATTCGGGGGCAGGTGTACCTGGGCTCAGTAGAAACAGGATGAGCATCAACTAAGAAAAACTATAAATAAGAACTAGACGAAATGTCCCTAGACACGGAATTCATATGAACGTCTCGAAATGACGAGGGTATTTAAGAATATGACTCCAGATTTTTTTGCTATAATTTTGGTTTGGCAGCAATGTGTAGCCTATTTTGTGTCTAGTTTCTTTATATATTAAACTACATTCGTTATAGCTGATCGCATACGCCGAGGTATCTGAAGTGTTTACATATTCCACATCGTGAATTTTTTTATCATGGTAGATGCCATCATTGCTTCCGTTCCAATTCCAGATCATAGTTTCTGTTTTTAGAAAAAATTATCTTCAGTTCCATTGCTTGGAACACATGGTAAAGATTTTTTTTCAAGATCATTCTTATCCCAACGATTTTAATACCTCTACCATTGGAATAGTTTTTCTCATTATGAATACATTGGCATCGGGAGTGATAGCAAGGGGGCTGAATTAAATCCCTTTGGTATGTTGTAAGGGTGGAGTAATGGCTAACGGCTCGGATTGAGGAATCAGAGAGCCAAGTTCGAATCCCAGTTGAATCTATTACATGCTAATACTCTTGGGAAAGTGTTGTGGATTCCGAGATGAAATTCGGTCTCCAATGAATGATAAACGCAAGAAATTAAATGTATTTACACAAAAATACAACGGGCAAACGCTGTTAGCCTTAATATATATATTAGGTTGGTGCAAAAATAATGACGTAATAATATTCATTTTTTAACGTCAAAAAACGACATTATTTTTGCACCAACCTTATATATATATATATATATATATATATATATATATATATATATATATATATATATATATATATATATATATATATATATATATATATATATATATATATATATATATATATATATATATATATATATATATATATATATATATATATATATATATAGTCTCGAAGTAGGGCTTCCTTAGAGTCTACGTGCTTGTAACTGACTTCTTCAAGCGGTTACCACACACAATTTACTCTACCTCCAACTCAATCTCTGCTCACTCTCCCAATCTATATTCTGACTGACTCTGGGTATTTAACGGCAGCAGCCCCAGTAACACTCTGGTCGAGTCCACTTATATGAAAAAGGGCTGGGCACCATAACAGAGAGGTATGAATCTTCTCTCCTGGGTAAATAGCAGGACAAAACGAGTTCTCTAAACTTGGATGGCAACTGGTCTACTGCTGAATGAAATGGCAACCTACTGCGGGAAAAAAAACTGCCTCGTCAGTCAAGTATCGAAAGATGCTTAGTCGCCTAAGCGTGAATCACGCATGGCACATAACTGACGGATGTGTTAAGGAATATAAGAATAGTACCCACTTCTTTATGTGTTGTGTTGTGTTCCATCAGGACGTTGACGATCATGTCTCTCCACAACTTCCTATCCCTTGTAATTCTTCAATAAATTTTGTCTTTCAGTTATTTCTCCACAAAAATTGTTCCACCTTCCACCTAACTCAGGCTCACCAAGTATGTTATGTCTTTGTTTTACTCTGTCTCTCTTGTCGCCAATCTTTCTTATGAGTATCAGATTTTCCAACCGTCTTTCCTCATTATGGTGCCGTAGAAATTTCAATTGTCTCTTTTTGATGCTGAGCATAAATATTCTTTTTGCTTCCATTTTTGTTAAAATTTCGTCGGTGCTCACGGGTTCGATCCACGGTATCCTCAGCATTCTTCTGTAGAATCACATTTCTGTTGCTTCAGGCCGCTTCTTCTTCTTTGATAACATTGTCGAGCATTCACTACCATACAGGAGAACTTATATCACGTAACATTTTAGTACTGTTTTCTTTGTTTCGAACGCAGTTTTTCCGTCTCTTAATATTCTTCTTGGCTTTTGGAATGCATCTTTCGTTCACTATTTACATTATTCGGACTACTGTCCTCATCTTTGTCGCCATATTTATTACAACGTTTCGGCCTGTCAGTATCTGTCTATATTTCTGAGATGAGGTATTATGTACACTATTTACATTATTCGTACTATTATCGTCATCTTTGTTGCCATATTTATCACAACGTTTCGGTCGTTGTACACTCCAGCCTTCTTCAGGTGGTTGGAATGTCGAACTGTACCCTTTATTTCACTCGCCGAGGTAGACTGTTCTAGTTCCACGTGCCATGTCTAATGGATGTCAGTTATCAGTTATCTCCTGTTAATTCACCTCTCCAAGTTCTCCACCGCCTTAACCAGGTATTGAACTGTTACTGGATCTAACCAACACCTTTAGCCATTGTGTCATGTGACAAGACGCAAAGAGTTGTGAGTTCAATACACGGTTAAGGCAGTGGAGAACTTGGAGATTTGAATTAACAGGAGGTGGCTGATAAGTGCAATCATTAGACATGGAATGTGGAACTAGAACAGTCTACCCCAGCGAGTGAAATAAATTGTTCAGTTCAACATTCCAACCACCTGAAGAAGGCCGGAGCGTAAAGGGCTGAAACGTTGTGATAAATATGGCAACAAAAATGAGGCCAATAGTCCGAATATTGTAAAAAGTGTACATAATAGCTCATCTTAGAAAGTATTGAGGACACATGGTACAGTGGATAAAAGGCGTTAGTTAGATCCAGTGACGGGACTCAAGGAGTGTGAGTTCAATACCAGGTTAGGGCAGTGGAGAACTTGGAGAGTGGAATTAACAGGAGGCAACTGATAATTGACAGTCTACCCCAACAAGTGAAATAAAGGGTTCAGTTCGACATTCCAACCACCTGAAGAAAGCCGGAGCGTACAACGGCTGAAACGTTGTAATAAATATGGCAACAAAGATGAGGACAATAGTCCGAATAATGTAAATAGTGTGCATAATACCTTATCTCAGAAATATAGACAGATACTGACAGGCCGAAACGTTGTAATAACTATGGCGACAAAGATGAGGACAATAGTCCGAATAATGTAAATAGTGTACATAATACCTCATCTTAGAAATATAGACAGATACTAAAGATCCGAAACGTTATAATAAATATGGCGACAAAAATTGAGGACAATAGTCCGAATAATTTAAATAGTGTACATAATACCTCATCTCAGAAATATAGACAGATACTGAAAGGCCGAAACGCTGTAATAAATATGGCGACGAAGATGAGGACAATAGTCCGAATAATGTAATAGTGTACATAATACCTCATCTCAGAAATATAGACAGATACTGAAAGGCCGAAACGTTGTAATAAATATGGCAACAAAGAGGAAGACAATAGTCCGAATAATGTAAACAGTGTACATAATACCTCATCTCAGAAATGTAGAGGGCATTTTTCATTATCTCAGTTCGTCTTTGGAACTTAGTGTTGCACTTTTTTTCTGTTAAAACCCTTCTCGGATATTTAAATGTTTGTACTTGTTTAATTTTAGTATCTATGTTTTGTAATTTTCTTTTTGGGCTCATCTTTTTGTTAACAACCCTGTAACCTGTCTTTTTGACATTGATGATTGGTCCTTTCTTCTCGCTCTCCTTCGCTACATTCTGTAGGAGTTTCTGTAGTCTTTTTTTTTCGTGTCGTCTATCAGCGCTGTGTTATCTGCATAGCTTATATTATTGATGATTGTGGCCACCAATAATAAATCCTGGTAGGACTTTGTTATACTGGAACACACCTATTCTATTGTTAATAGACTCTCCCACCTATAATAAGTAGGAGTAGTAGCAGTCGCCAGTCCCTCAGTGAGTTGGTCAGTCAGTGGATGTCGGACATTAAAGTATCAGCCACCACAACTAGATTGCTGCCTCATTAACTATTATATCAAGTTCCTAGCGTTTTGTACGTCGAACCTTTTTAGGACCGACTTAGTGAAATAGTAGCCTCCACTGTGAAACTACTCTATATCAGACTTCTAATTCTCTCAGAATCGCCTCACTGTATAGGCTGAATAAAGTCCAATGAGAAGAAAGAACCTTGTCTTACACCCTTTCTATTTTTCTATATCTACTGAATTGATTTTCTGTCCGTATGCAGGCTGTTTGCTGCCAGTGTAGGTTCTTGATTATTCTAATATCCTTCCCAGCTGATCTATACTTGAGATATTTCAAGTGTATAGTATTTAATAATTCTACATCGTGATTATTTTTTTAATGGATTCAGGGTATGTGGTATCAGTGTTTTTATTCCAAAATCGTTTCATGCCCAATGGTTTCGATTCAAATTTAATAAAATAAATGCAATGCCATTCACTATCTACTCTCCTCCTGATTACTCTACTTTAGTTCTTGCTCTTTTATAATGTTCTTATTTTCTAATTCTTCCACATAAGTAATTCTTCGTGTCTTTGTGGCTTTATCCCCTTGCTCGAGGTGAACTCATGAAAATACCTAATAAGAGGCCAGGCGATCATGTAAAGAACGTCTGGAAGTGGGGGCGATGTGAAGTTTCTTAGATAATCGATACAGCCGTTGCAAACATAAGTAAACAATTTTTTTTTATGTGAGAACCACAATGGGGTAACTGTTAAATTTGACGATTATTAATGAAATCCTAAATAACCTATATCTAAAATTCTTTAAATGACCGTGTATGTATGTGCGTGCATGATCGGATGTTGCTTATGCGTTTCCATGCGTTTTTTGTTTGATAGATAATTCTTCAGTGACGGTTTTGAGTCCAAATTGACTGGAAAAATTACAACCTCGAAAGAGAAAAATACCAAAAATCAGATTTTTTATACTTTGCGCAAAAATCAAAGATAACGTTTCATGTCTGTAAAAAAAAAACAAAAAAAAAAACAGCGTACAATCAATTTAGAGAGTTGAAATCTAACGCACAAGATTATTAAAATTATACAAAAAATATTATAAATTAAAATTATCGCATATTATTATTATGACGTTCTACGGAAGTGGTTCCTTCCTTGCAAGATTGAGAACGCAAAAACAGCTCTTTTTAGGTCCACCCCCATTTAAATTTTACCCCCACCCCCGTTTGGGGATGTGCCTCAGTTACACCCAGTTGTTGTTATTAATAATGATTTTCGGGTGGGCAGACTTTAAATTTAAACTGTTCCAATTGAACGGACAAAAATTTCCAGTAATGAAAGACCCGGGCAAAGACGGGTTATCCTGCTAGTATTTCAATAAGTGACTTTTAATTCAATGTGGGATTTTTTTTAGAGAATTTGTACTTGTGTCAAAAGATCAGGACTTGTATATTATGGTAAAAAAAGGATACGCACCAATCGATGATGTCAAGCAGAGAAACATAATTTTTTCAAATGGGATAATACGTGTTTATTTAAACTGTTTTCATTTTGATTGCTTTCAACAAACTTTTGGCTATAGTCTTCATTTCTCATCATAAAATAATCCAAAAACAATTTTCAAACTAAAATTTCATCATCCAAATCTCTAGTTTGGTCTTGTAATCGATTAAACTAAGCAAACAAATCCACTGAAATGGAAGTAGAAAAAATAAACAGATTCACTGAAATGGAAGATGAAATGAGATAATTTAATGTCTATTTAATGTCGAAAAAACATAGGTTATTCTATAAAACGGTCAGTGTTTAAAGCAATGAGTTACGATAACCGGAATGTTGTGGCAAAACAAGGAGGACACTGCTAACAAAACTGACATGATTTCTAAGAAAAGTTATTCACTACAAAAAAATCTGAGAGAACTAATCAAAACTTTTTATTTTAATATCACATTAGTGACATGCTATCATCGAGAATCCACTCCAAAGAGTTTTCTTTCTTTTTGTGGTATAGAAAAGAGAAGAAGCTCCCCCTCGATCCCCAGCTCCAACATGAAAGAAAAATTCAAAAACCACAAAAATTGCTTTGTTCTTCAAAAGGTTTATTTACACTGGTATTGCAGAAACAGAGAATCTTTTGTTTCTAGTGATCAATTATATTTTTCTTATTGATCAGAAAGCAAAACAAGAAAATCCTGTATTCAAAAAGATTGGTTTATTTGGTTAATTTTATTTTACGGCATATCAAACTTAATGAGTTATTTAATGCCGACAACATTTTTAGAATAGATTCGTATAAATAGAATATGTATTCTTTGGTTAAGATTCGTTTGGTATATTTTGTTTTACGGCATTTCAACCCTAAGGGTTATTTAATGCCAACAACATTTTTAGGATAGATTCATATGAATAGAATATGTATTCTTTGGTTTAGATTGGTTTGGTTTATTTTGTTTTACAGCACATCAACCTCAATGGTTTATTTAATGCCTACAAAAGTTTTTATTGTTGGTAATATTTTGTTTTCTCAAAAATCTGTTTCTGGTAATATATTTCCATCAAAATTGTATAATATTTTTTTCAAAATAGTATTGCTGGTAATAGTTAACTATTTTCCCATAGCTTAGACCCTAACAGGTGCTACCACCACGGGTCAAGGTGTACCTGGGAACACCAGCAATTAAGAGGTGGTTCCACGCTCCTCAAAACCTCCTGATCAGAGGCCTTGCTGATGGACGTAGTTTATCGTCTTACCCAGGACGCGGATGTAGTTTAATGTGTTAATGACGCTACAGGTTTGTGAATTATTTCTTAAATGTCTGATGCTCTACCGACTGAGCTATGCAGACTTTCGAAAAGAAAAGTCATTCTACCTTTTACTTTTTTCTAATGACCATTTACATTTTCATACTGACCTAACAACACAAAGAAAGACCTGTATTAAAAAAGACAGCGATTTTACCTTTTACAATATATTAGAAAGACAGCTT
Source organism: Acanthosepion lycidas (assembly GCA_963932145.1). Taxonomy (NCBI): domain Eukaryota; kingdom Metazoa; phylum Mollusca; class Cephalopoda; order Sepiida; family Sepiidae; genus Acanthosepion; species Acanthosepion lycidas. Next base: position 76,964,546 of record OZ010598.1, read on the forward strand.
TAATATATATATATATATATATGTATATATATACACCATATCGCAGAAACCTTTGTGTCACTTTGTTTTTAATGATCAGTTATTATTTCTTAATGATCAGAAAGCAAAAACAACAAACTTGTAATTCAAAAAGAAACTGATTCGACTTTATGTAAAACTTAGAAACAAAGCTTTAAAATCCATATTTACACAATACTACAAATTGAACAAGCAGACTAATTCAATAAGAAAACGATTTTGACCTCAACAAAATTTAGATCAGATTCTTGCAAAAATAATTATTTTGTTATTATAGATCAATAATTATTTCGAATTGATCAGACTGCTAGAATTTCAAGACATCTTTAAAAACCTTTCGTGCTGATTCTTTACTTGACTTTGGAGATTCAAACAAACCAAAATTCTTGAAAAATATATTTGACAATATAAATTCCATGCATTCAATTTGTCTTGAAATGATGCATTTCAGACGCCAACAAGAAGATTTTTGTTAAAGAACTACTGCAAACATTTGAGTTGACTGAATTGAACATTATGAAACGAAAAGAAAACATTGAACTGTGATAGCTAATACAAACTTTAAAATCACTACGATCTTTCTTTAAAAACAAACTTCCATACTCTTGATAATATAAAGCAGGATCATTGAATATTTCTTCCTTTGTAAAGGGATCTTTTCGTGTGATATATCACGATATATAAAAAGGCGACATTTTAATATCTTTGGGGATGCGATTTTCTAGTTCTGGGAGGAGATCAAATATCTAGCATGCCAATTCATCTAACAAATAACCACATTTTGAGTAATTATGACATGAATCATAGGTATACTCTCTAACATCAACTTTCAACCGAAGAAGTAATTTTGTTTTTTGAATATGAAATTTCTGAATAACATTTTGTACTGTAATAAAATAAGTGCCGACAGAACCTTGTCACAATTTATAAAATTCAGTTTCAAGATAATCGGTGGTAAATTCTCCAAGAATGACAAAATTGAACCGACTGTCAAGTAAATATCTGCAAATATCAATTAAACTAATAAATATATGCTCGTAGTCATACTAGTGTCTTTGGTGAAGGATTGTATTCTCTTTCCTTGATCTCTCCTGATTTATTTTGTCATCTTCCAAAATTTGCAAGAAATGTTAAATTTCCTTAATTTTGATCTGATACAACTCTTTTCAGTGGATCATTTGTCTTGGAACTTTCATAAATATCGCTTACGCTCACTATTTTCTAAAATTTCAAAAATTCTTCGATGCAAGTAACCGTTTCTCATCATCCCGTAATAATGGGTGAGTTTTTATTGATGTTACAGTTTCATCACAAAATTTTTGTTTCTCAACTGGTTTTGGAAGAAGCGCCACTTTTGTTAGTTTTGATAACATAAATTGATTTTTTTTTTCATGCGTGTTGAGGGGCCCTCATTTTACACAAATGGACTCACCCAGTATATACATATACTATGGCTACGTGAAGACCCGGGAGCAAGACCGGAAGAAGAGGGAGAGTGAAAAGTTGAAGGTAACAGACAGACAGACCGAACGAATGTAGCCAGCAAGAGTCACAGTGAGCGAGCACGTAGACTCAGTAAGAAGTCATACAGCGATACTTCAATACCAAAGACTGTATAGATATTTTGCTACTAACCCGTATTCCTGGAACTACTAACCTGCTTTACCAGTTTGTATTATTACGTTGATACTTTATTTTACTATATTCATTCATGGTGTTTGTTATTTATTGGTACCGGATTTCATCCCGGAATCCACAACAAGGCGCAAATTGTTGTTTGCCTATTTCTCATTTTGCTGGCATTTCTTTAGCATCAGAACAAGCCTGAGTTATCCAGTTATTGCGAATACTTTTATTAGGTTGGTTCAAAAATAATGTCGTTTTCTCACATGTGTTACTATGTGAGAAAACGACATTATTTTTGCAACAACCTAATACATACATATATATATATATCTATATATATATATATATATATATATATATATATATAGATTATCGAAAAACAGGTATAAAGCATTTTTAGTAATCCAAGGCTTATTTGCAACAGTATCAACTCTCATGAATGAAGCTTCATTAGTCCGATTATTATAAAAAATAACAGCAATAGCATAAAGTCTCAAATGATTGACTCAATCACCAACATTTCTAACATTCTGAAATAAAAAAATTCGAATTTACTTTGGTAACTGGTATCACCTTAAATCGATGATTAGGGTCCATCATACAAACATCTGATCATAATACCAAATTCAGTTTTTATTAATACAGTGTAACCCGGATATAAGAGAGTTGCCTGGACCGGAGCATAAGTATCTTATATCCGGGTTTCTCTTATATCCGGGTATGGTCTATTTTTTTTAGGTAAGTATGGTTATAATTTGGGACCAGAGAAAATCTCTATCATGGTTTCTCTTATAACCGGGTTTCTTATATCCGGGTTACACTGTACCTTTTCAGAATTTTTGGCAAAACAAAATAAATTTCCTTCTTAGTATTGTAAGCTCACTTTAACATAAACTTCATCAACTAGCGTAATACATCTTGTAGCATACCTACGGACAATAATGGGTAAGTCCCCATTCACATAAATACAGTAGTGAATACTGTATGTTGGTCTGCAGTTGGATCCTCTCTGCTCGGAGAGGATCCCTAGACGTGGCTATGTCGAAGGGCAGATAAACAGCTATCCAACCCTGTTTTATACGAGGTCTATAAGTGATTTTTGGCCGAGCCTATGGACTCGGATACCCTGCATTAAATTCGGTCATGTGCCACATCTGACCGCGTGGGGCTCTTGTTAGATATTAGATAGTTGGAGATTCATTGTGGAATTCCCTTGACTTTTACCAGTTGACTAATTCTTCCACGCGCCGCTTTCTAATCTTATGTGTGTTGTTCATGTCCTAAGTATTATCGTTCATTACCAACCTTCGTTCAACTGACATTATGCTAAACACATCACCAAGAATATTCAGATCGTCTATCTTCGAAATTTTTTATAGAATATCCACCAGCGTTTTCACGCTGGATAATTTGTAATCATCTCGAATTCTGTTATATAAATGTGCCGAAGATATTTGAATGTTCGGTCAAGAATTGTTTGCCAAATATTTGTTCTGATATAACTGATTCTTTCGTTCAATTTTCAAGTTACCAAATAAACGAATTTCTTCCTCAATTTGACACCAATATTCAAACGCATTCATTCTGTTTTTCAATAGGGAAGATATATTAACATTCAAATGTCAAGTTTCCCAAGCTTTTAATAAAAATAGACTAGACGAATGATTGTTGGATATGTAGCATGTAATTCTGGGAGCAAATCATGATAGTCAATATCTGCAAACAAATTTGTGAAATTCTCAAATCTGTCTTTTTCTAAGAAACGTGCCAACTCATCATTTTGCACACTTCGCAGAAAAAGGATCTTTTTTTTTTGTCGTTGGTTTTGATAAAAGACTCGGTATCACACCTAATGGTAATTAATTGAATATTGATGGAGAATATTTCAGTCGTCCTTTTCTCTGACAAAAACACAGTTTCATAACAACGTGAAAAAAATGTCTTTCACAAACTACAGTACCTAAGATGGTTAGAGGTTTTTATCTCTTAGTGTTACCTTTAACCATCTTTCACTCTCATCTTGGTCTGTTGGTAGACTAAACAAACCGGTACTTTATTTTTCTCATAATTGTATCGACAGGCTGTCACACAAAGATTTTTGACCATTTTGGGATAATATTGAACAGTAGCACGCCACCCCCAAAAAGTGATTAACAAAATTGTAAATTAAACTTTCCTGAATTAAATGAATTTAATTTTTATAAATCAAAATCAGTGGTTAGTAAGCTTTTTAAAATTGTCAATGTTCACTATGTAACTCTAACTTATAACTTTAATATATATATATATATATATATATATATATATATATATATATATATATATATATATATATATCAAATAATCGATAACACTTGTGATGATTTCATAATATCATCTGAGATTATTAGAAGAAAACATTTTTTGAATGCAACTGAAATACAAAAAGATATTTTGGGAAAAGATTCAAAAGTGTTTGTATTAAAAATGTGCGTTGTTATTGTAAAGAAAAAAGTTTATACAAAATTTTAATATTAAATATTATCAGAATATATCAAACAGAATAGCAGATGTGATAAATTAAAATAATTAAGGTAAGGCTTCAAGAACATCAGAAAGGGGAATCGGAAAAATCAGGCATGGCTGATCATATATGCAGCGAAAAGGGAGGTTACCGCACTCTGTGGGATCAGGTTGAGATCATAGACAAAGAACACTATTGAAAATTCATAAATTTAAGGAATCGGCACATAGACCACAAAAATCTCCTGAGCCGACCAAGCATAGAAATGAATATAATATGGGAACCAGTAATAAGGAGTGCGAGAGAAAAGCGATAATAACACCAAAAAATAGCTATATGAGCTCTTGTAAAACCATGGTGGTTAACAGCAAAAAAAATGCAATATGAGCACAGGTAAAAAAAAGTGTTGCTGAAGACATTAGGTTTATAATACCCAGTAATTTATACATAGATTTCCTCAAGGACACATGACACAGTGGATAAAGGTTAATTAGATCCAGTGACAGGACCCAAAGAGTGTGAGTTCAATACCCGGTTAAGGCAGTAGAGAACTTGGAGAGGGGAATTAACAAGAGATAACTGATAACTGACATCCATTAAAGCATGGCATGTGGAACTAGAACAGTCTACCCCTGTGGGCGAAATAAAGGGTTCAGTTCGACATTCCAACCACCTGAAGAAGGCCGGAGCGTACGTTGTAATAAATATGTCGACAAAGAGGAGGACAATAGTCCGAATAATGGAAATAGTGTATTAATATAGTTTCTAATAAAGTTGGAAAAAGATGAGTGATATCAAAATATGGCAGGTGTTTAGTTGAAAAAACGAAACCTTTTAAACTTTCAAACAATATTTATTAAATATATACTGATGTTATTATGAAGGAAAATGTGTCTAAAAATATTTGCTATATTCTAATAAATTTCAATCCAAGAAAAATTCAAAATTTATAATATATAACAGCAGTTTAGCACATAAAGACAATAAGTAATTTTACAATTCTTGACGAGTAATTTTACAATTCTCCAAGAAGTATTATTTGTAACACGAAAAATAGCATTTTTGAATCAACCAGGCTGTTAATATAAATAGAAACCTTAATGAAAGATTATTACATTAAAGTTTCTCGAAATATATAAAACAGAAATGAAATTTTAAGATTTTAAACTATTAGGTTGGTAGAAATGAATTCCTGCACAATTTCATAGCTCTTGGACCATTCCTTCATAGTCAGTCTTTGGACTATTCTTACTATTTGGTTGGTGCAAAAATAATGACGTAATAATGTCGTTTTTTGACGTTAAAAAATACGTCAAAAAGCGACATTATTACGTCATTATTTTTGCACCAACCTCATAGTTAAAGGTATTTAATCATTCAGTATATTTTTGAAAATCGCGAAGATGCAACTCCAGACGAAGGATTTTTTATAACTTGAAAGCAATTTTTTTTAATATATACGCCGTTATAAAATGTAAAAAGGTTCTTGGAATATATAAAACTAACGCGGAAATTTTGCTTAAGAATTTACTTTAGCAGTTCAACAAAATTAACCCTTTTAGCTCTGACTCCAGCATTACGGGTGGCAGAAAAAAATGACTTCATTCCCAACCACCGATTGAACGTTGGGTAAACACTTGCGTCGTATTTGCAAGCCAAGTCCATCAGCTTAAAAAAAAGTTCCTAGATTATTACTATGTGGATCTGGTGAGTACATTCCGGCCAGTTGTAGTGCGCAGCAGTCAGTCGATGCTGATGTTCTGGAACGTCTGCAAAATGTCGGCCTCCATCTCCCAGAGATATCAGAAGATGCCTCCGATAACAATCTGTGCTGTGTGCTCTTATAGATACAATAAATTAAAGCATAAAAAAACTGTGATCTAAAAGACTATTCTCTCGAGGCTGCGAAGTCTTCAATTCGCTGCACAACATGCCAGCGCTGCTTGTGCATCAAGAGAAGCAGTACCTGCTGAGCCGACTAGCACACAAAGAAAGAATTCTGGCGATAATATGAAGACATGCAATCATAATCCATCTCTGCTAAGTACAATACTTATATTTTTGTAACTATTTTTATATCTGCCGTGAAACATTACATATTAGTTATTTGCGAATATTGACTCAGGAGCTCAGGCAAAAAATTGTTCAGGAACGTCGAGCTGAAAGGCTCAATGACTATTACAGGGATATCATCGGGTTTACAAGCTTTGCTCCAGTCTGCAATGTTTAACGCTTTGAGCTCTGACCATCGCTTTACTGGTGGTAGAGAAAAATGACAATGCTCAGCCACCGGTTGAAAGGTGGGTAAACACTTTCGTGGTGTTTTGCTATTGTGCTGTTCAAGGAAACTTTTCCTCGTCTAGACAAGTCCCTCCAGAAGGTTTCTAGATCAATACAGTGTGGATCTGTTGGGTGCATCCCGGTCAATTACAGTCCGCAGGCAGTCAATCGATGCTGATGCTCTGAAATGCCTGCAAAATGTTGGCTCCACCTCACATAGATACGAGAAGATTCATCCACTAACAACCTTCATACTGTGTGCGCTTATGAATACAATAAATTCAAAGAGAAAAACCTAACTGTGGCCTACAAGAGTATCCTGTCAAGACTACAGTCCGCTGCACAACATGCGCTACTTGTGTATCAGGACCAGCTGGGTAGACTGGGACACAAAGAAAGAATTCTGGCGATAAAGTGAAGGCATGCAATCATGCCACTTTGTGGAATAGACTCCGGCAAGGATGCTTCTTTTAACACTATAATCTTAACCTTTGCAAGTCAAGAGTCAATTGCTATCTATCCACCTTATTCTTATAGTCTTCACTTCTTACTACCGACTATTATATTCATATCACACCGTGTTCAGTAACGCACTACCTTGAGTGGTTCTTGGGGTTTGTATTGAGTGAACTTTATTAAATAAATAAATAAATAAATAACGACCTGAGGAAGATTGTATTGAGCCAGTATTGCGTCAGTTCAAACAAAGGAAAATTTAAGCGAGAAGATTGTGATGCTTCAATCTTTTTTATCATGATATTTTCCAAGTTTAGCAAGACAAAGGTTCATAAGTGGAAAATAGAAGTAGAAAGCTTTTAGGATCTGCATTCCTTGAAAATCAGCATTAAAATTGCTTCTGCTTCAGCGTCAAAATTATATTACTAGATAAATTAAGATAGAAAATAAGGCAAGAAAGATTGTGTTGCGACAATCTCCCAACTGGAATGGGCCTGTCTGCTTCGAATTTTATTAAACAGGAAAATTTCGTTAGAAACAAACAAAAAAAGTATTGAACTATTACGTAATATCAGTTCTCCTATATAGCAGTGAATGCTGGACAATCACCTCACAGATGAAGAAGTGACTTGAAGCAAGAGAAATGCGGTTCTACAGAAGGATGCTTAGAATACGACAGAACGAATATGTCAGTAACAACGAATTTTTTAGAGAAAACAGCAAAAAAAAAAACGATATTTTACACCAAGAAGAGAATGCTGACAGACATGTCTAGGCAATATAACAAGGCAAGAGGGTATGGAAAATTTGATACTCACAGGGCAGATTGAAGGCCAGACTAACAAGAAAACTGCATAAACTATCTAGCAAGCTGCAGTAAATGGATGTTGGAAGGGAGAGATAACAAAAACTTAACATTTATTAAGCGCTAAAAAGGACAGGAAATTGTGGAGTGCCGTGATTGCCAACGTCTGGAAATGATACAGCAAATAAAAGAACATGGCAACCTTTATCTATTCTGGTTCTCTTCATAATGATCCCTTCCTTACACTTCCAGTCATACCATTCCCTTCATTCATTAACCCTTTACCTTGAGGGGTTCTTGAGCTTTGTACTTGCTGAACATTAATAATAAAAAATAGAGGCTGTGTTTATGTGTGTATGCGTCTGTATAAAGATCTTATTTCTTACTGTATATTAATATATACATGGGATGCGAATATTGTTCGTCAGGATAGATGCTTTCAAAGAATGGCGAAATAGAGGTTAAAAATAAGAGAAAAGACTTTAATCCAGAACGTCATAGAAAGAAATCAGTTTGATATATACTCTGTCCACATCAAAAGATGCCACTCAAACTTTAAACTTTAGAAAGAATGGCACCAGACAGATTAGATCTGAACTCTTTATTTGGTTCCTATCATATTCTGATTTGGTTGTGTGGGCCGAATATGAAACGCTGTCTTTTTTCATCAAATGGTTCTTTTTAAAAACAATACTTCATCGCCTAAAGCCATTGCATCTTCTTTAAGTGGATTTTCAGGTGGTCGATGACTTTCGTCTTCGCTCTCATATATTTTTCAGGGAATACAAAGCAAACTTGTAATTCGAATTGCTGCGAGACTTCCTGGACGAGAGCTCGAAGCAAAAATGACGTAATTCAATCGCCACTCCAAAGCTGATTTCTGATTGGTTAAAAACGAATTTCTTCAGCATAGAGAATAGAAGATTTGAAAATAAGAGAAACTGGCCGTAGTTGCGACAGCAGAATAAGAATTTTATTATTATTATTATTATTATTATTATTATTATTATTATTATTATTATTATTATTTACAATAATAGTGGTAGTAGCAGTAAGACGAAATGCGTTACTAGATATAGATGTGCCAGTAGCATTAACAGAATAAGAAGAAGAAAGAAGATTAGCAAGATTAATAAAAAGAAAAATATTAATAAGAATAAGAAAGAAGCAGAAGGAAAAGATTACAATAGTAATAATAACAACAATAATAATAATAATAATAATAATAATAATAATAATAATAATAATAATAATGATAATAATATAGGATTAATAATAACATTAATACAACGAATAATAATGAGAGTAATAATAATATTATTACTAATACTACTACTACTACTAATTATATTACTACTGCTACTGCTAATAATAATAATAATAATAAAATGAAGACAAACATTACTAATAATAAATATGAGAAAATTAGTAATAGAAATAATAATAATAAAAGGAAAATAATAATAGTAGTAATAATAATTTAGAAGAAGAAGAAGAAGAAGAAGAAGAAGAAGAAGAAGAAGAAGAAGAAGAAGAAGAAGAAGAAGAAGAAGAAGAAGAAAAATTTTAAAAACTGAAAACTCAAATAAAATGCAGAAATGTATAGAATGTGGTTGATGAAAACAAAAATGTATTTGGGGGGGGGTGCTTTTTCTCACCCAAGTGTTCATCAGAATATTGATCCTATTCCTTTTGTTGTTGCTACAATATTTCTGCCAATTCTATTCTATAGAATTCTTCAGTTGCACCAAGATGCCTTCTGTTATTTTGAGATTAAATATTATATATATATATATATATATATATATATATATATATATATATATATATATATATATATATATAACCAACATTTTTCGGCGACTTCATGATTCCTGTCAATAGCGCTTTACATTCTCTTTCTCTCCCAAACGATTTTTTCATTTTTTTCTGCGAAGAAGAAATCGCCATTTTGATGGGAGTTCGAGACGAACTTTGCATCGAAACAAAAAAAAAAATGAAGTAAATCGGAACCGTAATGAATGATGATTTACTAAACATGTCTTCCATGTGGCAAAAGGTCGGGGCGCCTAGTGATGATCGAGCTGACTACTCAATCGTAATGGTTCCAGCGACACAAGCTTGCAAAATATTACACTGGCGAATTTTTAATCATAGATGTGATATGTCACAGGGACAAATGTATGTGGCACCCAGTGAGAATCGAACTCACTGGTCAGTCATAACTGTTCTAGCGTGACAACCTTGCTAACAATTACACAAGGTGGGTCCATGGTGACTTTATAAACGTAGCTGAGATGTGGTACAAGACCGAAAGTATCGTGCACCCAGTGAGGATCGAACTCACTGGTCAGTGATTATTGTTCTAGCGAGACAAGCTTGCTAACAATTACACCACAACGTGGGTCCATGGTGACTTTATAATCGTAGCTGAGATGTGGTACAAGTCCGAAAGTATTGGGCACCGAGTGAGGATTGAACACACTGGTCAGTGATTATTGTTTTACCGATACAACTTTGCTAACCATTTCGCCTCTTCGAAATATCAGAACATGGATAAACGAAGAGTTATGAATCGTTTTTTGGTTCGATTTCTTTATATGAACATACGAATTTGTTTTTATTTCTTAGTAGAGATCATGAGAAATTTTATTATGTAAGTCAATATGTTCACATCAAAATGGCTATTAACTTTCTGATGTTATTAGATTTTCGTCATATCTCAGGTATATTGGTTACATCTCTGGTGGTCCGAAAGCAAAGAATTCTGGCCACATTATTCAAACCATATCTCTTATCCTTAGTTCTACCCAAGTTTTCCTTTTCTCATTCATATGTCATCTATGAGATTAAATGCAATAAAGACACTCGGGCGCATGTGATTACCAAGTAATAGCGAATATGAGAGAAAAACTACTATTAAGGAGAGAGGACAATAAAAGTATAAGAATTAAGAAGACAGAAGATAACAATTGACATTGCATTTAAATTTTTGAAGATCAAAGGGAATAAAGCCACTAGAACGCAAGGGGTTACTGAGTGTTAGAGATTCTGAGAAAAACTACTATTAAGGAGAGAAGACAATAAAAGAATAAGAAGACAGAAGACAGAAGATAGCAATTGACATTGCATTTAAATTTTTGAAGATCAAAGGGAATAACGTCACTAGAACGCAAGGGGTTACTGAGTATTAGAGATTCTGAGAAAAACTACTATTAAGGAGAGAAGACAATAAAAGAATAAGAAGACAGAAGACAGAAGATAACAATTGACATTGCATTTAAATTTTTGAAGATCAAAGGGAATAACGTCACTAGAACGCAAGGGGTTACTGAGTATTAGAGATTCTGAGAAAAACTACTATTAAGGAGAGAAGACAATAAAAGTATAAGAATTAAGAAGACAGAAGATAACAATTGACATTGCATTTAAATTTGTGAAGACCAAAGGCAATAAAGCCACTTGGACGCAAGAGGTTACTGAGTGTTAGAGAATATGAGAAAAATACTATTAAGGAGAGAGGACAATAAAAGAATAAGAAATAAGAAGACAGAAGATAACGATTGACATTGCATTTAAATTTTTGAAGATCAAATTTGACTGGAAAGCAAGTAGCTGGAAGACAATTTCACAAATGACGGTTATCATAGAACTTACGTCTGGATTGATGAGTTATTCTTGCTTAAATTACAACCAATATCCGCCTCTTTAGTATTACCCTTACAACGTTCCAATAGTTATGCCCTTCGTCGTTCTTCAGATGTTTATACGTCCGGCTAACCTTCAGGGAATTTTGATCTGGCAATGAAGATGAGGGTAACAGTCCGAATAATGTAAATAATGCAAGTAATCATAATACCTCATCTCAGAGATATAGAGGCCGTAACGTTGTGAATAGGGCATTGAAGATAAGGATAACAGTCCGAATAATGTAAATAATACATGTAATCATAATACCTGATCTAAGAGATATAAAGGCCGAAACGCTGTGAATTTGGCAATGAGTAAAGGATAACAGTTCGAATAATGTAAATAATACAAGAAATCATAATACTTCATCTCAGAGATATAGAGGACGAAACGTTATGAATATGGCAATGAAGATGAGGATAACAGTCCGAATAATGTAAATAATACAACTAATCATAATACCTCATCTCAGAGATATAGAGGACGAAATGTTATGAAAATGGCAATGAAGATGAAGATAACAGTCCGAATAATGTAAATAATACAAGAAATCATAATACCTAATCTCAGAGATATAGAGGCCGAAACGTTGTGAATATGGCAATGAAGATGAAGATAACAGTTTGAATAATGTAAATAATGCAAGTAATAATGATACCTCATCTCAGATATGCAGAAAGATATGAATCACTTCTCGTCAGAAAAAATTTGTAGGGATCGAAATGTTATAATCCGAAAATGCAATCCCAGGTGAGTAGGAACGGTTTCGTAGAACATTCCAGACAATGTGTACCAATTTCTGACTGGTCCGATAAATGATGAGAAGTTTGACGTATTCATCAACTATGACGATACCTTTCTATTGGGCAATTCCAGCATCTTTTTTTTTATTTATCTCTTGCTACCTTTAATTGATTCGAGTGGAAGCAGTACTTGTCTGAATTCACTGTCGGTTTTTCTGGAAAGATCTTGTACTAAACAATATTTTACTAATCTCCCAGGATACGCACCAGCTCTTCGTTTTCCCTAATGCATACTATATACCTATTATATATATATATATATATATATATATATATATATATATATATATGAATGTTTGTGTGTTTGTGTGTATATACATATGCATATATATATACATATGCATATATATATATATATATATATATATATATATATATATATATATATATATACCAAGTTCTTTAGTGTTATAGAACACGACTAGTCTAGGAGATAGGAAATGCTTACACAAAAAGCCTGAGGTATTTTGTCTGCTTCGTCTGTGGCATTTATTTGTACCGTCTGAGTCTATCAATAGTTCCGAAAAGTGTGGATGGTTCTGCACAAGCCCTCACCATTTTAATCAAATCACTTGTGTGGGTTTTCTGGCGGTTTACCTTGATTCGTTCCACACAGTTCATTTGCAATTTCCGCTGGCGAGAGAGTGAAGGCGGCGGGGTCTCGTAAAGGATTTTACTGGAAAGCTCTAGTCCATTATCATTATATATATATATAGAGAGAGAGAGATAGATAATATTAGTGGTAAATATACATATATATGCAAAATCCACAGGTGCATATACACACATGTATATTTTTTGAATAAAAAATTCCGAGAGGATAGAATCCAGGTAGAACTCAATCTACCCATATATATGTATGTGTATATATGTATGTGTATATATATGTGTGTATGTGGGTATATGTGTGCGTGTATATGTGTATGTATGTATAGCTAGACGGATAGATACAGGGATACATTGTTTTTTTGTTTAATTGTATAGAAATGTAAGGTTTTAGATATATATGTTTATGCGCATGTATGCGTATGTTCATATGTACATGTGTGTGTAAATGTGTAAGGAGTGGATGCGTATAGATGTATGTGTGTATATGTAGGTATATGTGTGTGTGCATTTTGTATGTATATATATATATGTGTATATATATCTGTTTTTTGTGTGTGTGTGCATGTGTATACGTGTATGTGTGTGCATGTGTATTTATGTATATGTATGTGGAAAATGTGTGTATATGGTATAGGTGGATATATGTGTATATATGTGTGTGTATATATATATATGTATATGTATGTGTATGTGTGTATGTATTTATATATGTGTATGTGTGTGTACATGTATATGTATGTGTGTATGTATATATATATATATGTATATATATATATATATGTATGTGTGTGTAGTATATACATGTATGTATGTGTGTAGATGTTTGTGTATATGTATGTGTGTGTGTCTATGTATATATGTATATATGTATATATATGTATATATATATATATGTATGTATGTGTATGTGTGTATATGTACATATATGTGTATGTATGTGTGTATGTATATGTATATATATATATATTTATATATGGAGGTGTGTGTGTGTGTATGTGTATATGTGTATGTGTATATGTATATATGTAGGTGTAATTATTTGTATATCATATGCGCGGTAATTATTAGAAAGCGCTTAGTATCAGAGATATTGAATCAGATATATGTATATGTGTGTGTATGTATATGTATGTGTGTATTTGTGTGAATATGTGGATATATGTGTATGTGTACATGGATATATGTATGTGTGTAGGTAGGTACACGGCGATGTGTATGTATATACGTGTATAAGTTATTGTGTATGTGTGGTTTTGCATGCGTTTTGAACATAAAAATATAGGTCCTCGCCAGATTAGATAATCGTCATATTTATTGTTTATAATATTTGATTTGTAACCTGCACTCGATATTATTTTTGTCAAATTTTCTCAATTACACAGCGTCCCTTGCAATTTTTAATTTCACTCGCCCCATCTTTCTTCCCCACCACTTCTTTCCTTACCTCTCCCTCCTTCTTTAAGATTTCATCGGCCATGGTGTGTGTATGTCACCACGAAATGTATCTTTATTGTATTAGACATCCGACAACAATCATTTTTCCCCCTTCCACTCACACCTAGTTTTTAAATAACCCTCTCTGTTAAACCCCTCTCTTATGAACTAACATTCGTCCCACACTCTCATAATTACACTCTCTCTAAATTCTATTTTTATTTCCGGAGTAGGTTTTTTTCTGTTTTCTTTTTGAATTTGTAGGTCTGATGAATTGGATCGTATTTACGATTCCAATGGAATAAATTATGACCATGGAATATTAGTGTTTAAGCCTTTTTATTATTTATATATATATATATATATATATATATATATATATTATTATTATTATTATTATTATTATTATTATTGTTTTAAAAAATTGAAATAAAAGTAAGAAAACAAATTGACAAATTGTAAAAACGAAACAAAATGACGTTATAACTGGGAATTGGGACGCGTTTTCCATATAATTAGATTTTCCTTACTTTGCAATCAATAAAAAAGAAAATGAAAGTATTAAAATTCATACTAAATGTTGTAAAAGAGACTTTGAATATAAATAATAATAGATAAAAAATAATTAGTTATAACGAGCCACTAGTCAAAGATAAACAAAATAAACATTGCAAAAAATGCTTTCCTCTAATTCCGAAAATTACGACCACTTTTGTAAAAACAACAGACAAATAAATGCTACGCTTCGATATAGATTAAAATTATTCATGCCACTGTATAATTAGTCTAACAAATACATAGCATTAAATGTTCTTAAAATATATAAATTTCGCTTGCGAAAACAACAATTGTTTTAAAATAAAAAAAGAAAGAAAAAAGAAAGAAAAAAGAAGAAAAATCGTTTTATACCATGATTTAATTTAGACAAACATATACAAAAAAAAAAAGAAAATTAAATATTTATATTAAATACTGAAAATGAATAAGTTAACTAAATATTATAATATAATAAACAAGAAAAATATAAGAATAATATATGATTAAAATAACAAACAATCGGGATTTTTCTTAACATCGCTTTCTTAGAGCCATGAAAAAGGACACGTCCGTTTACTCCGACATCAGCGTTCCCTCTATCTGCATTTCAGTTGTATTTCTTTTTTTGCTATTCCACCTGAGCAAAATGTCCGCTGGCGAGACAATTAAGACGACGGGGACAGGTACAGGATTAAAAACTGAATTGAAAGACACACATACGTCGAAAAAGTCGATTGTAATCATTATATATATATATATATATAACTATGAACCTAAAGAGCCAGGTAAACCTACCTAGGTTCCAGCTTTCCCTAACAATCCGTGTAGGTGAAACCTAGGTAGGTTTACCTGGCTCTTTAGGTTCATAGTTAGGTTTACTCTACTTAGTGTATTGAGCACTTTACTTAGTTACTTTTGCTTTACTAATTTTGGAGGGTTTTTTTTGGGGGACTCTGAGCTTGAATTCTGGTCGATTATTTTCGCTTCAATTAAATTTTCTTCGTTCTTTCTTTTTTTATCCCTTATTTTTCCTTAGGTATTGGTTTGTTCAATTACATCCGAAAATACCTTAGATTTTTCCAAACGAGTATAACTATTTATATATATATATATATATATATATATATATATATATATATATATATATATATATATATATATTGTGTGTATTTAGCCAGCATCTTTTCATGCATACACGTTTAATTAAATAATCTAGACAAGTGTTGCTTAGAAATCATCTATGTCAACATTGATAGACTATCATCACTGTCTTGTCCGTATATTGCTTAATATGTTGTAATTGACATCTCTGATAATGGCTTATGTAAGCCGGAAGCTTAGATTGTATTAAAAAAATATGGATCAATATTGTGAATTTCTTTAATGTTATTAAACTTATCAGACGTTACGAAAAAAAATTACATAAAATAAATAGACAACACTTGTCTATATTATTTAATGAAACGTGTATATATATATATATATATATATATATATATATATATATATATATATATATATATATATATATAATTTTTTAAATCATAACATTCCGAACAAGGCAATGAAATTCACTGTGATACAAGGGTTTACCGACTTGGAGAGAAACAGAAACAGTACAATAATAGAACAGAATTCGATGCAACGATGATATGGTATCGATTGAAGTTACATCTAAATTCTTGAAGATTGTTGTTATCAGCAATGTAGGCGCCCGAAGTGATTTTCACAAGTGAGGAGTACGAGAGAAGAAACTTTCAGCTAGCATCTAGCATTTCCCACAGTAAATTTACCACATTCATAATGCCTTGGTAACAGAGTGGAAAGTAATATTTATTTTAAAAAATACGTAAGTGTGGCACAAGGCCAATAGGGTAGGTGGGAGAGTATATATATATATATATATATATATATATATATATATATATATATAAATATATATATATATATATATAGTATTCAGCAATACTATGTAGTTCTAACTAGTACCCATATGTACAATATTCTGTGGGTTGGAATAAAAACTATCATCAAAAAGAAGAAAAAAAGTACAGAAAAGCTCACCAGAACTATTACTGTGAAATTATTTATAGAAAAGGCACAGAGAAGATACGTTTGCTGTTGCGAAACCCCACCGCCCAAACATGAGCATTGTTACAGGAATCAATGAACTTATTCAAAGATATATCGGGTGTAACAACAAAATTGTCCAAATCGTGTAAAATCATAATTGTCCATCCCACAAAACGTTCAATATCTAAAAAAAAGAAAGCCACTAAACTAAACGCGTTTCTTTTATCCAGGTTTTCAGATAAAACGTTTATTGATCTTGACATCATTTGTCGTAAGTAGCACTGAAAAAAAAAAACCTTTGATTTATTCAGCTAGAATGACATCAGGTTAAAATCGTTTGGTGTCAGACCCACTGTCTTCTCACCTGAGCAATGGTGAGATGATAAAGATCATTCAGGCTTTCAGTAATGGTACCAAAATTCATAATCTGGCTTCCGTCTTCAAAGTCCATACAAGAACCATCAAGAGAACGGTGAATAAATTTAAAAATGAGGTAACAGTAGAATAGAAATCTGGATTAGGCGTTTATAACAGGAAGAGGTATCATCATTTCTACTTAGAGCAAAAGAGATGCATTAGATAGGATAGAGGTCAATCCATAAGATGATTTGCACAGTGACAGCCCAAAGAGCAGTGAAAAAAACTTGAAAACGAAAACGTACGTGAAAACGCTCAGCCAAATTCTTACTCCAGGACAGAGGGTTACAGGGCGAAAATCACCATTAATCAGTTAGGAAATGATCTTGGAATAATATATATATATATATATATATATATATATATATATATATATATATATATATATATATATAGTTCTGGTAGCATCTGGGAGGTATCTGCAGACCTTCCTGGTTGGCGTAATGATTACCCCAAAATAATATCAAGTAAAGGTCTGCGACCAGATATTGTTCTTCTATCAAGGGTGAACCATAAAATCATCCTGGTTGAATTAACAGTACCATATGAATGCCGGATGGAACAAAGCCACGATTATAAAACTAATAAATATGAAAATCTAAAGATAAATAAAGCTAATAAAGAAGGGGTATAATGCAATTGTTAGAGCAGTGAAAATTGGAGCAAGGGGTTTCGTTTCAGGCACTCTGTACCAATTTCTGGGCCAAATTGGAATCAAAGGGCGTAATAGGGTCAAAAGTATAAAACGCCTAATAGAAGTAACTGAGAATAGTTCTATGTGGATATGGAAAAAACGAAATACTCCGTGGAGTGTTTCAGCGAACATGACGGCATGACATGACTGATCGTGAATGCGTAATGAGGTTCACGTTGCATTCTCAGAACGCGAGGTTTGCCGTTTTACGAAATTTTCGTAAATTTAATTTCGCCGTTACACATTTGAACTAGTTTATCTACAGCACTTGTATATCGTTTTAATGGGGCCTCACATCAGTGAGGGGGGCCGGTGTGAGAGGAAGGCCCCGAAACGGTGCACATTCTCTCCTGATGACCCCAGTTTAAAATTCGAGAGGAACACATCAAATTCAGTAATGTCATATGCCGTAGTGAAGCTCGGTGGAAGTGTCATTGGCATGAGGAACATTACACATTCAGCTCGCTTCAGGTGAGTTTCAATTACTTTCCAGTAATTTCCTTCTTTATATATATATATATATATATATATATATATATATATATATATATATATATATATATATATATATATATATATATATGGAGAAATATAGCCTTCAGTTGCGCTATATTTATGGGATAAAGTGCTCAATATCAGAGATAGAGCGTGGGTAAATATTTATATAAACTTTTTTCCGAGGTGGTCGGGAAGCGGTCTTTACATTAGTAAGATTAAAAATTATTTTAACACCAAAAACAATAGACAAAAAATATTTTTTGTAAAAAAAATCAGGTGAGACACTTTTATCGAACAGCACTGTGTATATATATATATATATATATATATATATATATATATATATATATATATATATATACTTCATGAGCTTCCGATCCTTAGCTATGATTAATTAATGATGAACATGTCATTTTCGTTTATCATCGATTTCATCACGATTCTTCTGTTAAGCTTGAAGAGAAATTATATATTCTTACTGCTTAAAGTAGAGTCCACTGGAGTTATAAAATCCTCGGACAATTCCAGTAAGATATTAATCATTTCTAAGATACAACATTTCAAATCCTAATCTAACAAATGGACAATTTTACTGTTACACGATGTGGACAATTTTGTTGTTACACACGGTTGTAAGTGCTTTTCCACTTTTTCTAATTGAATCATAGTCTTACGTCGACTATTATCTATTGGGCATTTGGTGTTAAAATAAACTCTGCTAGCATTAAGAGAATTGTAAGTGTCATTATGTTGTCTTATTATTATTACTAAATTTGTATCAACGCAAAAAAAGGATGGAAAAGAAATTGCTTTTCACTATCATTTGTGATGGTTTTCTCTTTATTTCGAAGTTACACGTAAATGATGTTGGGAGCTGATGCTAGATTTTTCCAAACAAATGAGTGGACGCGTTTGTTTGCAGTCTGGGGACGGTCTTCTGGGAGTCGAAGCTGCGAAATGGAACTTGCAATATGGCAATATGGCAATCGCATCTTAGACGATGTATTTACTATGTAAAATACATCGTGTCACTAAATAAGTATATAGGTAAATAAACAAAGGTAAAATGAAAAACAAAATGACTTTCTTTAAGTACATTAAGTAGAAAGAAAAGTGAAAAGCAAAAGAAATCTAATATATATATATATATATATATATATATATATATATATATATATATATATATATATATATATATGATTGTATTATAAAAGATAGATAAATAGACATGAACAGACGGAGATAAATGAATAGATAGATAATGAATAGATTTACTATGTTTCAAAAAAAGAAACCAAAAATTTCAAATTCAATCATATTAAATTAAACGCATTCGTTCTGTTTTATCTTCAAGCGAATTTTGGAATAATTTATTTTAAAATTTACCGAGTTTTAAAAGCACATATATTCATAATTATTTGTTTCCAAGGATAGAGAGAAATCCACTCATTTAGACGGGGGCTGTAGTGTATACATTTTTTATTAACTATTATTGCATCAATTGTGAGTTACGTTCGAAAAAGAGGTTAAGTCTAGGTAGGGTAGGGTTGCCTTTTTTCAACGAATTATGACATCCGTTCAACGCATGTCGTCTGTTTTTTTAATCGGTAAAAGTTTTTTGGTATTTTATTCGTTAAATTTCTACTTGTATACATACAGATTCTTTCTAAAAGAGTTGCTTGGATTAGAATCCATTGTATTGCTCTACAATTTTAAAATATTATTTTTACTTTTAATTACTAATAGAATTTACTTCATTTTAAAACAAATAAATGTAATAGAATTACTTAAATTATTTAAAAATTATTATTACATATCAAGTATAATTATGTATATTATTAGCGACGCTTTTATAAAAAATATTATTTAAGGAACATTTTTGAGAATGTCGGCAAAGAATAGCTATTTCATATCACTGATTCAGTAATTTTTTATAAACCTAGTAATATATATAGTTTTTTATCTGTGTAAAAAGGACATGGGTCATTTAATGGCCTACATATTCTAGCTTTTCTTATTAATTTCTATTTTACTGTAGGTGTTTTATTGGTTTCTCTTTAAGTGCCAGAAATATTCCGACAGGGAAGGCTGATTTCGGTATTTATTTATCCTAAATGATAAATGTTCTTTCTTTTTTTACTATAAAATATATACATCCATATCTAAAAATATGGATATCTCTCCATATATATATATATATATATATATATATATATATATATATATATATGTGTAATGGCTCAAATACTAATATTCCATGGTTATAATGTGTTGCATTTGAATCGTAATCACGATCCAATTCATCAGATCTACAAATTCAAAAAGAAATCGATATCAGGGATAGAGTGTATGTAAATAAAAAATTGAGCACTGAAGTTAACACCCAGTTGCAACAGCCTGTTTCATGTTAAATGCAATCGTCAGGTCACGTGCTGACAATTGCGTTTAGTGTGAACAGACTGTCTCCTCTGTGTGTTGACTTCAATGTGCACTTTAGTGAGATTTAAGACCCGCTAGTGATTTACAAAGGAAGCCACGTATGGAGCAAGTGTGAGGATTGTGAGATGAGATCACTGTTAGATTGGCTGACCTTTTAGATCTTGCTCTCGCTTCTTGAAGATGATTCAGACAGGCAGATTGAAAATTGCTGAGTCCACTAAAACACGTTGATCTGAATTCTACCCGCTCCAAAGCTGAGCGCTGAAGGGTGTCATGTGGTATATTGATTCCTGACAAGTTTCTTTTCAACTTGTCTTTGTATCTTAGCCATGGGCGTCCTACATTCCTGTAGCCCTGATCTAACTGGCTGTACATTAGGTTCTTGGGTATCCTGTCATCAGACATTCTCAAGACATGACCATTCCACCGTAATTGAGACTGAATGATAAAAGTCTCGATCCCTCCAATATTACACCCGTTAAACAGGTCTACGTTAGATGTCCTATCTTGAAGCTTAACTCCACAGATACTCTATATACTTTTCATTTTCTCTCTCTTTATTATTATTCCTACAACAATTTAAATATTATTATTATTATTATTATTATTATTATTATTATTATTATTATTATCAACATTCCGTTATTACGGATTATCTCACAATTTCTTGTAAGTGCTTATAAAGTATTTAAAATTCTTTTCCTCATTTTTTATTATTAACCTTTCGTACTATTATCATTCTATATATTTGCATAAACACTTAACAATTTATATATGCCTTATAATCACACCGTATTTAATGGACGAAACGCAATAGTAGAAAAAAAAGAATAACAAATATGACTTGCACCCCTAGAGAACTTTATGATAATAAGTCGTACGGTAAAGTTTTATTTTAACACCCGCGCTAAATATCCCTTAAAATTTTCCCAAATCGTCATAGTTCCGAGTAAATGTACATGCTGAACTCAAATTAACAATTAAATCATGAAGAAACCCACCGTTTTTGGAGTTATCGACAAGAAAAAAATCAGACTTCTTTGTTTTTGTTTTTAATTTGTCCCGTTTTTAGCATAGAATGAAGCCAAACACAACCCCTAAAAAAACAAAAACAAAAAAAAACTACATTTCTTTACGGTAGTGCGTAGTGATTTTCTGCAACGAAAGTGTGTAAAAGAAGTAAATAGGCCAAAATTTTTCTTCCGCCAGTGGAAGTACTTGACATTGAATCAGATATCTGATTTTTTCCAATAAATCCCCTATAACTCTTGCCAACGAATTTGTGGATTCCAGTTAATACGCTGCTCCTAATCTGCAGACATTATTTCTTGTACCAACCGTATTTGTAGGGACCCAGTTGTAAGTCTCGCCTGATAACGAGATGAGGTGATGTCCGAGACAGAATCACCTGAAAAGATCGTTCCCTCTTCTATATCTGTGCTGTTCAGTATACGTTTTATATTTTCTTTTGTCGAGCTGAACATGATCTCCTAGATATTGTCAAGTCATGCGCAGAGCCCGTTTGTTGGAAACACCCTATCGAACGACGAATCATTGAGCAGGGGACGGAATTCTCACATTGATTCCATATTGGTCTGCTCTCTGTGTCAACACAACTGAATGATATAAAAATAAAATTGTACACGTTTCGTTCGTTTTTCTTTTTTAATAAAAATATCAGACCCTCAACTTTATAAATCGGAAAAAATAAGAGAAAAATATTCTCTGAATATTTATAAAATAATAAAACTCCATCGCGATTTTTGGGACACGCTGCATACAGGGCGTATCAAAAATACTTTTACAAACTTTGGGAGTGAGTTACCCACCAAAACAAGAACATAAGTAAATTCTTCATTTTTGAGTTATTAAGGATATGGCGCTGTGTTGCTATGTAGATTAGGTTACATTTGTCATTCGTGTACATTTGTGGATAGTCTGTCTTTAACGTTTCATAGCATGAGCAAGCAGGTATGATTTTTATATATGGCCGCGTGAAGGGCAATGGGCGTGATGCTTCACGACTGGATCAGTTTGCGTTTCCAGACCGAACGCAATCCAGTCATACAAACTTTGCTAGTGTTTATGTCGCTGAGACAGGATCCGTGGCACCACAAATTATGGATCGAAGAAGACCGAGATATGCTCATAGGCCAGGCCACAGAAAACATATTCCAAGGGCTATCATATATTGATATGGACGTTGTCCTTCTTTTTGGTGTGAGGAACCCACTCCTAAAGTTGGAAAAAGTAATCTTGATAACTCTATTATATTTTATTTTGTTTCGTCCTCTGAGAGAATCTGTCAATGCGAATGTTCAAATTTGCCGCCATAAAGCCCTCCCCCCGCCGCCTCAGAGGATGAAAGGCGCCGGCTAAGATCAGTTTTCGATTTGTCTTCATTCATATTGCCCTTTTACAGATATACTCTATCTGAAACATTTACCCGCACCATATATATATATATATATATATATATATATATATATATATATATATATATGTGTGTGTGTGTGTGTGTGTGTATGTGCATGTGTGTGTGTGTATAGAGTGAGAGATATATATAGATATATATTTTGAACAATAAAAAATATCAAAAAATTAAAATCTTCAGACACACTGGGTTGTAGATTAATATTATTTCGTTTTTATTATTATTATTTCATTTAGATTCCTCGACTAGTTTCGGCCAACATCGGGAGAAGAAATATTTCTTCTTGCTGGTCGCAGTGAACTACAGAAATATATATATATATATATATATATATATATATGTATATGTGTGCGTGCGTATGTGTGTGTGTGGCGGTGTGTTTAGTCGGAAAATTCTCTTTTAGCCATGTTTGATTGAATAAATTACAGACATTATGTCTGCTAATTTTTAACAAAATCCGTTCATACTCACGAATAACCTTCCGTGTATTGATGTTAAAGGATGAGAGAAATGTGCCATAGCTGTTTAAATTTCATTTATCTTCATTTTCCAGAAAAAATCAACTGTGAATACTGCAGTAATGTTCTGAAATGCCTATAAAGGAACATTGCAAGATATCATCGAAAAAATAATTCCATACTGGATAATTTTTTTCACGTTTTAATGAACGCTCAGCACATTGTCAACCGATTTGTATTTAAAAGCATAATGAAAAAATTACGGTAATGAATAACAACCCACAGTTTGTCTTTTATAGATATTAGGTTGGTGCAAAAATAATGTCGTTTTCTCACATAGTAGCATATGTGAGAAAACGACATTATTTTTGCACCAACCTAATACTTGTCCTAATGAAAAACATATAGTTTAGTACACTGTTTATTTATTCATTTATATTATTCGAACTATTGGCCTCATCTTTTCGCCGTATTTATTACAACGTTTCGGCAGTTGTACGTTTCGGCCTTCGTCAGGCGGTTGGAATGTCGAACTGAAGCCTTTATTTCACTCACTTGGGTAGACTGTTCTAGTTCCACGTGTCATGTTTTTAATTGATGTCAGTTATCAGTTATCTCCTGTTAATCCCCCTCTGAAAATTCTCCATTGCCTTAACCGGGTATTGAACTCACACGCTTTGGGTCGTGTCACTGGATCTAACCCACGCCTTTTAGAGCACTTGTAGAGGGAAGTTAACAGGAGATCCACATCAAATAGAAATCAAACAAAAAAAAAAAAAAAAAAACACATACGAAAAAAAATTTTGATTCAACAAAATGAGGCCCTTTGGCCACTATCACTGATTTACAATTTCTCGGTATTTCCCCCGCTGGAGGTAGACTGAGGATAGTTCTGCCCATGTTTTCTTTCAAGAGTTGCCAGAGGAGAGCCGCACTTGTGGGTTGTTTGGCTCTGAATTTTCGGCTGGTTCATCCCACACAAGTTCAATGGAATTTGGCGCCGGCCAAGGCATCACTTGAAGGATGTGTTGCATCTCATCCTTTCAATGTACCCCTGTCAGAATTTACTATATGCTATGGGTCATTGTCTTGCATATGGACAAATCCTTGACCCACAAGCCGCGTTCCATGATGAGATCGATTGATGCTGTAGTATCCTGTGATAGCCGGTCTGATTCAATTTGCCTTTCACCTGATGCAAATACCCGACTTTGCAATTGGCAAAAGCCCCCACCCCCAGGTCAGGCATACCATAACAAATCCTCTTCTATGCTTTTCTGTTGGTGCGATAGAAAGGTTTGCAGATCTTTCACCAGCCCTTCCCCACACGTTGACCTTCCTATTTGACCCAAAGATTTTGAACTTTGATTCATCAGTACAAAGGACTTTATTCCACTGGCTAATTTTACAGGCTTTGTGAGCCTTGACCCACTGGAGCCTTTTTGACATTGTATCTGATTTCTCAACAGTGGTTTCTTGAAAGCAATTCTACCGTATAGACCAGGTTTATAGAGTTTTCTCCTCACAGTGAATAGTGACATTTTTTTCACGACATTGGTTCAGTTGAGAAGTGATGTTTGGCGCAGTCAGCCTTCTGTCACGCAAACTGGTGACTCTGATGAAATTGTTCTCTGCTCTTAATGTTGCTTTTGGTCTACCATTCCCTATATTTAGGTCTTGCTTTGTCCCATTTACTGATGTCTCATAACATTATAATCCACTGTACTTCTGGTAATCTTCATTTTTTTTTAAATTTCTTTGCTTTTTAAAAGTAATGATCTGCCTGTGTTCAAGTCTAAGTTCACGTGTTTTGGGCATTTTGTTGAAAAAAGGTTTCATCGGGAAGAAAGTTGTCAAATTTAGATTTTAATTTAAACAAAATAAGAAAAACAGATTTCATTACAGAACTAGGTACACTTACAGAATAGTTAAAACAGGTAATATCCAGCAAGCAGCAATTCAACACAATATAGTCTGATATGAATTCAAATGGTGGTATAATGTAACTTTTGTGATACGTTTTATCCATACTCAGTATTGAAGAAGAAAAACGTCTTCAAATCAATTTTTCAAAGAATATCTGGTTATACTAAGGTCAAAATTACTGAGGAAGACTTGTATTTAGCATAATACATAAAACCATTATGGTGTTTAACTTGTTTCATTAAAAATAACACTTTTAGGATGAGAAATAACAAATTTTGAGGGTGTCCAAATACTTTTGACTGGTAGTGTATATATCATTATTCTCCGTTTATAAGGCAATGATTACAGCGTTGCTTTTCATTTGCTGAGTTAACTTTATGGTTGCCATCATTTATCTGAAACTAGCAGCATGGCCCGGCGTTGCCCGTGCTTGATTCAAAAATCGTACGACTCATACAGCAATCGCTATCACTTGACTTAAAATATTTTGCCCTACTTTGCCTTTAAAGGAGTGCCCTTTTCTGATGTTGCTACATGCCTTACTTCTTGTCTATCTCACACTGCGAATTTTTTCTAAGCTCTATATTAAACATTAAATCTGTTACGAAAAAAGAACTAAACAAAATGAACACAAAACGATTAGCTTTAAAAAACTCGACTCGTAACTGGAAAAAACGAAGGAAAAAAGAATGTTAACAACAAATACTTTTTCACGCCCAACCCAGTTCTGCGGAATCAGAATCAACGTTGAGTTTAAGGAAGCGAATGAGCCAATTGGAGTAAAGTGCCATGCAGATTTAAATTTTTCCCACTTGTGACGAAAGCAGCTATCGATTTTTTTTGCATACTAGCATGCTAGTTAACATTCGTGTCAGTCAGCTGTTGGCTCTCACGCTGGCCAATAGAATCTTCCTGCCTATTCGTGGCAGCCAGCTATAGGCTCTCACTCTGGCCAGTAGAAAATGTCCGCAAACTACAAGAAAACTGCCGTAGAAGCATGAAATCATCGATTATTTCCACTATCGATGGGAGTTGGGAAATGCAAAGTCAGTCTTCGCCCTCCCGCTAACTTGGAGTATGTGCATGTAAATTTTGGTGTAAATCCGTCGAAAATTGCGGCCGTGCATTTGTTACACACATACACACATCCTATCTTATATATATATATATATATATATATATATATATATATATATATATGAAGAAATATACTTTTAAGGTGTGCTATAATTATGGTATTAAAGTGCTCAATATTAGAGGTAGAGCGTATGTAAATATAAAAGTGAACATTGAATTCAACACTCAGAGGTGACTGGCTGTTTTATGCCAGACGCAATCGTCAGGCCGATATATAAAGTACAAATTATTTGGCCTCAATTAGGCTTTGAGCAAACTATTTTTACTTAAATGTTGGTTCAGAAGGCACGATATTGAGTGACGAACCGTCTTCCATGACACGCCTGAAGCAGACCACGTCCCTACCAAATAGCACAGCGAACAATCTTGATCTTCAGCCACCGGTCTATTTCCAATTAATTCCTGTCAGACACACACTTAAATGTTTCTTCTTGTTCGCCTCTCTTTGCATGCAGTTGGCATCTTTAATGGAGTTAAGGTTGCATTAGTTCCACTCCGAACGAAAGCTGCTTTCTCAACACACAATTCTAATCTTGCAAATGGTAACCAATTCCAGTTTGCTGTAATGGAGTTTATAATCTAAAATTTTAATGCAACAAGAAGAAAGAGAGCAGGAAGAAACGCAAACAAGGTTAGAAACGTTAGCCTAAGTCTTAAATATTTTCTGTTTTTGTTTGTCGATTTTTATTCTTCAAATAATTAAGTAGCATTACATGTTATTCAATTATGTTTTCACCTTTATTTCGATATTTCCGGCAGTACGTCGATCCTCATCATCGACACCAGCAGTGTCTCGGCTGCTTCAGTTGTTAATGGTGGGGCCTAAGAGTAGAAGCCAAGGATATCTGTCTACAGGGTGTGATCTGTTGGCGATGACTCCCAGGACTGTCAAGCCCGACCACTCTTTGATGCGAACGCTGCCCATCAATGCAAACTGACGAGTTTTCTATCTCTCCTTGAAAGAAAATATGGATTATAAAGAAAAGCTTAATGACAAACGATTACTTTTTATCATCATATTATATTATTTTTATCATGTTATATATGTACAGGGTGGGCCATATATATATATATATATATATATATATATATATATATATATATATATATAATGAATTCGACTGGAATTCGAACTCGGCTCTCCGATTCCTCAATCCGAGCCGATATCCATTATTACTCCACCGTGCTAATACCCTTGGGAAAGGTATGAATCTTCTTCTTCTCCCTCCAGCTATGGGTAAAATAGCAGGACAGACTGGGTTCTATAGCCTTGGATGGCAACTGGTCTAGGAGAAGGACAACTCTGAATTCAAAACCTGCGGAGGGTCGTTTGGGAACCTTGTGGCATTCGGTGCACCAGGTCTCTGTATTCGTCCCTCCAAAAAGTGTGGAGGGTCCTGCACGAGGCCTTCACCACTATAATCAAATCTCATGTGCCGGTGTCGGGCTGTCGGTTTCCTAGAAACTGATCTGCTTGACCCTCATACGTCGAATCTCGACGGGAGAGTCGATCATATATATATATATATATATATATATATATATCGAGTTCGAATTCCAGTAGAATCCGTTATACTCACTTACGTGCTAATACCCTTGGGAAAGGTGTGAATCCTCTTCTACCTCCAGCTATGGGTAAATAGCAGGATAGACTGGATTCTATAGCCTTGGATGGCAACTGGTCTAGGAGAAGGACAACTCTGAATTCAAAACCTGCGGAGGGTCATTTGGGGACCTTGTGGCACGTAGTGCACCAGGTCTCTGTATTCGGCCCTTCAAAAAGTGTGGATGGTCCTGCACGAAACCTTCACCACTATCATCAAATGTGCTGTTATTGGGCTGTCGATTTCCTAGGATACGATCTGCTTGACCCTCATACGTCGAATTCGATGGGAGAGAGTCGAGTATATATATATATATATATATATATATATATATATATATATATATATATATATATATTAAATAAAAACAGACCACTTTAAGGTTCCATGTAATAAATTATTTCACCACAGCTCTTTTTAAAAGGACTGCGGATCATCAGACTTTACTTCCAAACAATAAATGAAAAGAAAATTTACACATTTTTGACGGGCCGTATTAAACATATGTAAATTAACGAAGTGAGGAAGTGAGGGGGAGAAAGAGAAGACATGAGTGAGTTAGCAGATATTGACACATTTAAACGGTTAACTTAATGGAAGTTATATATTGAAATCGAAGGGGCAGAGAAGAAAAAAAACTCATAGAGAGAAAAAGAGAGAAGGAAGTTAAGAGAAAAGAGAAGAGAAGATGTCACTAATTTACTTTGTAAAAAAAAAACTAGAAACAGACGCTGTTATTTTGCTTTACTTTGAAAGTGTTATTTTGGGCCTTCATAAAGATTATAATTTATTTAAATTATTTGCTCTGCATTTACATTGAGCTCTCTGGATTTTATCCTCCTTAGGTTTACCCATACGGATTACCTAGTTTTTCATAAACTATATATATATATATATATATATATATATATATATATATATATATATATATATATATTTGTTTGAATAATAACAGACCACTTTAAGGCTCAATGTAATAATTTATTTAAAAGGGCTCTGGATCATCATACTTTTCTTCCAAAGGTTGAAATGAAAAATGAAAAGAAATTCACACATTTTTGCCTGACTGCGCCAAGCATGTAAAATTAACGAAGTTAGCAAGTGAGGTGGGAGAGATATATGTATCATTTTAAATCATTATCTTGAACCCTACTCTTTGTAGGTTAGACGTCGTATAAGCTTAACGCGTGTTATCTGTAGATATAGATGTGTAAGTGGTGAGGAGACCGACATTAAAAGAGGAGTCTACAACAAACCTGATAATAAATTACTTCCTTGATGGCGAGTTTCACTCAAGTCTGTTATTATTCAAACATATCTGCTCTGAATTTTCATTGAGCTCTCTGGGTGTCATCCTCCTCGGGTCTACCCATACGGATTACCTAGTCTTGCATAAACGAAATATATATATATATATATATATATATATATATATATATATATATATATATATATATATAAGGATTCATTTTGCGACTCGTTCTGCCTTTCACTCTATGCGTAAGGATCCTCTTCCTCCCCATCATGTTTCTTCCGTGATTTATTCTTTTAAATGTGGTTACGGTAGCAACTACATAGGAAGGACTTCCCAACGTTTAGATTGTAGGATCAGGCAGCATGTCCCATTGCGAGTTCTTAATCAGGATGCCCGTAAGAGCCAGTTGGTTAATACTTCCGGGTCAGCGATCACTGAACATTTGATAAATTGCAGGGATTGTGCGAAGGATTTCAGTCCGAATTTTACTGTACTGTCCAGTTGGCACTCTCCATTTCATTTGCGAGCACTTGAGTCTCTGTATATTCGGTCCAGGGAGCCGTCTCTTTGTAAGCAAAAAGACTGTCTCCTTGGGCTTCACGTTATTAGACTCTAGTGTGTATCATACATTCCCCTCACACTCCCTCCAAATTTTTTTTCTCCTTTGTGCTGTGCAAATTCGCGCGGTTTGATTTTTTTCCCCCTCATACCATTAATCATTTCATTTTTTTAATGTTTTAATTGTATGTAGGGTGTTTGTGTGAGTCAATACATATTGCAATAATTGTTAAATTGTTCCCAGTCGACCCTGATGAGCTTGGGAACGAAACCGGTTGGTCTGTTCTGTAAGTGTTTTTCATCTCTTACTTTTTATTTTTCATAATGCCTTTAGGAAATAATTTGTATCTTTTCCTTGCAATATTACGGTTCTGTACCTCCAACAATTTATTTAAATATATATATTTATATATATACTCCATATATACTCGATATATATTCTGTGAAGCTAGATCGAAAACGTGAAACAAAATGTGAAACAACTGTAAGCCTATTTTTTGCCCACCCGCATATAATTTATATAGTTGGATAACTTGAATTATATATAATACTAGCTTACAAGTCGCACTATTGGGCGGCAATTAAGCAAGTTCCTGGGGAGGACTCTTGATTGGGACTTCGGCTTAGTCAGGAATTTGAGAGTCCCTAAGCCTTTTCATATTCTCAGTATTGGAGGTTCTTCTAACTGCTGATTTATCTGGGTTTTCATTTGCACGTGACCTTCTGTTCGTCACTGCAGCCATGGCTCTTTTGATGGCAATCCGAACCTCTGTTGGTGGAGATTTCTTGTTGCAATAGGCAACAAGAAACCGCAAGAACTCAAAATTGATCGCTGCATTACAGCAAGTATTAATATTTAAGCTTACCTTCTAAAAGATCAACGATCATTCTCCTGTCACCGCTTAATTTAAAGTGAATTTGATGTACGTGGGTTCCTTAATTTCTGTAAAAACAATTATTTTTATTTCATGGCTGACTTTCGCTGGATTTCGCAATTAATTTCGATCATTCCCAAATTTATTTCCAAAATATAAAAATTGTTATCGTTCAAAAAGAAAACAAAAAAACAACATCATCGCAAAAAGTCACTGAAAACAATCGCAGTAATGAAAGCATGTGAATCTAAAAGTTCATGATTGCGAGTCTGGATCCGCACCGGAATGTTTTTAATTTGCTCACAGAGTCGGCCTGATTGCAAGATGGTATGATATGTTGGGCTACAGCCTGTAGAAGTAAAGTTGAAAAAGTGTGACACACTGACATTTGTATTTATTTATATGTTATATCTATTTCATACACTGCTTATTGTTTACTTACAGTATTAGCTAGATTTAACTACATAAATGTAACTTAAATGTTTATTTATTTAATTCTTGATTCAATACATTTTTTATTAAGCTTAATTTAAATTTAACACAAATGAATGGTAAATTCTTTCTTTTCTGTAGTCGGTATCATACCACGCAAGGCAATAAAGCCCCTAAGACACAAGAGGTCGAAGGGCGTAGAAGAATTAGGAACAGTAACAAAAATAACGAGCGGAAAGAGAAAAGAGTATTCAGGCGGACAGTAGACAGCAATTGACATTGCATTTAAAATTTTGAAGCTAAAACTTGACTGGTAATTAAGAAGCCGACAGAGAGTTCCACAAGGGAGTAGTACGAGAGAAGAAACTGATAGCATAGAACTTACGGTTATATCTATCCATTTCAACTGTAAAATGATGAGTACCACGCTTAAATTTATAGAGTCAAGATATAATAGCGGAAAGTAATATTTATTCTGTTATCTACAGAAATGTGGCACAAGGCCGAAAAGGGGATTGGGGAAAGGACGGTCTTCTTCTGTCTTAACTATAACTTAGCTAGCCTCAAGCACTGACCTAATCGTAAAAAACAATATTCCTTACACCAAAACAAACCATTCATACGTACCTTTCTTACTACAAACACCATAATACATCTTTGTCTCTATGAAAATACTAACTAGTCCCCATATTTACAATTCGTTGTCTGTGGGGGGGGGGATAAAATAACAATTCTAAAAATTAACCCCAATGAGTATTTACAATATATATACAACCCCCACCGCCAAAAAAAAACCTATTTACAAGAAACTAAAGAAAATAAGATTAGTAATAAAAGCCCCCACAATCACTAATAGCGGAAAGTTCATCAAAACAATAACCGTGAAAGTATTTATAGAAAATGAAAACAAAATTTACGTTAAGACGGTAGGGAAGTAAATGAAGCTGAGATGCCAGGTAAAGACCAATAAGATTGCAGCTTCTTTGTATTTTACCAACAATATATAAAAATATAGCAATAGTGGCAAACCAGATATGACAACAATATTCAAAGAAAGAAGGAATGATGGACTTATAAATACGTAAGATAGATTCTGTCGAATAAATTTGTCTAGTTCATACAATGAAGCATATATTGAAGCAATTTTCTTAGCTGCAGACTTAGAAATTAGTGTAATATACTCTTTCCACAGAGTCCTCAAATGATGTAGCTTCTGTTATTTGATACATTTCTTTATGATTGTGCAGCGCCAGTACAAAATGTTCAAAGCGGGATGATGTTTGTTAAGACTATCAGGCTTTACTCACTCAAAGCCTTTTCTCCCATTGATCTTAGGTAGAAGTTGTATAGAGCTGACAGTTGAGATATTTCTAAACGGGTTCGGCACCATGCA
The DNA here is from genome assembly GCA_963932145.1 of Acanthosepion lycidas. NCBI lineage: Eukaryota > Metazoa > Mollusca > Cephalopoda > Sepiida > Sepiidae > Acanthosepion > Acanthosepion lycidas. The sequence continues at coordinate 76,997,500 of OZ010598.1, forward strand.
TGCCATCCATTTGATGAGACTATTTAAATACATGACACGAGTTTTCTGGTTTAAGGAAATTTCGGTTTGGAACGAAACTACCAGTGAAGCAGCCTATTCTCTGTTCAATTTCCCTTTCTCTGATAATTTACTAAAGCTGATCGATACGCTGGGGTATATGAAATGTTTAGTATTTACTAATTCCACATCATGTATTTTCTTTGATTCAGTGGACGTGTCATGAACTGATTTCATAGTGTGTTACTAACCACAGTCGCCCTATACATGAAGATAAACTACACACAGCAGTAACGACTCTGATAGTAAGGTTTTGAGGAGTGTTTTGTTCTCAGGTTCATTCTGAACCCAAAAAAATTTTGTCAAAAAATAATTTAAAAAAGTATCAGCAATAAATTTCTGTAAGAAAATAAAAGGCATACAGTTAATCCCCAAACTAGAGTGAAAACACTATGAAAGTATGAAATTACATTTCTGATATTGGAAATACGAGTATTGAATTTTCAAAGTTTAAAAAAAAAATAGTAACGGTACATTCCTGGAGAAAAAATATAATTACTAGCAATAAATTTAAAAAAAAAATTAGCAGCAATGCATTTTTGTGAAGAAAATAATGAAAAAAAATTAGCAGCAATATATTTTTTGCAAAATAATAATAAAAAAGGCCAGCATACATTCTTGTAAAATAAAACAAAATTACTGGAAATACATTTTTGGTAAAAAATAATAAAATGAATTATCAGCGATATATTTTTGCAAAATAATAATAATAAAAAAACAGCAATACATTTTTGTAAAACAATAAGAGAAACTACATTTTGAAAGAAAAAACTTACCGGCAATATATTTGAAAAAAAATATCAGCAATAGCTTTTGAAAAAAAAAAAACACACACACACACACACAAAATTGTCATCAATACATTTTTATAAGAAAATAATAAAAAAATATCGCCATTAAATTTCTGTAAGAAAATAATAAAAAAATATCGGCATTAAATTTCTGTAAGAAAATAATAAAAAATATCGGCATTAAATTTCTGTAAGAAAATAATAAAAAAATATCGGCATTAAATTTCTGTAAGAAAATAATAAAAAAATATCGGCATTAAATTTGTAAGAAAATAATAAAAAAATTATGAGCAATAAATTTCTGTAAAAAAATAATAAAAAAATATCGGCATTAAATTTCTGTAAGAAAATAATAAAAAATATCGGCATTAAATTTCTGTAAGAAAATAATAAAAAAATATCGGCATTAAATTTCTGTAAGAAAATAATAAAAAAATATCGGCATTAAATTTGTAAGAAAATAATAAAAAAATTATGAGCAATAAATTTCTGTAAAAAAATAATAAAAAAATATCGGCATTAAATTTCTGTAAGAAAATAATAAAAAAATATCGGCATTAAATTTCTGTAAGAAAATAATAAAAAAATATCGGCATTAAATTTCTGTAAGAAAATAATAAAAAAATATCGGCATTAAATTTCTGTAAGAAAATAATAAAAAAATATCGGCATTAAATTTCTGTAAGAAAATAATAAAAAAATTATGAGCAATAAATTTCTGTAAAAAAAAAACAATAAAAATAAATCAGTAATAAATTTCTGTAAGATAATAAAAAAAAATTCAGCAATACATTTTTGTGAAAAAATAATAAAAAGAATTATCATCAGAATTGCTAACGTCTTCCAGTAAGCAATATAGCCGCTTATATATAAGCGGCATGTGTTAATACATTTGTGTGATATTCATCTCATCAAATCGCATTGCTCATGCGCAGCTGTAGGCTTCGAGCCGGATTTCCTGTTACAGCTGCAGCAATTCGAACAGGCTTCAGAATAGGTAAGCCACGAGACCGGAATTAATCAACCTTAGCAGTGAGGCAATTCTGAGAGATTTATAAGCTCAACCAAAATCCATTATTGCCGGCCACAATATTAAGAGCATAAGATATACAGATGACACAGTGTCGATAGCAGACGCAGAAACTAAACTATAAGAACTACTACAGAAGGTAGCGAAGGAAAGCGAGAAGAAAGGACTAACCCTCAATTGTAAGAAGACGGAATGCATGGTTGTCAGCAAAGACATCCTAACAAAAATTACAAATTGGAAATACAAAATCAAGTAAGTAATTTAAATCAGTGACTGTCACCCTTTTTCTGTCCATGCACCAATTTCTTCTTCAAAAAATTCAAATGGACGACTCCTACTTTTACTTTTAGCCTGTTCAATTTTCAAAAAAAAAAAAATCAATGAAATGACAAAGTAGTCTATTTAGATTTTAACATTTATTTTATTAAACAAATACTATATAGTACATAAATTTTTTGATATGAATAAAATATTTATATTATATATAGTATATATAGCATATATATATATTATATATATGTATGTATAATAAATATATATGGTATAAAAATAAAATAAATATAGCACTGTATAATACCTACGTAGTTTTGAAATTTTCAAATGTAATCGACGTGTGTGTAAGCAAAATATTATCCTGTTTTAATTCTTCAAAGTATGAATAATTTAGATACATTTTTGTGAAATGGCTACAATTTTTCATGGCTCGAATTTTCTGTGGACCACTACAAGTCCTATGTGGACCACCGGTGGTGTCACATGGACCACGTTGTGAATCAGTGATTTAAATATTTAGAAAGTGTTTTATCAGAGGTGGAAAATACGATACTATAATCCAAAGACCCAGAAGCTAAACAAAGTATTAAGAAACAGGAAAAATTCGTTACAAACAAAATAAAAGGGGAATTAAACTATTATGTAATATCAGTCCTCCTACATGGACAAGAAATGCTGGGTAATCTCATCACAAGTGAAGAAGAGACTGAAGGCAAAAGCATTGTGCTTTTAAAGAAGGATGCTGAACACACGACAGACTTGTTGCGGGCCTGTGTACCCGTTGAGAGATTAATACGTGTGTCTCCTGAAATGCCCACAACAAACACGGCCGACTCGGGATGTGAATCCACATAAAGAAATATTAGAAACGACAAAAAACAATATATATATATATATATATATATATATATATATATATATATATATATATATATATATATATATATGTACAAACAAAGAATAATGTATTAACAAGCAAGATATACAAGTGAAAATGACAATGATGTGTGTAGCAAAAGAATGTGGAACCTTTTTTGGTCCAAAGGATGTGAATGAGTGAATGTGCGTATGTACGCGTGTGTATGTGTATGTATTGATCATGTCTTTCCTAAAAAAGGAATGCGTTCTTCCGCCAGAAATTTACATGTTGACATATATCAGTAGCTATATTTAATGAGCACAGGATATAATTGGTAATGTTTGGGCGTCATCCCCAACAGTAGGTACCATGTCAGCAGAAATTTCCTTGGTGGGATTAAACCACTTTTCTGCAGATTTTGATAACACTTTTCCCATTTAAAAGAGAAATTCCTGCTAGTTACCGTTGAAGTGTTCTTGGGACAGACAGATGGCAGTTTACCTGGAAAGAAACAATGTAGTTAATAATAAGAAATATCAGAGCTCTAGCATCACTCCTACATAGTCAGCTTATGAACTTTTGAGCCTACCCTTGTACTCGCAATGAAACAATGCAGTCATTAATAAGAAGAGTTTATATTAATGCATGCAAGATTTTACAGATGTAGTATCATTCATTTATGGTCAGCCTATGAGGTCTTCACTCACCGTCGTAAATGAATAGGATTCAAGGAGACAGAACAAAAGCGGTCATGCTGTATTTAGTGTCTTGACGATGAAATTTGACATGAATGCAACAAACCGGAAGGAGAGTTCCAGAATAGGATAGAAGATAAGAAACACTTAGCACTGAACTTATGATTAGAATGATGAGACTTAACTGCCAATCTAGTAAGAAGTCGACGAACCAAAGAGTAAAGCGATATTTATTTGCATGATAATACAAAATGTGACACAAAAACAAAAAGAGGAAAGGGGAAAAGGACGATCTTCATCTGCCTTGACATTAAAATTAACTAGCCACAAACACTGACCCAAACATACAAGCCATATTCCTAACACCAAAAAAACACCTTATTACTTTTACTTTTCTTACTACATTCACCATAATACCTCATTGTCTCTATGAAAGTCCTAAGTAAACCCCATATGTACAATTCATTGTCTATAGGGGTAGAGGAATAAAATAGCATTTAAATAATTTAAACCCCAAGAGAACAATTACCATGAAAATATTTACAAAAAACGCACAAGCCACTTACGTTACGGCGGTGGAAAAGAGACTGATTCCAAGATGACAGACCAGATCCAATAACTTTACAGATCCCTCTATAGATTTTGTCAAGAATCTCTAGATTATCATCAAAAGCACAGGACGAGATTCTGGCAAGAAAGATGGTCCGGGATAGTCATGGAAAATCTGCGGTCTGTGGGACACATGCGTCCGTTTAATTTCATATGGACAATAACGTTTCTTAATTTATTTTTTTTCATTCTTGTTCACTCACACATTCTCTCATACATAACCATATAAAAATAATTAAGTACAAAGTTTATTGAATTTTGTAAACTTTCGGGGAGTGTAACACTATCAACATTTTAAACCATTGGCAATTTTCACTAAGGAAGACCACACGTGTAAACGTCTCTTGCTTTTGAAACAGAAAACTTTCGTAAAATAATTTCCCTAAAAAGCAATGTTAGAAATAAATCAAGAATTCAAATTTTTAATTATAAAAATATTTTCTAAAAAACAAAACTTTCCTACCATTTCTAAGGTATATGTTTATGCATATGATCTTCTGTAGTGAAAATAGATGAGGTATCTTATACCAATAATTACCTTGAATCTGTTTAGTATTGTGGCCCGTCATTTGATGAGTCATATGTAACAGAGGAGAGCTATGGAAGAAAGATTTATTCTCCTGTTTGTATTTCCCCCATTATGAGCATTATTATATCCGTGATATAGTAACACTGCACTTCACGGACTGAACGGAATGGTTTAAAGGAAGAGGAATTACAAAGATGCTTTGTTCTCTGTGTTTTCTGCGTATCTTAACGAACCAAGTTTTATAACTAAAAATCTGAAAACGCCTTCTAGTTTAATCTAGCTATATTACTATATATATATATTACTATATATACATGCATATATATATATATATATATATATATATATATATATATATATATATATATCCCATGTAGAGAAATTCTAACATATATTGACACAGCGAACACAGTGTAAGGAGAAATAAAAAGAAAGGGTCTTACAATATGGACATACTCCTGTATCTGGAGAAGCCACGTTTAGAACTCTACATCCAAACAGGTCATATTAATTTATTATGTCCTAGCCCCAGACATATTGCACGAACGGGAAACAGCGAGTCTTGGGTTTTCCCAAATTGAGGACAGCTTACTGGAGTTTCTATACCTGGAAAATATATATTTCCCAAAGAGAAACGGGGCCCTGAGCTTATAAGCTGCTTCAGGAGGTAGATTTAGCTTCAGCTCGGGCTATGGTGCGCGTAGGCTAAAGATTACAACCTGTTGGATTATCTACTCCAAACAAACTGAAAATTGAGTGTCGGTTTGGTTATCCAATGAGGTGACATCACTAAGCTGTCGTCTTGTGATCTATGTAACTAATCTCTACCAAAGGGAAATTACCACATTTTGTATCGCGAAAGATAGAGCCTGCCACCCATTACTCGAGATATGTTGTCCATGCCTGACTAGCATGAACCAAGCTTCATAACTAAAACAACTAAAAACGCCTTTTAGTTTAATCTGGCTATATTACCTGTAAATTTTATATTGAATAAATTGAACGAATAATCAAGATGTGACAGGTTTCCGTCAATGTATAGGATGCTTCACATTTGTTGAAACAAATCTACGGCCTCTCAGATCTTCGCTGCTGACTTTATTCTCTTTCTCTTTCGAGATTATTGCTGGGAAATATCTGCATTAACAAAATTCAGTCGTTATAACTGCATGAACTCAGGAGAAGGATAGAGAAATGCTTATTGCGAGAATATGCAGGAAAGAGAAGCATTTGACTTTTGACTTGAAGTAGTGATCGAATAACATTTTGATCGATTCAACCAAATACAGCGAGATCATGCCTTGACCGATGGAGTAGATTTTTGTTTGAAGCCATATAACGAAACCAAGTTTTTGAAGATTGTTCAAGCAAGATACAGAAGGAACTTCAATTTCAACACATTTCCGAACAGGGGTCCGATTTTTAAATTGGTCAAGAACTTTGAAACTCAGAGCACTTGTGAACATCGTAGGACAACAGCTTCCTCGCCAAGAGGAATGTTCATGCGTTATCAACACCTTTGCCTATCACATTCAGCAGTGCCTTCAACTGAACGGCTTACATCTGGAGCATGTACTCTAGGGCTCCTCTTGAAATTTTTGGTCCATACTTGAGACTAAATGGTTGCAGATCCTGAAATGTTATCGTTTTACCTTTTGTTATGTAGTGGTTTCACAGTGGAGGCTTGTATTTGTACTAAGTCGGTCCTAAAATAGGTTCGACGTACAAAACGTTAGGAACTTGATATAATAGGTAATGACGCAGTAATCTAATTAGGGTGGCTGATACTTTAATATCCCACTAACGGTCGTCCGACATGGACTGACTGACCAGCTCACACTCCCTTGTTACTCTTACTACTCCTACTTATAGGTGGGATGGTCTATTAACTATAGAATAGGTGTGTTTCACTATAACACCTTTCAATAAATGTAATTTCTATTCCTCTATCATTTGTGGTCCTTGATATCAAGTGATGCTTTCTCTTCTTCAGGAATCCATTTTTTAATCAATTCATTTTTGGAGCAATTTATTTATTTTTCCCATGTGTATATGACATACACCACTATCTCTTCAGGAGGCTATACAGGGAATTTCACAATTGTTAAACAAAGCAACTGCCGCTCAGATCTTCTCTATTGACTTTATTCTTTTTCTTTTTCAGATTATTGCTGGGAAATAGTTAACCTTTTGACCTATTCAACCACATCTAACGACATCATGCCTTGGCCGATGGAAAAGAAAGATCTTTTGTGTGCAGGAATATTACGAAACTAAGTTGTTCAAGATTGTTCAAGCAAAATACAGAAGAAAGTTCAATTCCAACACGTTTCCAAACCGGAGTCAGATTTTCAAGTTGATCAAGAACTCTGAAGCTGATGGCACTTTTAAAGATCATAAGACAGCGGATTCTTTACCAGGTATTGAATGTGCAAGCGTTATCTACAACTTTGCATTCAATGGTGACTTAAAATGAACGGTGGACATTTAGAGTATGTATTCTAGGACTTCTCTTGATATTTTTCGTTTATGTTTGAAACTAAATGGTTGCAAATCCGAAAATGTTATCCTTTTACGTTTCAATAAATGTAATTCTTTTTGACTCTCGAGGAAAACTGATCTATGTCTACAATTTAGAGTCAAGCGTGAACTAGACCTATATCAAACGTTTTGGATTCTAGTGTCAACCAGAGCTATGTCTATCATTTTGACCCAAATGTATAGCGTGTTTCACAATTGTTGAAACAAAGCATGTAGTCTAGGCATCCTCTTGAGATTTTTGGTTCATGCTTGAAAATAAATGGTTGCAGATCCTAACTATTGTCCTTTTACCATTCAGTGTAATTTCATTTACTCATTTGTGGTTCTTGATTTCTGACCGATCATTTTATTTCAAAAATTGTGAACCACCCTGAAAATATGTGTTGTCGCCAAGAAAACAAAATCAAAGGATTTGATATTAATATTAATTGATATTAATATTCAAGTTGATCAAGAACTCTGAAGCTCATGGCACTTGTGAAGATCATAAGACAACGGGTTCTTCACCGGGTGTTGAATGTGCAAGCGTTATCAACAACTTTGCATTCAATGGTGACTTCAACTGAACGGTGGACATCGAGAGCATGTATTCTGGGACTTCTCTTGATATTTTTCATTCATGTTGGAAACTAAATGGTTCCAGATTCTAAAATGCTATCCTTTTACCTTTCAATAAATGTAATGTCCATTACACTATCGGCTTGTGGTCCTTGATTTGTGCCCGATCATTTTGTTTCAAAGATTGTGAAATACGCAATACTTAACGTCATTTTCACACAGCCTTCTATATTATCGACAGTTCTATGACTCAATTCATAAGTTTTGCTTAACAATGGTTCTAATGCATAAAGATAGAGATGCTGGCAATTCGGATATACCAAACAAAACCTGTGAAACATTTCCTTTAAAAGGATTTTTTTAATGATTTTAAATAGTGAATAATAATGCTTTCAAAGAGAACATAAATAAATGCTTTTACATTGTTTGCTGTATTTCACGGTGTAAAACACATGCAAGTATATTGGACGCACATTAGGAACCCGTACAGTAGTAAAGTAAAGCGAGAAGAAAGGAAGACACATCAATTTGAAGAAGACAGGATGTATAGTTTTCAGCAAAAAAGAAGCCCAACACGACAGTTAAAATTGGAGATAGCGAAATCATGCAAACCCAAAAATTTAAATATCTACGAAGTATTTTGACAGAGAAGGGAAATAAGAAACGAAAAGCGTATTGCGACAGCGAAAGACGTTTTCTGTAAGCTAAGCAAAGTATTAAGAAACAGCAAAAGTCAGAAAGGAAGGAGAGAGAGTACTAAAAATCTGAAGAGTTGAAAGTTGTTGATAACGCGTGCACATTCCTCCTAGTAAGGAACTAGTTGCTCTACGGTCTTCACAAGTGCATTGAGCTTCAAAGTTATTGACCAACTTGAAAATCTCACTCCTCTTTGGAAATGTGTTGAAATTGAACTTCCTTTTGTATCTTGCTCGAACAATCTTGAAAGACTTAGTTTCGTCCTATGTCTACACACAAAAGATCTTCATCGTCCATGACATGATGTCGTTATATTTGATTGAATAAATCAAAAAGTTAACTATTTTCCAGCAGTAATATGGAAAAATAAAGCGGATTAAATGAACATAAAGATCTGGGGATACGCATTTTTGTTTCACCATGTACCATGTACACTGACGAAGAATTGATAAAAAAAAACACTTGTAATATCCTGAATATGTGTTCAATTTACTGAAGATAAATTTACAAGTAATATAGCTAGATTAAACTAAAAGGCGTTTTTAGATATTTAGTTATGAAGCTTGCTTCGTTAAGATGCGCAGACGACATTGTACTGATAGCAGACACGGAGAAGAAATCACAAAACCCCCTACAGAAGGTAGCGAAGGAGAGTGAGATGAAAGGACTGAGCGTAAACTACAAGAAGACAGAATACATGGAAGAGCACAAAATGCGATTTGAAGGTCGGGAACATTAGAATCAAGCAGACGCAGAAGTTTAAATATCTGGAAAGCTTCTTGACAGAGGGCGGCAAGTGCAACACTGAGATCCGTTGACGTATTGGGATGGCCAAGGACACATTCCAAAAGCTGAGCAGAATACTGCGAGACAGGAGGATTTCTTTGGTAACAAAGAAAAGAATACTGAGTTGTTACATGACGTCTGTTCTTATTGACGGCAGTGAATGTTGGATGATTTCCTCAAAGATGAAGAAGAGAATCGAGTCGACAGAGATGTGGTTCTACAGAAGGATGCTAAGGATATCATGGACCGAGCATTTGAGCAACGATGGGGTCTTAGAGAGATTACAAGATTTATACTTAACATCGGAAAGAGGAAGCTGAAGTTTCTGGGACACATAATGAGGAAGGAGGGCCTGGAGAATCTGATACTCACAGGTCGATTAGAGAGAAAGAGAGACGAGGGAAAGCAGCGCGTGACATACCTGGCGAGATTGAGCAGGTGGATGACAGAACTTGGTCTGAGGGAGGAATCAAAAGGAAGCAACTTGCTGAGAGCTGCAAGGGATAGATAGATGTAGAGAGCCATGATCGCCTACGTCCTGAAAGGACATGACACACAAAAAGAAAGGATTGTATGATCAATGTGCAGGGATGCAAAATGTGGTAATCTCCTTTTGGTGGAGATTAGCCACATGGGTCACAAGACGACCGCTTAGTGACGTCACTTCATAGGGTGACAAAAGTTATCAAAAGAAGAGACTTGACACAACAGAAATGCCGTTCTACAGAAGGATGCTGAGAATAAAATGAACTGAGCAATGATGAAGTTTTAGAAAAATTGGAAAATAATTATAATTAACATCAGAAATAAACAGATGAAATTTTCTGGACATATTATTGAGGAAAGGAGACTTAGAAAAATCGACACTGACAAGACCTATTGAAGGCAAGAGATACAGAGGAAACTGGCGCATAGCCTACAAAACGTGCTTGTTTAAACGGTCAGAAGATCAAGGATTAGCTGAGCTATCGAAAAGTCAAAATTTACTAAGAGCTACATGAGGAAATTGTGGAGAACCATGATCGCTCAAGTCGTGTAGGTTTAGGGTGAGTACTTTATTCCCTCTTTCGTTTACTACCTTGTCTAAGATTTCGTTCTGTTTCCTTTCTTTTACTTTTTTAAATCATTTCACCCCGATTAAGGAAATAAAGCTACTAAGACGTAGGCGATTACTGAGTGTGAAAAAAAATATGAGAAGAAGAAAACATTATCAAAGAAAAGAAACAATAAATTAAGAAGACAGAAGATAACCATAAGTGTTGTGTATAATTTTTTGATAAAAATAAATTTACTTTCGTCTGTAAACGTTAGTTACGACCTAAATTTCTGTAGCGTTCGTAGTAACCATTGTTTTCGTCTGTCACTTCAAATTACTACAAATTAAACGAGCGGCGCGAAAAAAAAAGTTTTTACAGAACTGGCTAAATTAAAAATAACATTTTCATTAGAATTTTTATTCAGATTTAAAATTAAATATTGCCAATGAAAGCAAAGATTCTGTAGACATTTTAATTGATCGTGTATGTAAGAAAGAATATCTGCCTTACCAAAATTCAGTCGGTATAACTGCATGAACTCAGGAGAAGGAGGTAAGAAATGCTTATTGCGAGAATATGCAGGAAAGAGAATCATTTGACCTTTGACTTGATGTAGTGATCGAATAAGAAATTTCTGTGAATTTTTTTTTTTTTTTTTTCACAAAGCAGTGGCTCTTGGGAAGAAGAAAATTATTTTCAACTCTGCTCGTCGAATTTGTAGTAATTTGAAATGTCAGACGAAAACAATAGTTACTACGAACGTTACAGGAATTAAAATTGCATGTTAAGTCGGTGGGGCTAAATCTATAGAATTCTTTAAAATGTATTATTTTAAAAAGATTATATTAAAGAAGGTAAATACTGTAATAACTTTTATTATATATGAAAGACTTCTGATCAAATTCCGTTCCTTATACATTGAATGAGACCTTAGGTCTGCGTTGGCTAAACAATATTTAAATCAAATGCTTCTTGAAGGGATGTGTTATTAGAAAAAAAAAGTTGCATTATTCTGATATTGGGCTTTTATTTTATTTTATTTTTACTTTTCTAGCGGTTCTTCGTTGCCACACAATTGCAATTTGAAGACACATCTCTATGAATTAAGCCAGAGTATGGTATGGTAACACGAACATCGTTTCTACTTAAATAAAAATAGAACGACCAAAGAAAAGGAAAATTCTGTTGAACTCAGGAGAGGAAGTCATTTCGAACATTTCTAAGTATAATTAGTCTGCATGTCAGTAAACCTACGGCAGGAACTAAATTGTCCCCTAAATAGGGGACAGGTTCTGTCAATAGCAATAGATGCAAACCCAAAGTGACAAAATGGATACGCATTTAAAATATGACTCCAGGGCAAGTAAATACTTTCCACTTCGAGGATTAAAGCCTCCACCGTTATCTGAATGCTTTCAAGGATAATATTACATTTGAAAGGAAGGTTGAATTATCGATGGAGTGCCCAATAACGAACCAGTTCTCCTATAGACACATAAGGGACATCTCATGTATATATATATATATATATATATATATATATATATATATATATATATATATATATATATGTATATTTCCTATTTTTATATATATTTACGCACACACACACTCACACACACACACACACACACACACACATATATATATATATATATATATATATATATATATATATATATATATATATATACTTGCAGCGTTTCTTATTTTGGAATATTCGCCATGCTGACCGAGAATAGAATACTGCGTCCTCAATCCCTGCAGACTGGGGACGCCTCAGGAGAACGGCGTGACAAGTAAATACTTGTACAAGCAAATATAATCGGCCATTATTTATATATCCTCGAACGAAGTGAATAATACATATAAACACAAAAATAAACGCTTATATCTACCTATCTCCTATGTAAATACTTGTACAAGCAAATATAAATGAGTAATGTTTATATATCCTCAAACCAAGTAAATAATACATATAAACACAAAAATAAACACTTATATCTACCTATCTCCTAACTATGTAAATACTTGTACACGCAAATATAAATGAGTAATGTTCATATATCCTCAAACCAAGTAAATAATACATATAAACACAAAAATAAACGCTTATATCTACCTATCTCCTAACCATTTAAATACTTGTAGAAGCAAATATAATCGGCCATTATTTATATATCCTCGAACCAAGTGAATAATACATAGAGACTCAAAAATGAACGGGTATTATTTAGGTTGATTTATTTTAGTTTTTGTTTATGTCCGTGCCAAGTAAATACTCGAAGAAGCAGATATAAACGACAAATATTTATCCGTCTTCGAACCAAGTAAATAATATTATATATATTGTCACAAATAGGAACACCCAATATTTACTTATCAAGAAACGAACTTAATATTTATAGAAACAAATATAACTGACCATTATTTATCTATCCTCGAACCAAGTAAATAACACACATAGACTCAAATTTGAACAGCTAATATTTACCTACTCCGAGTCAAATAAATACGTGTAGAATCAAATATACACCCAATATGCATGTGATTTACATTATTCGGACTATTGTCCTCATCTTTGTTGCAATATTTATTACAACGTTTCGCCCGTTGAGGAAAACTTTGAGAGGTGAATTAGCAGGAGATAACTGATAACTGACATCCATTAAACATAGCACGCGGAACTAGAACAGTCTACCCCAGTGAGCGAAATAAAGGGTTCAGTTCGACATTCCCAACTACCTGCAGAAGGCCGGAGCATACAACAGCCGAATCGTTGTAATAAACATGGCAACAAAGATGAGGACAAGAGTCCGAATAATGTAAATAGTGTACATAATACCTTATCTCAGAAATATGGACAGATACTGAAGAGCCGAAAGGTTGTAATAAATATGGCGGCAAAGATGACAACAATATTCCGAATAATGTAAATAAGTAACATAATACCTTATCTCAGAAATATAGACAGAATATGTATCTATCTACGAATCAAGTAAATAACACATTTAGCCTTAAATACGAACAGCCAATACTTATCAATCACCAACCAAGCAAATACTTGTAGATGCAAACATAATCTACCAATATTTATTTATTCTCGAACCAAGTAAATAATACATATAGACTAAAATATGTAAGGCCAATATTTACCTATAACAGAACCAAGTAATTGCTTACGGGCTCATACACAACCGTGTAGATATGTATGTATGTAGGTATGTATGTATAGCTGGTCACTCGTATTCAAGGATACCCGTCTACTAGGGCCACTAGACAGCCCTTATTGCAGACGCTTGCTCAGACTCATTTATGTTTGTTCAAAAAACCCACAGAGCCAACTTGTGGTTTATACTGCAACTATGCTGAGCAGACATTATTTACAGTTTCTGGGAAAGAGCATGTTATCAAGCGTGATAAACAATTTGAACAAGGCCAGCACGCTCGGTCCCTCGGTCATGATGACTTGTGACTTCGTGCTAGCACAGCTATCGACAGTCCACAAGTGTTTCGTCTACCCAATTTCATTCAGAAGGCTTGGATCAGCCCATGTTATGTTTTTCGGGTACTTTCAAAATATGGGATCGACCCCTCCAGGATGATAACATCAAATCGAACATGATGAGATTCGAACCCGGGTCTCATGATCAGAATGCGAACGTTCTAAACACGTAACGTTTAGATATATTGTTTGCCTGTTTGCTAGAAAAAAATAATTGTTCGTCATTTTACGAGAACAATTTATATTTGGTAATTTTCCTTATAAGAATGAATTACTGCTTATTAGTATTTATAAAAATCTATTTCTCGTAATCTTTGTTATATAAAAATGTATTTATAGTGTTTTGTGTTGTTCTGGAGTTCGTTATTTGCCCTTAGCTTGGTCATTAACTGATACTATAACTCCTTGTCTGAGTGAACCTGCAAGCAATAGTAATTAAGAAGTGATTCCCAGCCCCTCAAAACCTCAATCTCCCGATCAGAGGCTTTGCTGCCGAATGTAGCTTCTTTTCATTGAGGTATAATTTGATAAAAATAACGATCCTCATTGTGAATACCATTTTACGTACTGAACCCCAATCCGTGATAAGAGCATGGAAAACTCCCGAAAACTCTATGAAATTATACAAATACATTTCACAGTAGAATGAACATCAATACATTTTAATAAAAAAAAAAAAATAGATTACGACCAATAGATTTTTATAAATAAAAATAATTCATTATTATAGTAAAATGACCAACAATACATATTTTAAACTTTAAAGTTACCAACAATATATTTTTCTTGTAAAAAGACCAACAAATATTTTTTGTAGCAAACAGGCCAACAATATATCTACACCCTAATGTATGAGTCCGTAAGCAATTATTTCGTTCTGTTATAGGTAAATACTGACAGTTTATATTTGCATCTATATGTATAATTGACTTGGTTCGAGGATAGATAAATATTGTTTGTTTATGTGTGTTTTTACCAGTATTTACATGGTTTAGAGATAGGTAGTTATAGATTGTTAATATTTGTATGTATAAGTATTGTAGGGAGACCACAGTTGTTTTGCCCTGAGCTCAACTAAGGCGAGTTCGGCCTCTTTAGAGTGGAAAACTTTTCTGTCCCTTTAGTTTTTCCTTCCGTCTTTTTGAGGAACGGCCTTTTTACCTTCCTGACCACCAGGGCGTCCACACAGGTGGAAACTGGTCAACATGTGCATGGCCTAACGAAAGAAAAAAAAGTACTTACTATTCACTTATCTGCGGACGATCAAAGGCCATAAAGTTGGTATGTTATTTCTTTGTTCTCGTTCTGTAAACATCCTCGTTCCTTTGGGACAATATGGACAATCATTTTTTTGGGGACATATGTAAATCTTTTTAATATATGTAAGTTGTTTGCCTAATTAAATGTTTTGTTTGATACGTCCGGGTATTTTGTCTTTTTATATTCGTATTCAGTGTTCGTGTATCAATGGCTATGCGAATGTTAATATTAGTACTCGGTATACTACTGGAAGGCTAAAACACATTATTCTTCCTAACAGAAAATAGTCGGTAAGCTATGACTGGCTGATAAATAATACGAATAGTATCATTTTCTTGGTTTGAGAATAGATAACTATTGGCCTTACTTATTTAGCTCTATATGTATTATTTATTTGGTTCGAGGATAAATAAATATCGATTATGCTTGCTTGGGTATAGATAACTATTGTCCATTCATCCTTGGCTCTATATGTATTATTCACTTGGTTCGAGGATTAATTAATATCGATTATGTTTGCTTCTAGAAGTATTTACTTGCTTGGGAATAGATAACTTTTGGCAGTTTATATTTGAGTCTAAATGTGCTATTTGCTTGATTCGAAGATAGATACATATTCGGTGGATATTTGATTCTACAAGTATTGAAATGGTTTGGGGCTAGGTAAATTTTAACCTAAAATCTTCATAATGAATAAGGTGTGTGATATGAATAAAATATTTGGAAGGAGATGGATACTATGAGAATAGGAATTGATTCTTGACTTGATGAGATTATCTTTGTACTATCCAAGGGATTATTCACGCGGAAGTATTGACGAAAATAGCAGTTCTTGAGCGGTTCCTGCTTGTCTAAGAAAAATAAATTTATCATTTTTTTTTTTTACAACATAGCTAAACGTAAAAAAAAAAAAAACTTTCATTTTGGGTGGACAATCCACTTCACTGCACCCTGGATAGTACACGATTTCATATACCTTATTTGTCCTTCCGCAGATATGCTATAACCAGGCTCTTCCCAAACTTAGAGCAGTTGTGAGATACACCGAATATCACGGACCGCTGTTCACCAGATCAAAGTTGGTTTTGGAATCATCCTACTCGCGACGCCGGTGGAAATTAGCAAGTCATATTTAGCTACTATTTGAATACAGTTTGTTCTTTCCGGTTTTGAACTCAATACAAGCCTATGATATGTTCAACTCGCGCTAGTCCCTGGGCGCCTGCATGATGGGCAATTGTGTGAGACGAGATCGTTAAATATATGCGTTGACACAAGTTTGCTAATATCAACTTGAAAATTTTTTCTCCATATAAATATATGCATGTTTATATGGAGAAAGAGAGATCAAAGCACATGCAATAAAATGGAGTAGGAATATTCGGATACGATAAGTAATTGCGCAAAGATTGGCTTACATTTGGTCATAATGGCAATAAAACAAGTACTGAGGTTGAATTGATGCTTATGGCAGAATTCATTATGCGAAATTGCCGGGAAAATATCATTTCGCTCGTTTAAATAGTTGTTTCCATACAGTTATCATTAGGCATTCATTGATCGGGCCGATAATATCACTGTCGGTTGAATAAAGCTCTTAATAAAAAGAGAATTCAGGGCAATAAATTTCTTAAGTTCACTACCTATTAAAGTATTTTCTTATGAGTGATTCATAACAGGTTATTCTTTTGGTAGTGTAAAAAATTAACACCTAACCTGTTCGTAAAAATAGTTTCAAAGCTTGCATAAGGTTTCTTAGCTTTCTCCTGTTCTGTTTATCAGTCAGTTATGTGCCATGCTTGATACACGCTTCGGCGATCATGTATCTTTCGATACATCATTGACGAGGCAGATTTTTTCCCGCAGTAGGTTGCCATTTCTTTCTGCGGTAGACCAGTTGCCATCCAAGCCTGTAGAACCCAGTCTTCCTGCAGTAGGTAGTCATTTCTTTCTGCAGTAGACCAGTTGCCATCCAAGGCAGTCCTGCGATTTACTCACAGCTGGGGGTGGGTGGTAAAGTGGATTAATACCTTTCCCAGGGGTATTAGCACGTGAGTGAATGTAATGGATTCGACTGGAATTCGAACTCGGCTCTCCGATTCCTCAATTCGATTCGCTATCCATTATTCCATCGTGCCCCCTAAAGTCAGTTATGTGCCATGCGTGATACACGATTAGGTGGCCATGTATCTATCGATACATCACTGACGAGGCAGATTTTTCCCGCAGTAGGTTGCCATTTCTTTCTGTGCTAGACCAGTGGTCATCCAAGGCTATAGATCCCAGTCTGTCCTGCTATTTATCCATAGCTGGGAAGATCAGTTATGTGCCATGCGTGATACACACTGAGGCGATCATGTATCTTTCGATACATGAGTGACGAGGCAGATTTTTCCCGCAGCAGGTTGCCATTTTTTCTACAGTAGACAAGTTGCCATTCAAGGCTGTCCTGCGATTTACCCATAGATGTGGGTGGGGGAGAAGAGGATTCATACCTTTCCAGATGTTATTAGTACGTAAGTGAATGTAATGGATTCGACTGGAATTCGAACTCGGCTCTCCGATTCCTCAATCCGAGTCGCTATCCATTACTTCACCGTGCCTCCTAAAGTCAGTTATGTACCATGAGTGATACACGCTTACGTGATCATGTATCTTTCGATACATCACTGACGAGGCAAATTTTTTCCCGCAGTAGGTTGCCATTTCTTTCTGCGGTAGACCAGTTGCCACCCAAGCTTATAAAACCCATTCTCTCCTGCTATTTACCAATAGTTGAGAAGATCAGTTATGTGCCATGTGTGATATACACTGAAGTGTCATGTATTTTCGAGACATAACTGACGAGGCAGATTTTTCCCTGCAGTATGTTGCCATTTCTTTCTGCGGTATACCAGTTGCCCACCAAGGCTATAGAATCCTGTTTGCCTTGTTATTTACCCATAGCTAGGGGAAGAAAAAAGACGATTCACACCTTCCCAAGGCTATTAGCACGTAAATGAAGGTAACGGATTCGTTCTTATCCAATGATAAGAATTATTCAATAAGACTTATATTTTTATATCACTTCCGATTATACAACTCAAATTAAAAAATTATGGGTTATACATCTCAAAACATTCAACACATGACGAAGTATTGTACGATATTTTTTATTTTGACCGTTGATAACGTTTTCGATTAGCCGTTGTTAGATGCCCTGTAAGCATCTGATTGATGAAGACGCTGACCTGTGCCTGCCCCTTCTTCAACACTTCAAGAAATATCCATATATTCAGATGGAAGGAAGTAATATTAAATTGCATATGATTATGCCATACTTTAAAGGAGTTGTTGGTGTGACGTAAATTTTCAGCTACACGACCAGAAATAAACCACATACTAACGGGGAAACGTAGAGCTCACCTGTTATAACGACATTTTTTGCCAATATGTATATCTTCAAAGTAGGTGGCATAGTGTCTTCAAGTGTCTCAGATGCATCAGTTACTTTATATGGAAGAATGAATACCAAAGCTCGTATCATATGAATTTGCAGGTCAGGATAATCCTATAAACTAATAACTATCTGATTAGAGTAATTTTTATAAACAAATAATTAATAATTGCAGTCATCAATTATTATATTTTATTTTATTCAATAAGGAGAATTATCCAGTAATAAGATTTATATTTTCACACCACTATAATTATACAACTAGAATTGCAAATGATTGGCTATACATCTCAAAAAGTCCATTATATGTCGATTCTTTAAATCGTATACGATATTTGTTATTCTGACTGTTGAATCATAACGTTTTCGCTTAGACATTGTTAGATGTTCTACAAGAATCTGATTGATGATGACGCTGATCAGTGCCTGACCCCTCTTCAAGAAATGTCCATATATTCAGATGCATGAAGTAATGTTAGCTTGTATGTGGTTATGCCATCGTTCCAATGAGTTGCTAGTGCGAGGTAAATCTTCAGCTACACGACCAGAAATATTTCACATACTAACAGGGAAACATGTAGCCAATCTGTTATGTCGACGTCTTCTGCCAATATACGTATCTTCGAAATAGTCAATGAGAGGATCTGCTTCAGGTGGCACAGTCTCTTGCAGTGTGTCAGATGCATCAATCACTTTAATTGGTGGAATGAATACCAAAGCTGGTATCATATGAATTTGTAGGTCAGGATAATCCCATAAATTAGTAACTGTCTGGTTAAACTAATGTCTATAAATAAATAATTAATAATTACAATAATCAATTCTTTTATTTTATGGTATTCAATAAGAAGAATTATCCAGTAATAAGATTTATATTTTTATATCACTTCCGGTTATACAACTAAAATTGCATATCATTGTCTATAT
Organism: Acanthosepion lycidas; assembly: GCA_963932145.1. Classification (NCBI taxonomy): domain Eukaryota; kingdom Metazoa; phylum Mollusca; class Cephalopoda; order Sepiida; family Sepiidae; genus Acanthosepion; species Acanthosepion lycidas. The sequence goes on from OZ010598.1 coordinate 77,017,089, forward strand.
ATCTCAAAAGGTCCATTATATGTCGGTTCTCGAAATCTTGTATGATATTTGTTATTCTGACTGTATAATTTTGATAGCATTTCCCCTTAAAAGGTGCTGGATGTCCTGCTAGCGTCTCATTGATGATGACACTCATCAGTGCCTGCTCCCTCTTAAACACTTCAAAAAAAGTCCCATTACATAATCATATAACCTTCAAGATGGTTATAGAAATGTATCTTTCTTATTGAAGTAAAAGCACAACTTAAAAAAAGCTGCCGTCTTCATTGTCCGAAGGCAGTTGTCCCATGGGGGCAATTGTCCAGGAGTAGTTGTCCTATGGGAGTAATTGTCCAGGGCTATTTGTCCTATGGGGGCAATTTCCAGGGGTATTTGTCCTATGGGGGCAATTGTCCAGGGGTATGTGTCCTATGGGGGCAATTGTCCAGGGGTATTTGTCCTATGGGGGCAATTGTCCAGGGTAGTTGTTTTATAACCTGGTTATCAGGATCATTTGGCTGTCTCTATGTCTGCGCTCAGGACGGATCTCCTGCACACGTTCAATCTGATGCAGAATGGCTGCAAAATACATTCCGGGGGAATTGTTGGCACGAGTCAACTAGCCCTCTAACAAGCACTGGCATTAATCCTTTGGACTTTGCGATATTGAAGAGAGACGTTTTAAGTATCTCGGACTCAAATGAGATAAGGAAATTCATATGACAGCGTCGTACAAGAGGTGGTGAAGTGTCGACTAATTTCGTTGAAATTATATTAAGGGCTATGTAGCAAGCAAATGATGGCGTTTCGATTTGCATCTATATGTAAAGTAGTTTCAATAAATATAGGAATCAACATTTAAAGGCTCATTAACCAAAACCTTAGTGTAGAACAATCACATTGTCAAGATAAACACTCAGCTGTGGAACAAGCTGAGAAAAGACCCCTCCACCCTGAGAAAGAGAGCTATTTATGGTGCCATGGAGCATCTCATTGTGCCCAAGTGGGATAGTCCATTGCTTGGGCTGTGATTGGCTGCTGGTACATGTATTTCTGTATAAATACCGGCTTGATTCCAGTCAGTTTGCGGGGTTTGTATTGAGTTACAACCTGTTTTATTTTTGTCTGTCAACTGGACGCTAGCTGTGACCCTTACGCCGGTAAGTATTGTTATTCTATTGTTATTCTACACTTATCCCGCTCGTACCACCCGTTCAGACCGTAACAGGTAATATCCGGGATTGAATATAGCTCGTCAGAACATTTGTCACGGAAATGACAATAGATATCTTTTCGCTTGTGGGAAAGGCGAAGTTTGTTGTTTGATTTTGTTTAGCGATATGTCGACACATCAATGTATTATATAATGGCGAAATCTAAATATGTTGAACGCAATTTTGTGCCTTAAACTATAGATAAAATGTATTGTTGGTAATTCTACGATAAATTGTATTACTGGTTATGTTGGTATAAAATATATTGTTGGTAATTCTACGATAAATTATATTACTGGTCATTTTGATATGAAATGTATTGTTGGTAATTCTACGATAAATTGTATTACTGGTTATGTTGGTATAAAATGTATTGTTGGTAATTCTCCGATAAAATGTATTACTTGTCATTTTGGTATAAAATGTACTGTCGGTAATTCCACTATAAAATCTATTACAAGTCATTTTGCTTTAAAATTGTATTGTTGTTCAAATAAATGTGTATTATTTTACATTTTTTTGTTTTGTTTTTTAAATCGGTATCACACCAAGCAAGGCACTAAAGCCACTAAGACACAATGGATTACAGGGTGTGGAAGAATTTGGAAGAGAACAATTAGTAATCAGGAGGAGGAGACACGAATAATCGGGAGGACAGTAGATAGTGATTGACATGGCATTTAAATTTTTTCAGATGAAATTTGGCTGGAAAGAATGGAGCAAGAAGTGAGTTCCAACAGTGAGAAGCGAAACTAAAGAAACTATTAGCATAGAATTTACAGTTGAAACTAGCCAGCTCAACTTGAATTAGATGAAATCTCGACGCCAGGTTAGGACTGCACTTAAATTCATGAAGTCGAGGTATTTACTTTCTGTAAATACCTCGACTTTATGAAGTCAAAAAAGTCAAACTTACGACGGTGGACAAGTGACTAAAGCTGAGCTGCCAGATCAGGACCGATAATATTGCTGATTCTTCTTTAGATCTTATCACGGATTTCCGAGGTGCTGGACCATATATAGTAGCAATATTCTAAGCATGGACCAATGAACAAACAGTAAACTTATATATATGTGAGATAGATACCGAGGATAAAAATTGTCTGGCACGACAGAGAACCGATTTTCTAAGCATCTAACCCTGCAATGGATTCAATATAATCTTTCCAGCCGATAACGTTAGCTCGAGAAATGTTATGGAGTGGTTTCACAGTGGAGGCTGGTATTTGTACTAAGTCGGTTCTAAAATAGGTTCGACGTACAAAACGTTAGGAACTAGATATAATAGGTAATGTCGCAGATAAATCTAGTTGTGGTCGCTGATACTTTAGTATCCGACTAACGGTCATCCGGCATTGACTGACTGAGTGACCGACCCACTGAGCGGGTATTTAGTCACCCCGCCACGAGGGCATCATGCGGCACAAGGCCGGTTTAACGGGTTCAGGGTCGGTTTATCTCCCCGAAAGAGAATCCGCCCTTCGGCGTAGCCTCTTTCGAGTTCCTCCCCGCCCGAAGGGAGAGAGTTCAATCGATCAGCCAGTCAACTGACTGACCGACTATATTTAGTCACCCCCCACGTGGGCATCATGTGGCACAAGGCCGGTTTAACGTGGGATATCCGAGCCCGTGGGCTCGGCCAAAAATATGCCCATTGAACCCGTATAAACAGGTTCAGGGTCGGTTTACCTCCCCGAAAGAGAATCCGCTCTGACTGACCGACCCACTGAGCGACACCTACTACTCCTACTTATTATAGGTGGGAGAGTCTATTAACTATAGAATAGGTGTTTTCCACTATAACAAGAAGGTGCAGTGATTCACCTTATTGGAGGTTAACATCAGCCATGTTGATGGAAGGCAGAGAGATATCTTTCTGATAAGTAATGAAGAGAAATTTAGTTTTGGTTGCGTTAAAATTGACAAGCCATATTTTTCTTCAGATAACGACGGTTTTGAGGTCGTTTTGTACATCAGCTGCCATTTTGGATTGATCAGCCTTACTATCCAGGCAGGGGTATTGTCACTATAGATGTCAAATATTGCTGATGCCATCGGGAAGGCCTTCAATGAAAACTAAAATCATAGTAGGACACCCGCGTTAGTATGAAATGATCTAGACAAGTGGCCGTTCAGGATTCATTCACGATTAGATAGGGAAGACTGAATCAGCTGAAAAGTAAGCCCAGAGACACTGTAATTTTTCAGCTTGTGGAGAAGATCTGGATGCCAGACCTTGTCAAAGGCTGTCGGGATGTCCAATACGACAGCCAGGGCTTCAACGTATTTATCTAGAGCGTGATAGACTTTTCCCGCAGTTAATGAGTACATAAGCAGTTGACCTTAAGAAACGAAACCTGTATTGCGTGTCTGAGAAAAGGTCTTGCGATGGGAAATAATGAGCCACTTCTGCATTGATTGGGGCCTCTAGGACTTTCCACAAAAGAGATAGAAATTTAATCTGCTGATAGTTGTATGGGTTGGACGGTTTACCGGGAACAAACTGCAACAACAGACGATGACTTCTAGCAGGCAGGAAAGCAGGAGGTAACGAGGCATTTATTATACAGTTAAGAGAAAACAAGAGCCAGTTCGTGAGCACACTTCTTAATGACTGTTAAAAGGATGCAATCGGGTTCACATACTTTGGGGGATCTTGGTTAGAGATTATATGGATAGGGATATCACTCAACAGAGATTCAGTTCTAAGGCAAGGATGCTCCAATTGGGTCAAAAGTAGAGTTTGAGTAGACTTTACGTGAAAAGCCTTCCTCTTTATCAGCAAAGGATGATGACACTTGAGATTGATTGAAGTGGTGGGATAGAGGCCTTGCACTTATTTAAAACTCTATTACAGAACCACTAGTAATCACGACAGGAAAAGTTTTTAGAGGCTGTGTTGCCTCATTGTCTC